>CAJVGC010000582.1:41981250-42346253 GCA_910822075.1 Senecio squalidus | reverse complement strand
GAGCCAGTCCATTCCGACGATGACATCAAAGCTTTTCAGCTCGATAGGGATTAAATCGATATGGAAAGTTTTATCGGACAGGCATATGGAACATCCTATGATTATATCCTTAGCTTCGAAATCCTGACCGTTAGCGTACTCTATGGTAAAGCTATCCTTAAGAATCTTAGATCCTAATTTAATAAGGGGTCTAAATTCTAAGGACACAGAGCTCCTTTCGGCACCAGAATCGAACAGAACAGATGCATAATGATTGTTAACAGGAAACGTACCGTTCACCGCGTTCGGATCCTGCCGTGCCTCTTCAGCGGTGAGTGCGAATGCACGTCCTCGTCCTTGCCCGCATCGGTTAGGTTGGGCGTTGCGGAGTCTGGGGCAAGCATTCCGGAGGTGCTGGTCACTTCCGCACTAGAAGCACACCGGCTTCTGACCTTGAGCTGCCAACTTCTCCGTGCAGTACTTGGCAAAGTGCCCTTCCTTCTGGCACCTTAGACACACGGGACAGTTACCGTGGTGGTGGAAAGTGCACTTGTTGCACTTGGGGTTCGTCCCCGTATATCGGTTCCGAGCTGGTGGAGGTGGAGGTGGCGGTGCTACGGCTGCTATGGCAAGGTTGCGGGTGGTCTTCTTCTTCTTGTTCCTTTCGCTCCGCCTTGGAGTCTGGTCGGACTTCCTTTTCTCACCCGACTCCTTCTTAGATGAGGCAGGCGTGGTGAGTAGGTCGTTCGTGAGGCGGTGAGCTAGGATGATGGCGCTCTGGAGGGTCTGGGGTTCCTTGGTGAGAACCATTCCTCTGATTTCAGGTACAAGACCGGAAATGTAAAGGTCAATCTTGTTTTCCTCGGGAGTTACTAACCTTGGGACCAGTCGGGCCAACTCATGGAATCGGGCAGTGTACCCTTCGATGTCGTTTCCGACCATCTGATGATCCCAGAGCTCGGCCTCGAGCTTCTTGATTTCCCCTTTAGGGCAGTACTCCTCAATCAAGAGGGTCTTGAATTGCTCCCAGGTGAGAGCATAGGCAGTCTCACGTCCCCTATTGCGGACCAGATTGTTCCACCAAGTCAGTGCCTTACCGTGCAATACGCATGAGGCGTACTGCACTTTAGTGGCTTCGGCACATCCACTGATGTGCAGCACCGACTCGATGCTCTCGAACCAGGATACCAGGCCTACGACACCAGATGTGCCATGGAACTCCTTAGGCTTGCAAGCCATGAAGCTCTTGTAGGTGCAGGCTGGTGGGTTCGGGGGTTGCTGTTGGTTCTGGTTCTGATGGTTCTGTTGTTGCTGCTGCTGCTGTTGTTGCTGTTGCTGCAGTTTCTGCTGTTGCTGCTGTTGCTGGTGGTGGTTGTTGACATTAGCATTGATTCCCGCAGTGATCTGGGCGATCATGTTGGGCATCGCTGCTTGCAACTGTTCGGCCACTTGCTCAGCGATGATTGAGGCGTTGGTACGGGGTGCCATGATTCTACAACAGATAACAGATTCAGTTTAGAAGCGCACAATTAGAGTATGATAAGAACATGATTCAATGAACAAGTTAACAATCACGCAAGAGTAAGGTAACAGAACAGATAGTACACGCACGACAAAGTTTCAAGAGATTCACACGCAAGAAATGATTCAACACAGTATAAGATTCACAAGACAAAGTAAGAATAGATAATAATGAATGAAACTTCATTCATTAATAAAAAGTTGGGTACGTGATTCAAAAGGAAAGAGTACAGTACAATACATAAGGAAAATAAAGAAAATGGCACGAAGCTATGTACATGGAAAATTACAGCTCGGCCTACAATACAATAAAAGAAATGAACTAGTGAAGCCTCTCCAGAAACACCTTGGCCACCATAGCCACTACCAATGCCCCAGAGACGAAGCACACACTGACAAGGCGCTGCACAGTACGTGCAGTGGCCCGAGCCGATGCGATAGTTCGGATCGACTGTTCCGCCAGCTTGTGCGCGGCGTCAGAGACTTCGAAAAGGTGGAGACTCTGCTGTCGGGCTTCCTCGGAGAGGGCCCGAACCTCGCGGTGCAGGTGGAGAAATGCGGCCGGTGGAGGAGGCTGGAGAGTAGGTGGCATCATGGGTCGGGAGGCACCGGCCTCCTGGGCACGTCGCCTCTCCTCTTGGAAATGACGTTCCCGCGCGTAGCGCTCCATGACTGGAGTGCGCATGGCGGGATCGTATGGGTCCACGAAGGACTGAGGGGGTGCGGGTCGGAACGGGTCCGGTTGCTGACGCGCGGCCATCCCGGCGCGGGGCCCTTGGGGCTGAGGTGGTGCTGTAACGGGTGTCGGTCGGGGAGGGGGTAACACGGTCCTCGGGCTAGACCCGTTACTGCTGCTGATAGTCATCGACGTGTCCTCCGTCGGATCAGTCGTCTGATGACGCTGACTCTCGGAGGCCGTATGGCCCTCAGAGGGTTCGCGCAAAGGGGAGACGGCTTGAGAGAGGGATCGCGAACGTGACGATTGAGACATGACAGATCTGCGACGTAAAAAGTTTCATAAGTATAAGAACAAGATAATGCTAAAGGAAAATAAGTAAGGAATGCAGGTAAGGGTCGATCACGTGAGGTTGGGAATAGTAAGACCGGGAATTTTTACGACTCAAAACCATTTATCATTAGTAATTATGTTTCGTTCTTGCATAAGTCATTTTGAACTAGGCAGGGGTGATCAGGCCATGCGTAGTTAAAAAGAATCATGCAATTGCGAAATTAATTTTCTAAAGTTTGAACCCATAATGATTTTCCGAAAAGCCTTGGTTATAGTTTGGTTTCAAAAACTTTTTAGAAATTTCTAAAACCGTTTTCACTACAACCTGATGCTCTGATACCAAGTCTGTCACACCCCGCTAAAGCGGAAACACGGGATGTGAGAGCTGGAAGATCATTACACGGTCATAAGCAAACATAAACGATTCAAGTCATTTCGATTTCAAAATAAAATTGTTCAAGTTCAACAACCAAGCAGTTCATAATTTGAAAATAAAATACAAGTAAAATGTTCGAATAAAAATTCCCAAAATTAAAGGTCTATTCCCAATGAGCGCCTCACGTGACCATATCGACCCTCCTTTGCCATGCATTCCGAACACTTACTTTAATTTCCTGAAACATAAGATAAAGTGTCAACTACATAAAGTAGTGAGTGAGTTACAGTTTAGAGTTCGAGAAAGTTTCTAAAATAGAAAGTTGCAAAACATATATTGACGTCGTAAGTAAAAAGAACGAGTTGACGTTTGAACATATATGTAAATAGTAAAAGTTTGTATGTATGCGAGTAAAATAATTAAATAAAACTCGTATAAATAAAGTTGTAGCGGAGTCTAGGCGCTAAAAAGGTGTGTATATGCGTATGGGATATGTGTTTAACTAAATAGTAACTTGTATCAATCACTTGGCATAATATAAGTAGTAAGTATACACTAAACCGATTGTATGGTCCTGATCTAGCCCAAAAATGTTTAATTGAGTGAGCATCTGTGTGGTAGTAATATGTACTTGGGACGCTAACCCTTAGTAAGGAGTGACCGCTCCTAAGTATCGATACCCATATACCCATATGACTAACGGCTATTGCTAATAGTGTATAAGTGAACCTGAACCAAAAATGGGCAATTGTACAAAGTTCCAAAAGTTGTGTTGAGCTCTTACGGGCTTACATATCCATCAAGGATTGGTCGCTAACAAGTATCCTAGTTTAGTTAACCCGCTAAGGCAATAACACAAATACGCATAATTGTTTGTAAGTTCCAAGTTTGTACAAGTTCCACAGTTCCAAAGTTTAATATGTTTCAAAGTTTCGAACAAGTTTCAATAGTTACCAAAAGTATCAAGTTTCCAATTGTTTAATAGTTCGCAAATAGTGTTAAAAGTTACAAAACATGTAATCTTATGCTTCCCCCAAATAATGTTTAAAATGTACAAAAAGTAAAACAAGTGGGGTTGTAACTCACGGTTTGCGAAGGTAAGAGATATGAACTAGCACAAAGAGAGGCGGAACGCGTCGGGAATCACAAACGACCTAGAACACCGGAATGTTGTATAAGTTATATTAGTATAATTTGAGTTATGTTAAGTTCCAATTTAACATTTTGAGTCTCAATTGTCTTATACTTAGATTCTGTCCCAAAAGATTATTACGGAAGGTTTATAAGGTTTATATGTTCGTGTACGTTTGATAGTCCGATCAATTATGTTCAAAAGTGTCAAAGTGTATAAGTCTCGTAGTTATTATGTTACTGAAATTGAAATGTAATTTATGGTGAAATTTGGGCAGCGCTACCGCGCAATAAAAATTAGGTCCATTTTCAAATCACTTTCCCGCTTCAAAATACACAATATAACGTTTTAAACAATAAAACACAAGTTTCAAGTTCCAAAAGCTTTTCCAACCAACTTATATGTCAAAACAGTAGCTTATTAATATGTATATATTCTGTGATGGTTTATTTCAGCTTATAATCAAGTTTACGACCTTTAAAACGACAAAAGTAGCGAACATAAATATTCAGGCGGCGGCTGGAGGAAATCAGCCGCCGGCTGGTCTTTAGCCGTCGGCTGAAATCCTTCAGCCGCCGGCCAAATGGCTTCGGCCAGTTTTAAAGTTGCTTTATTATTCGATTTTAAGCTTGTTTAACCGTTAGATTCGACATGCATGCTGTTATAATTCAAACATATGTATTTTTAAAGTAAAATCACTGTTTTCTTTTAGATTTACATGTTAAATATATAGATCTAACATAAAAACTCGTTTTAAGCAAGAAAACGTTTTGCATGTTTATGAAAACATATTTTCAGGTTATAGATTATACATGCAAGTGATTTTTAAGATAAAAATAGTGAAAAGAAAGTGTTATACCGAAGGAAATAGCAAGGTGATTGTTTGAACAAGATTTAGCTCCAAAAACTCCTTGAAAACCCGAATTAAACCTTTTCCTTTAATACCCTTTACTCCTAGAACGATTTTGATGGATTAGATGGTTGATATTTGTGTGTTAATGGACTGGAAATGGTGTTTAAGTTTCTGTTTTTGGTGTTGTGTTCTTGAGAGAGAGTGAGATGAGAGAATGAAAGAGTGTTGTGTGTGTGTTGGAAATTTTGAAAATGGATTGGAAAGTGAATGGAGGTGTAAAGAGGGGTGTTTTCTGGCCTAGGGGATCACAAATGGCAGTTATTGTTGCCCAGTCCCGAGCCAAAATGGTTGGTCCAATCGAAAAGCATGCTAAAGTGAGTCATCATCCAGCTGGACAGCGGGATTCAGCCGCCGGCTGAATATATTCAGCCGCCGGCTGGATTTTGAAATCGAGCTTTTGACGTTTTATGTTTTACGTTATAATTAGTTAAGGACTAGAATCTTTTTAGTTACCGTTATGAACTTAGTCAAGTTCTTGTATTGTTTATTTGGTGTTAGGATTTATATTTTGATTCCGACATTAGTTCCGACAGTAACAGACACAATGAGTATGAACCCGAACAACATGAACACGATAAAAGAGAACTAGAGTTTTGAACCGATTAAGTAACTGAAAATCAACTGAAATTTAGACGGTTGTCACACCACTTAAAAGAATTTCGTCCCGAAATTCAACTGGTATAACTGGTGACAAAAGTATCTCAGAGGAGAAGGGTTTCGAACATCAGTTCTTCAAGATTCGTTTATGTAATGTGTCATGAAACAGACACTGATTAGAATACTTTAAGTTTCCCTCCGATGCTGGAACTGATACGCGTTGAGACATATTTATATTTACGTATAATTATAAACACATCTTTACATGTATGTTCACATTACCATAACAGGTCATGGATAGTTGTGAAAGCTCTTTAGGTCAATCGTTTAACAATGCATGAAGTTTAGTACAACAGGGAGTGAGCAATCATGTAGGTAGTTGATAAAAAATAAGTTCTCCATTATGTTGGCCAGACATAACTTAGAACTCATCATTAAGTATGATTGATAGTTTTTGATATGTTAACACATAATTGTTGAAACACATTCAACAATAGGAGTTACGGGTCACGGTTAACGAATCAAAATTTGTAGGTCATTCAAGAACCACCAGATAATCGAAGAAGATGAATTAAAATCACAATTAACACGAACAAGAGTTTGGGCACGCAAAGCTACGCGAATTCTCACGAACCAATACTGAAGTTGAAAAGTTATGTCAGGGCGCGTATAACAATAAGTTTCCTCTTATGTTGATCAGACACAAAAGAAATCCTATCATTACTTGCGAGTGATCACCACTTAAAGTATAACATCGAAGTCAACAGAACGACTTGTGGACCACCAAAGAGTTGATAAATAGTTAAATTGAATACCAATAAATGGTAAAGAAAACTTGCGTCAGAAGATATCTCAAATCCGCATCACGAACAAAAGTAATAAGAGTAGATTCGTTAAGAATCTTGCACCCAACGAGTTTCATTAGAATGATTGTTGTGTAGAGCGTAAATCGAATCAATTCAACAAGATCCGAACCAGCGTTTGGTGTCATCGTATGATTTCGGTAACATAACTGAGTGTACTAACAAAAAATTTTAGATGTTGGATGCGCCTACACGGTATCGTGGTCCAAAAGGATTCAAGTGACTAATATCAAGAGTAAATATCGTTCTGTCACACCCCGCTAATAGCGGAAACACGGAGCGTTCCAGTTATAATATCAAGAGTCAAGATTACAACAATATAACCGATAAACAAAACATCAAATTTAAATTGATCATGCCAAATGTTACAAAATACATCAATAGTCAAAGGCGATAAGACGCCAAGTACAAATACAATTTCGAAAGAAATAAACAAACGGATCGTCATGGAAATTTCAATAAACAGTTCATATTCAAATTTCCCAAAAGCAAGCGATCCAACAATAAACTATGGCATGATCACGGAAATCCTCAATTTCCTGCAAAGCGTTAAAACGAAATCAACAACATGTTGGTGAATTATTCGCAATTTTAAGTAAAAAGTGACCCATCGGTAAATTTCAATAAACAACACCAGTTCAAAAATATATCTTGTTATACATCCATTTGGTGAAAGGTACTATGCCTAGGTAGTCATACATCTCGATCCTGAACCAATCAGTTTAATCCCGTATCCTAAGGTGTGTCAAACCAAAGGCAAACAGTTTAATCATACAGTTTAAAATTAAGGTCATAACATCCGCTCGTAGCAACAGTCTATAGAGGAATGTGGGTTAGGTACACAACCCAATACAGATCTATACAAATGAACCACATGAAAAAGCTTAACGAGTGTATTAGAGGGGAGCCACCATGGCTTAGACACTTAAAACTAAGGCAGACCATATTCACTGGTTAAACAAAATAATCAATTAAATTCCGCATTCATGCAGACAGTTTAAAATACACAGACAGTTTAAAATACACTTTACAGCCCAAAAGTATTTAAGACAAGGGCTACGAATAACTCACAAAATAACTCCAGCAAATACTCGGGTAATGCAGTCACGGGACCACAATTCCACCGTCTAAGTGCCCTAAAACAGTAAATGATATAGTCTCAGTACCTCTATAAGTATAGTTCGGTTTAGCCTTGTCAGTTGAGATTTAAATTAATATAATTATTCCAAGGATTAATAATTCGAATAAAGATGACCGATTCGAAGACGATGTTCCGCGCCAGAAAAGGCCTGATCGGCAAGATATCGATCTTTCACGTCAACAGCGACCGTTGGAAGCAAATGATAACTCCGATTCGAAAGAAGGTTAATACAAATGTTCATTATGTCAACCAAAATTAAGATGTTGACTTATAAAATTCAAATGTCAATTAAGTTGACTTATAAAAGTCAAATGTCAATCATGTTGACTTATTAAATTGAAAATCAATTTAAAAGTCCAATTTGACACTTTGACTAATTTTAAGTATTTTCTTACCAAAAAATTTAGAGTAAAATGCCTTTTAAAACCATTTTATAAAGCTTGTCGTAAAAACATATATCGTTGAATTAAAACGAGGTTCAACAATATGTGGCGAAGTTTAAAGTATCGCAAAGAGGTTTTAAAATGTCCGTTAAGTAATATTATGACATTTTTGATTGCGTTGGCGTCTTTGAGTCCAAAGACGATGTTATTGTAATATGTTACTTTTGTATATACTTTATTTATATAAGTGTTTTAATATCGCAAAAAGTCGTGAGTTGAAATTTCGACAGCGCTTCCGCTTCATGAAATTATTAGTCCAAATTTCAATAACTTTTCCGCTTAACAACAATTGCGTTTTAAACCATTAATCGTAATACATAATACCATATTAAGTTTAATACAATACTTTGGTTAACTTATAATCTAAATTTATTTGTCCAATCTCAGTCCGATCCGAAAAAATACAACCAGTGTTGGTCTAATAATTAATCCTAACGGATTTCAAGGCTAAAACCGAATAATGAATATAATGAAATCGAAGGATTCACAAGGTTAGTAATTTATACCGCTAACGCCCGCTTGATTGACAAGGATCTAGAACAACTTCAGTGGTGTAGTGATGCGAATATCCGCCTCCAAACACAAGACAACCACCGATAATTAGCAAAACACGAAAATTTGAGTGAGCAGACTAATCCAGCTGGAGCTCCACAGTCAGCTCCGGATTTTTCGTTATTTAGTCGTTTTTAAGCGTTTTCAAGAGTATTTTCGGTAGATTTCGACATGCAACTTAAAAACCTTTGATAACATCCATAGATTTCTTCAAATAACACCTTTTTATACCAAGATCTTAGTAAAAAGTTTATAAAAATTATGTCTCTAGATAAGTCACCATAGAACCATTATAAAACCTTTATTTCATGTTAGATTCAACATGCATGTATAAAAATGTGTATAAATCAGTGGGAAAGTTTGTTATACCTCAAGGAAAAATTGAAAGTATGATGATGTAGCTTTTTGATGAAGATTTTGATGGAGATTAGACCCAAAAATGATGAGAAACTTCAAGAACAACCCGGAAAATCACCACCTCTTGCTCCCTTTGATGAACATAATTCATTAATGTGATGTTTAGGTGTTTTAAATGGTGGAAGTTGGCTGGAAATTACAGCAAGGGTGAAAGAGAATGAAGAACAAAGGGGGGTGTTTGAGAGAGTTTAGGGTGAAAACACCTTTGTGTGTGTGTTTGATATGATACAAAATCAAAGAAAAGAAAGAAAAGGAGGTAACAAAGCATTGGGACTGCAATTTCTGGCAGTTTAGGGGTCGAATAGGGCTTAGCCAAGTGTCCCCAATCGTTTTTCATGCAAATATGAGTCATCAATCACCTGTCCAGACACATCCAGCCGCCGGCTGGAGAGGCTCAGCCGTCGGCTGAAGCCCTGCCAGCTGCTGGCTGGTCGCCTGGCTCGGCAGACTTGTTTTCGACCGTTAAGGAGTTTCGTTCGTCGAAAGCTCCCGATTCTTTTTGCGTTGAACTTAGCAAAGGTCATACTTTGATTTACTTTATATTAGGTTCATTTAATATTATATTTTCACTTCCGATTTCGAGATTCGCACGATTTCGGTAAAGGAGTGATCAAGAGCAAAAGCATGATATCTCGAGGATAAAGGATCCGATAACCGACAAATTTGGCATAAACCTTCTAACTTATACTTATGAGAATAATAACTAATTGTCACTCAGATAAAATAATGTTATTAGTCTCAGGGGACGAATGATAACCGACAAATTTGGCATAAACCTTCTAACTTATACTTATGAGAATAATAACTAATTGTCACTTAGATAAAATAATGTTATTAGTCTCAGGGGACGAATCAGTAAATACAGAAAACCCGATACTCAATAACAGTAAATCGTGAGCAAAACAAAGCGAAATACAAGGGTCGAAATCAATTGGGAATAAAATATAAATAATGAAGGTAACTTAAGTACCTCAAATAGACGGGACGTCACAGCCTCCCCCAGTTAAAAGAATTTCGTTCTCGAAATTACTAATGAGCATCGCTAGAAGAAAACAGAAGGGAATCCGACCTTTAAAAGAATTTCGTCCTCGGAATCCCATGTAAACTCAGCTCCAAACTTAGAGTTCCATCGGACCTTTAAAATAGGAATCCGACTCCGCCGTAAACGCTTGACCTCTCGGTCAACGATTTCCACCGGGTCCTCTATTATGTGAAGAGAATCATCCAAACTTAGTTACTCCAAAGGCACAATTAACGACTCGTCAGCAAGACACTTCTTGAGATGTGATACATGAAATACGTTGTGCACACCGCTCAACTCAGGTGGCAACTCAAGACGATAAGCTACTGGTCCAACACGAGCCAAAATCTTAAAAGGACCCGTAAAACGTGGACTTAACTTGTTGCGCTTCTCAAAACGAAACATGCCCTTCCAGGGAGAAACCTTCAACAATACCATATCGCCGACCTCGAATTCCAAAGGCTTACGACGCAAATCCGCGTACTTCTTCTGGCGATCTCTCGCGGCTAACAGACGATCCTTGATCCTAAAGATCTTATCAGTCGTCTCCTGGATCAACTCGGGACCCGTAATCTGACTATCACCAATCTCAGCCCAACAGAGTGGAGACCTACACTTACGATCGTAAAGAGCTTCAAAAGGTGCGCAATTAATACTAGAGTGGTAACTATTGTTTTACGAAAACTCGACCAACGGTAAATGTTATCCCAACTCCCGCCAAAATCTAAAACACACGCGCGTAGCATATCTTCCAACGTCTGAATCGTGCGCTCACTCCGTCCATCGGTCTGAGGGTGATAAGCCGTACTCATATCTAATGTTGTGCCTAAAGCTCGCAGTAGCGTCTGCCAGAATCTCGAAGTAAAACGCGCTTCGCGATCAGAAATAACAGATTCAGGAATTCCATGCCTGGCCACGATCTCATCAATATATAATCTAGACAACTTCTCTATTCGGTAATCTTCTCGAATAGGCAGAACATGCGCTGAATTAGTCAGTCGATCAACGATTACCCAAATGGTATCATAACCTCCTGAAGACCTAGGAAGCTTTGTAACAAAATCCATCGTAATATTTTCCCACTACCATTGCGGGATTTCCGGCTGGTGAAGAAGGCCAGAAGGCTTCTGATTCTGAGCCTTAACTTTAGAACAGGTCAAACACTTGCCTACATACTCGGCAATCGCCCTCTTCATGCCAGGCCACCAGTAAAAATCTTTCAAGTCATGATACATCTTATCCACCCCGGGATGAACGGAGTAATTCGACTTGTGACCTTCATCCAAAATTAACTGCCTAAGACCGACGGGAACCCAAATACGGTCCAAGAAATACAATACCCCGTCGTCTTTCTGCTCCAACTGTCGTGCGAAACTAAATAATCCTTCATCCTTCAGACAATCCTCGGTGAGAGCCTCCTGCTGAGCCTGAATAATACGAGTCTTCAAACTCGACTGAATAGAAACTATCATAGCGCGAACTCTCACCGGCTTAACCGATTCCTTGCGACTTAACGCATCAGCTACTACATTAGCTTTTCCCGGATGATAACGAATTTCACAATCATAATCGTTAAGCAATTCCACCCATCAGCGTTGCCTCATATTCAACATCTTTTGGTCAAAGATGTGCTGTAACGACTTATGATCGGTGAACACAGTACACTTAGTACCGTACAGATAATGGCGCCAAATCTTTAAAGCAAAAACCAACGCGCCTAATTCCAAATAATGGGTCGTGTAGTTCTTCTCGTGAATCTTTAACTGACGAGAGGCATAGGCAATAACCTTTCCATTCTGTATCAGTACGCACCCGAGTCCCTTATGCGAAGTTTCGCAATATACAACAAAATTTTCGGTACCCTCGGGAAGACTCAAGATAGGAGTATCACACAATCGCTTCTTTAATAACTGAAAGGCTTCTTCCTGCTCGGCACCCCAAATAAACTCCTCGTTCTGCTGGGTCAACTTCGTCATAGGAGAGGCTATCTTCGAAAAATTCTCAATAAAGCGACGGTAGTAACGTGCCAGACCAAAAAATGAACGGATATCGGTGGGCGTCTTAGGAGCGACCCAATCTCTAACGACCTTAATCTTGGCAGGATCAACGTGGATGCCTTCCTTGCTAACCACGTGGCCAAGAAATTGAACCTCAGATAACCAAAACTCACACTTCGAGAACTTAGCGTAAAGCTGCTCCTTCCTGAGCAACTCCAACACTATTCTCAAGTGCTCCTCTCGGCTACGAGAATAAACAAGAATATCGTCGATGAATACAATCACAAAATTATCGAGGTAGGGACGGCATATACGGTTCATCATTTCCATAAATGCTGCAGGCGCATTCGTGAGACCGAATGGCATAACTAAAAACTCATAATGATCGTATCGCGTCCGAAAAGCAGTCTTCGGAACGTCCTCCTCTAGCACTCTCAACTGATGGTAACCGGAGCGTAGATCAATCTTAGAAAAGAAACATGAACCTTGAAGCTGATCAAACAAGTCATCTATGTGAGGTAAAGGATAACGGTTCTTTACTGTCAGCTTATTCAGCTCTCGGTAATGTATACACAATCTCATCGAACCATCCTTTTTCTTTACAAAGAATACCGGCGCGCCCCACGGAGACAAACCCGGCCTTACGTAGTCTTTATCCACTAACTCCTGGATCTGCTTAGAAAGTTCTAACATCTCTGAAGGTGCTAACCGATATGGTGCCTTTGCCACTGGCGCTGCTCTAGGAACTAAGTCGATCCTAAACTCTACCTCACGTCTAGGCGGTAAACCAGGCAAGTCCTCTGGGAACACGTCGGGGAATTCACACACTACTGGTTTCTCCTCCAGCTTCTCAGTGTTGTCCTTCTTCACAAGATGCGCAAGAAAGAGTGAACAATCCCCCTTAATGTACTCCCGGACTTTCATACACGAGACAATCTTAAGGCGTTTCCCTGCCTTATTTCCTTGAACTAATAGCGGTTCTCCATGCGGTACCGGAATACGGATCATCTTCTCGAAACATACGATCTCCGCACGATGCGTCTCTAGCCAATCCATGCCGATAATTACGTCGAAACTACCTAACCTAATCGGAATTAAGTCTATAGGAAAAGAGTGGTCGTCGAAACTAACACTACAGTCGGAAAGTAACTCAGTCGCATGCAGAAACTCACCATCAGCCAATTCTATCTCAAAGGAAGGTACTAAAGGTATAGATTTACAGGAAATCATAGTCCTAAACTCGTCAGATATAAAACTTCTATCCGCACCAGAATCAAATAAGATAAACGCAGGTCGACCACAAACAAGAAACGTACCTGTAACAACTTGTGGATCATGCTGAGCCTCCTTGGCTCCCATCACAAATGCTCTATCGCGAGGAGCATTACCAGCTGCAGCTAACTTAGGACACTTGTCCCTACGATGCTCGGGGGATCCACATTCATAGCAGTTGCCCTTCTGGGTCTTACAGAAATTTTTAGTGTGCCGTAACTTCTTGCACCTACCACATACCCAACAAGCAACTTCTTTGGTGTGGTGCCTTCCACACCGATCACACTTCGGGTACTTACTCTGGGTACCCGATGCTACAGCAGCATAAGATTTCACAACTAGAGGAGCGTCATTCCTCCTAAACCTTTTCCTTGAATCCTCATTGTGGTTTCCACCACTCCGTTTCCCTCCGGAGTTTTGCTTAACAATCATCGGGGGTAACTCACCATCCCGGACCGCATTCTGAGTCAAAGTAATAGCAATCTCAACCGCGCTCTGGAATGTGCTCGGTTTTTTGGATAAGACACTCTTACGGATTGCTGGGGGTAATCCGTGAGTGTAGCGACCTATACGCTTAAGCTCCGGTCGGACCAAGTGTGGCACTGGCTGGGACAAAGCGTGAAAACGCGAAGCGTACCCCTGGATGTCAGACCCAATCATGGTCAAGTTCCACAACTCATCCTCCAACTTCTGAATCTCAGATTCAGGAACATACTCAATGATCATCAATTCCTTTAGCTGCTCCCGAGTCAACGTGTTAATCTCAGCTCGACCTCGCACATTCACGATTGAATTCCACCACGTCAGAGCCGTACCTTGAAATACAAACGCAGCAAATCGGACTCGATCCTCGTCCGCACATACAACAGCATCAAAAATGGATTCTAGCTTCTCCATCCATTGGAGCGTTCATGTCGCTCCCT
The DNA here is from genome assembly GCA_910822075.1 of Senecio squalidus. Lineage (NCBI taxonomy): Eukaryota > Viridiplantae > Streptophyta > Magnoliopsida > Asterales > Asteraceae > Senecio > Senecio squalidus. The sequence goes on along the minus strand of CAJVGC010000582.1, from coordinate 42,332,097 downwards.
CATTTCCCTTATACTCCGGGGCCTTGCAGGTCATAAAAGTCTTCAGTGTGCAACCAGCGCGTCGAGTTGAGCCCTCTGCTCTACCTGATCCAGTAATCACGACTTCGGGACCCTCATTATTAACAATCGGCTCAGGACCCTCATTATTAACAACCGGCTCAGGACCCTCATTATTAACAACCGGCTCGGGATTTCCAGAACCCGAACCATTACCTTGGGCAATGCCGTCTCGAAGTTGAGCTACCAGCTCGGGCATCATCGCCGCTAGCTGCTGAGCAATCATCTGAGCCATGTCAGGATTCGTATTGTTTTCCAAATTGTTCCTTCTCGCATTGGACGTATTAGCACTCGCGTTCGGATTCGCAGTATTCGCTCTCGCATTCGCAGTAGCACGTCGCGCGGAACTTCGTGTCGCAACTCTCCTCTTAGGCGCCATCGTCCTAAAAATAAAAGGAAAGAAAACTCGATCAGCAAATGTGTGCAAAACCAAGGCTAAACGCCACAATAACAACGCGAAATAAACACGTATGAAAAATAGTGCACACATTTGCAGTCAGAGAAAATCGATTCTGAAAGCCTATGGTCATAGTCCAAGTGATTTACTCAGTTAAAATCACTCGGTTCGCTATAACCTTTGGCTCTGATACCAACTTCTGTCACACCCCGCTAATAGCGGAAACACGGAGCGTTCCAGTTATAATATCAAGAGTCAAGATTACAACAATATAACCGATAAACAAAACATCAAATTTAAATTGATCATGCCAAATGTTACAAAATACATCAATAGTCAAAGGCGATAAGACGCCAAGTACAAATACAATTTCAAAAGAAATAAACAAATGGATCGTCATGGAAATTACAATAAACAATTCAAATTCAAATTTCCCAAAAGCAAGCGATCCAACAATAAACTATGGCATGATCACGGAAATCCTCAATTTCCAGCAAAGCGTTAAAACGACATCAACAACATGTTGGTGAATTATTCGCAATTTTGAGTAAAAAGTGACCCATCGGTAAATTTCAATCAACAACACCAGTTCAAAAATATATCTTGTTATACATCCAATTGGTGAAAGGTACTATGCCTAGGTAGTCATACATCTCGATCCTGAACCAATCAGTTTAATCCCCTATCCTAAGGTGTGTCAAACCAAAGGCAAACAGTTTAATCATACAGTTTAAAAGTAAGGTCATAACATCCGCTCGTAGCAACAGTCTACAAAGGAATGTGGGTTAGGTACATAACCCAATACAGATGTATACAGATGAACCACGAGCAAAAGCTTAACGAGTGTATTAGAGGGGAGCCACCATGGCTTAGACACTTAAAACTAAGGTAGACCATATTCACTGGTTAAACAAGATAATCAATTAAATTCCGCATTCATGCAGACAGTTTAAAATACACAGACCATTTTAAATACGCTTTACAACCCAAAAGTATTTAAGACAAGGGCTACGAATAACTCACAAAACAACTCCAGCAAATACTCGGGTAATACAGTCACGGGACCACAATTCCACCGTCTAAGTGCCCTAAAACAGTAAATAATATAGTCTCGGTACCTCTATAAGTATAGTTCGGTTTAGCCTTGTCGGTTGAGATTTAAATTAATATAATTATTCCAACGATTAATAAGTCGAATAAGGATGACGGATTAAGAAGACGATGTTCCGCGCCAGAAAAGGGTCGATCGGCAAGATATCGATCTTTCACGTCAACAGCGACCGTTGGAAGCAAATGATAACTCCGAGTTGAAAGAAGGTTAATACAAATGTTCATTATGTCAACCAAAATTAAGATGTTGACTTATAAAAGTCAAAGGTCAATTAAGTTGACTTATAGAAGTCAAATGTCAATCATGTTGACTTATTAAAGTCAAAATCAATTTAAAAGTCCAATTTGACACTTTGAATAATTTGAAGTCTTTTCTTACCAAAATATTTAGAGTAAGATGCCTTTTAAAACCATTTTATAAAGCTTGTCGTAATAACATATATCGTTGAATTAAAACGAGGTTCAACAATTTGTGGCGAAGTTTAAAGTATCGCAAAGAGGTTTTAAAATGTCCGTTAAGTAATATTATGACATTTTGATTGCGTTGGCGTCTTTGAGTCCAAAGACGATGTTATTGTAATATGGTACTTTTGTATATACTTTATTTATATAAGTGTTTTAATGTCGCAATACATAATACCATATTAAGTTTAATACAATACTTTGGTTAACTTATAATTTAAATTTATTTGTCCAATCTCAGTCTGATCCGAAGAAATACAACGAGTGTTGGTCTAATAATTAATCCTAACCGATTTCAAGGCTAAAACCGAATAATGAATATAATGAAATCGAAGGATTCACAAGGTTAGTAATTTATACCGCTAACGCCCGCTTGATTGACAAGGATCTGGAACAACTTCAGTGGTGTAGTGATGAGAATATCCGCCTCCAAACACAAGACAACCACCGATAATTAGCAAAAAACGAAAAATTGAGTGAGCAGACTAATCCAGCCGCCGGCTGGGATGATCCATCCGTCGGCTGGAGCTCCACACTCAGCTCCGGATTTTTCGTTATTTAGTCGTTTTTAAGCGTTTTCAAGAGTATTTTCGGTAGATTTCGACATGCAACTTAAAAACCTTTGATAACATCCATAGATTTCTTCAAATAACACCTTTTTATACCAAGATCTTAGTAAAAAGTTTATAAAAATTATGTCTCTAGATAAGTCACCATAGAACTTTTATAAAAACCTTTATTTGATGTTAGATTCAACATGCATGTATAAAAATGTGTATAAGTCAGTGGGAAAGTTTGTTATACCTCAAGGAAAAATGAAAGTATGATGATCTAGCTTTTTTGATGAAGATTTTGATTGAGATTAGACCCAAAAATGATGAGAAACTTCAAGAACAACCCGGAAAATCACCACCTCTTGCTCCATTTGATGAAAATAATTTATTAATGTGATGTTTAGGTGTTTTAAATGGTGGAAGTTGGCTGGATATCACAGCAAGGGTGAAAGAGAATGAAGAACAAAGGGGGGTGTTTGAGAGAGTTTAGGGTGAAAACACCTTTGTGTGTGTGTTTGATATGATACAAAATCAAAGAAAAGAAAGAAAAGGAGGTAACAAAGCATTGGGACTGCAATTTCTGGCAGTTTAGGGGTCGAATAGGGCTTAGCCAAGTGTCCCCAATCGTTTTTCATGCAAACATGAGTCATCAAACACCTGTCCAGACACCTCCAGCCGCCGGCTGGAGAGGCTCAGCCGTCGGCTGAAGCCCTGCCAGCTGCTAGCTGGTCGGCTGGCTCGGCAGACTTGTTTTCGACCGTTAAGGAGTTTCGTTCGTCTAAAGCTCTCGATTCTTTTTGCGTTGAACTTAGGAAAGTTCATACTTTGATTTACTTTATATTAGGTTCATTTAATATTATATTTTCACTTCCGATTTCGAGATTCGCACGATTTCAGTAAAGGAGTGATCAAGAGCAAAAGCACGATATCTCGAGGATAAAGGATCCGATAACCGACAAATTTGGCATAAACCTTCTAACTTATATTTATGAGAATACTAACTAATTGGAACTTAGATAAAATAATGTTATTACGTCTCAGGGGACGAATCAGCAAATACAGAAAACCCGATACTCAATAACAGTAAATCGTGAGCAAAACAAAGCGAAATACAAGGGTCGAAATCAATTGCGAATAAAATATAAATAATGACGATAACTCAAGTACCTCAAATAGACGGGACGTCACACGTTCAAAGTATAATTAACATCCAACAAATCTCCAATTTTCATCGAGATGGACATGAAAAGTTGCTAAAATAGCGAACTTAGGATGATGCAATGAATCAGCAATCTAACGTACGATACCCATACAATTAATTTAGAGATGGTCAAAAGTATAACGAACTGAACAACAGTGGTCACAGATTTCAATAACAAGAAGATGGTGACATGGGTATCAATGTGGTACGGGTTATTGAATTTTATCTCATAAAGAGTACTCTCCTCGTGGTTACGTATAGGAATATAATACCACTAAGCTTTGCGAATCATATGCGAGAAAGTAATAGACATCAGAGGTTTCAACCTTCTGCCTCGAGCCGCGTCTAAGGTCACGTCTACGTTTCGAGAAGAACATTGACGATAAAGAATTCAAAGATAGAGTTTAACTCGACAAAACTAGTTGCAGTATAAAGCTTATGGAAGTTGATGATACATCCATTGAATGATATGCTTAAAGCATACGGAATCGGATATAGCGAAGTTCGGGAAATCAAAATCTTCCCTCGCCGGATTATCAGCCACCCAAAAAAAATATGTCGAAAATTACAATCAAATTAAGACAGAATAGTTTATCACTTTGGGGAGACGAATACATAACGAGTTAACCTCCAGGAGAAAATGATACGTTCGCATTATCGGGAACTATTTTCGGTTTGAGTGAGTTTCACAAATAAAAGTAATTATGATGAGAAACAAAAGAACTCTAATTGGAGAGAGCACGTCGTAAAGGCTTCATATATCAACTCCATCCATAGCTTTGAGAGAACAAGATTTCAAGTGAGCTAGTTCCGACCAACTGGAGGTTAAACAACAGAGTTTGAGTGGTGCTCGAGAAAACCGTTTTGGCAATGATTTGATTTGAGCAGATTACTACAAATTCATTATAAAATCGTGAAAAATGTTTCGGGGTTGGATATCCGCGGGAAAGCTAGATTTCGACATTCTGCACAACTTTGCAGAAGTAACCAAATCTTGAAAACGAACAGAGATAGGAGAAAATTGACGCTTTCTGCTGAGACTGAAATATGCTACCGAACCTAATGTTTATCTCCAAGTTTCAATACGAGAATCCTTTCAAAAGAATATGGCGAGAATTAATGTTTCCCTTCGAGTTTTTAAATAATGAAGCAATCGATAGATACAAATTTCTTGAAATTCGGTTTAGACAATCTCTTGGTATAGAATCGAGCATCAATTTTTTTTTTTTGTAATAATATATGAATGAATGAAAAGATTTCAAAAAATGTTATGATGAAGATAAACGAAAGATAGTATTTTCGTCGAAGATAAAGTAAGCGAGTCTTCAAATCCATCTCCAAAGCTTACACGAAAGTCCTTCCACAAGAGCGTCACGTACGGTAGGATAAAAATTTGAAAGTAAGAAGATTGATAAATCGAAATGAATTACACCATGAATTTCGTGTGATTAGCGGAATCACGATGGAAATGATTCTAGTATGGCAGGTAGATGAGGGATCTAAAGAAAAGACGTCGTCTCAATTACACATTTGCTCCTCAAGTTTATATCACAATGGTAACATTTAATGATTATTGAAGTGGGAGTATAAGAGTTTAACCAAAATTTGATTTTAAATGAGAGATGAGGAGATAAAGAAATGAAGAGTGAATAAGATAACAACTCATTCGGCGTCGTAAAGCGGTCGTAGGTCGTCACCTCCTGAGGCGATACAGTAGTTGCGTAAAAGTAGCGAGACGTAAGAAACAAGGAAGGATCCTAAAAGATCTATATGAGGACTCCTAGTTATAGTCTAGGACAAACCAGCTAGTTCTCTATAACCATGTGCTCTGATACCAATCTGTCACACCCCGCCTTTGGCGAAACACAGGGTATGGCCGATTGGCAATCATCACAACAGAGCAATATAATAGAGAAATACTAAATGCAAGAAGTAAACGAAAAGTGTTGTGACATTGCCATTCAACAAGATAAATATCCTTGTCTCATGTACCCGTCATACACTACAACAAAAATATTCAACAGAAGCGTAAATGATAAATAAGTATATCAAATGGAATTACATAGGCATGCAAGCCAAAAGATGAATTCTAATATTAACATGACAATAGCAGAAGACTAATGCAATGCAAACTAAGTCTTCTAAAGTCCAACTCGGTCTCAGTCCTAAGCCTGCTCATTACCTGAAAACAAAGCTCAAAATGTCAACACAAAGGTTGAGCGAGTTCACTGAGTAGTTTAAGAAAACAGTTTAAATAATTTCCGAAAATAGTAAGTTTCTATAATTAGAAGTTTCTAATTATAGTAAGCTTCCATATATAAAAGGTTTCCAAAAATAGAAAGTTTCTAAACATGGAAAGTTCAGTTTAACGCTAGTAATCTTAAAACAGTAGTAGCAGTTCAAACAGTGTAACTAATGCATAAGTAAGTAAAAATAGTGGCACACATCAGTAAGTCCCTCTACTGATCGTCAGTAATTACCTTAACTGACAAGAAGTGGTATCGGTAGTTACCTTTACCAATAGAATGTAGTCTTCAGTAATTACCTTAACTGACAAGAAGTGGTATCGGTAGTTACCTTAACCGATAGAATGTAGTCGTCCGTAGTTACCTTAACTGACTTTATGTCTTACGGGGTCGGTGGGGAACGGTCCACACAGTAAGACTAAGCAAGATACGACCATTTAGTCATTTGGCACCATGGTCTGTCGTCACTAGTAAGTACCTATACTAGTATGAATGAATGTAGGTTATATGGGGGGGGGGGGGGGGGGGGGGTGTCACTACAACGTAGTCACATTATAACAATCGTCTCATTTCAAAACAATTTTTAAATGCATTAGGTTTTTGTTACACTTTAGTAGTTAAATTGTTTATCAAAACATTTCATAGTGAAAAGCATTTTAAGTAAGCTTTGTCTTCCCACAATTTTCACAAATAAGTGAAAACAGTAAAAATGTAGGGGCAATGAACTCACCTCGGTAGCAAAGTAATATCAATAGTAATGCGACGTGTATGCTAAGCTAGGTCACAAGTATAGTCCCGTCTAAATATCGAGCTCCCCTAAAAGCACAACGAACGAATCATGAAAACTAATTCAACAAGTTTTTCTAATACCGTTAAGAGTATACGAAAGGACAATTAGGTTATCCGGTCACGTCAAGTAAAGACTCAAGAGTTGACGTTGAAACTTTAGACGATAGTTAAAATTCAGATTGTACCCCCTTGTCACTAAAACTGAAATAACGGGAGTCTGGAAAAGAGTTAGACAACGATTCTGACTCGTACGGAAACTAGACTCAGAGAGCTACGTCGTGGACTCCGGATTCAGTTAAATTGAGTTAATTAAAACTAAGATATGACCAAAACAAAACAGACTTTATAATCTGTCCAAAACCGTAACGTTGTAGTTTTAAACCTATAAAACGTTTTGAAGTACTATAAAAAACCACCAATTAACCAATACTTATTTATATAGCAAGGACCTGTTTAATAGATGTAATTATTCCCTTTAAGTTTAGATCAAAGTTTGTTAAATTATTATTCAAAATAGATTACTAAACTTAATAATGACGTCACAAAAATCCCAGATTTGACCAACGTTCACTAAATTACATTTTTAGAGAGTTTCACAAATAGTTAGACAACGAAGCCAATTTTCCCCGAAAATAGACTCCGAGACCTATAGCTTTTGTTATGACATCAGTTCAAAATTCGAGATGGTCTAATAGTTATGACTTTTTCAAAACAGACAAATATAGCAGCTATTTTTCCAAAACTCAGTTAGACCAACACTTACTAAAACGCAGATTCTGGAAGTTTGAAAAATATTTAGACCAATATCTTATATGCCCAGAAACTAGACTTAAAGGGCTACAATTTATGTTTAGACATCAGATTCTAATGCAAGACCAAATTTGAGATATAGCACGATGAACACAGACTCATATTTCATTTCAGCAAGATTTCACACGACCATTGATTAAGCTTATTGATTAGGGTTTCTTTGTGACGATTAGCATATGAAACTTGTATGTACATTTATTTTGGACACTATACTGAGCTAATAACACCCAATAATTGATTCGTGAAATTTAAACACTAGTAAGTATTTTATATACGTTTGACAAAACCCTATACGCAAAAGGAGTGTATTTTCTCGACAGCTGGTCCTAAACGATTTTCTATAAAATACTTGGAGATCTTAAAAATTCAAACAAAAATTAGTGGAGCTATATAACATAAGTAAGTACCTCCAGTAAAAGTTTCGGACTCTCAGGTTTTATAGTTACCGAGTTAGAAAATCCGGAACCGTCACTAACTTTATTCAAAACTTTTCCCAGATTGTACCCTTGATGGTATTTCAAAGATTTGACCCAGTTAACGAACGAATTAGACTTCGAAACCGCTGCCATTGGAAAGCTAACTAAAAAATCTACATCGTAGACACTGGAATCAAGTAAAAAGACCTTTTTATGACAAAGATATTGCCCCATGAACACAGACGAAAATTTTGATCAGAAAGCAGAAACTTGAACCCACGAATTTAAGCAACAAACCTCGGACAAATGATGATGATGAACACGATTATGATGGTGGACTAGCAGCTTGATCCATTGTGATGATGAGGAGGCTGAATTCGACTTGAACCAGAGGTGGTGATGATGTTGAAACTGGCTAAAAGAAAATGGTTAGGGGGGGTGACAGCTAGAGAATAGCTTTAAGGTTTGTTTACGGTTTTGTTTATTTGTAGTCACTAGTGAACCTAAGGGGTGTTTGGGTGCAAACGATAAGCAAGGGGGATGGTCATGAGTCGAACCACAAGGCACCAAAACCCAATCAATACACGAGCAAAGCTAACGGTTATATTCTTGAATAAAGACAATTCCCGAAGACGAAAGTTTTACGTAAGACTACATGGAAACACTAATTATTTAAAGTTTCTTCTACTAAAAAAAAGAGTTTTCTACAAAATATATAGTTTACATATTTCGGATAAGTCACGGAATTAACACGACACCCAAACGTGCGATACACGGAGTACACAATTACTCGGAACAAATGAATAAATACATTACGTACAAGCATCGAACATGAACACTCCAATAGTTTGATATCGATCACGTAACAAAGTGAGAAGGTAATATATATATAGAATGTGGAAATAATTGATAAGTCATCTAGGAGCTCGTCTAGAGGGTACTAACTACTGTGCACCTAAGCTAAAAGAAGCAACACATATAGAGCATACACGTATCATATTATGTAATCATATCAAGCAAGTATAAAACAATTTTAAATGAAAGGTTTTTAATTTTCAGTAAATTTTGGTAATGAGCTACGGGCATACTAGCTAACTAAGGAAGGAGAAGTGACGGTTGTCACATGTTTATCGTAAATCATTTTTCTCAAAATAATTTGGTTGAGCTTTACCTTCCCCCGATTTGTAAAACATAAACAATAGTAACGTAGGGGCGATGACTCACCTTATCGAACCGTGTGTATATGGTTTGTAAAGTAGGTCGCAAATATATTCCTCACTATCGTAGAGCTCCCCTAGAATAAAGTATAATTGTGTAAGAACAGAGTTTGACGGTTAACGACTTCGAATTAGACAATGAATTTTCAGCGAACACATGGGTTTACTCACACTGAGATATCTATAGTTTCAGGAGGAATTAGGCGTTGACGAAAACATATTCGAAAACTAGACACCGAGAGCTACGTTTTAGACTAAGATATTGTTTTAAAAGAGTTTTATATGAGTAAGATATGACGAAAGTAAAAACGGTTATCTAAGCTGTCCAAAAATGTTATATTTATGCATGTTGTGTGTATTATATGAAAATGTCGTATGGTGTAAGTGTAGACAAGACAAAATCTTTTAGTAACTTTTATACTTGTTATAAATAAGAATTCACTAAGTGTTATTATAGTTGTCTAAGTGGTTACACGAAATAGCTTAATGATCTTAAACGCTTTATACAAAATAATCTGTTTAGACCCCTAGTTGGTATTTTACGATTTTAGGAAAAACTATAAGGAGTTAGGCAATGAAATTTACGTTTTTGAAAACTAGACTCCGAGACCTACAAATTATGTTCAGGTCACAAAATCCAGTTCTCAGTTTAAGATACATAAAAAAGTGAATGAGTACAGATTACAACGGAAAGGGACCAAAAAATGTCAAAATACAAGATTGTCCGTAAATTACGATAAAACGAAAAGATACGAATAATGATTTTCAACCACGCAGTTATATTCTAGAAATATAAACAACCACGAAATTAGAATATACGAAATGAAGAATAATTGGCAAAGCAAACGCCACCAAAAACAAAAACGCAAAAGAAGTAAGAAAGATAGTTTACCGTTAGTCGTAATGGTTATACTATCGGGAATTGATTATGTGACATTCGCGAATTTCTAGGTATACTCCTATTGACACGTATTCGTTTTATTTATTTATGTTTATGTTTTGACCCTATCGTATTCCTTTTATGATTCATCGTATTCGTATTTCTCGTATTTTATGACTATCGTTAGTCGTAATGGTTATACTATCGTATTTGTCACTATGTGGTTCGAGTCTTTATGTCGGGAACGTTTAGTTCTAAGTGCCTTTAGTATAAGTCTAGTATGCTCTTAAGATAAGTTTAGGGGTTTTATGCCTTATTTATACGATTAAGATTAACGTTTAAAAGTATCACAATTTTAGTCCTTCCAGAATTTTATTACAAAACTAGTCCTATGGGATTTTCCTATTACAAAAATGGTCCTAAAGTATCCTACCAACTATTTTGTCTTATTAGGCACCAACCAAATTTGTCTTATTCACCTACACCCACCCTTTTCTTCCCCATTTTCCCCATCTCACTTATCTCTCTAGAAAACACACACAAACACACACACTTCTCTCTAAATTATCTCAAGATCCGACCGTTAAAATTCAGTTTCGAAGCTAGCATATCGTTCACCATATTCATCTTCATCATTCCTCTGAATTTCATCTAGATCGGGTAAGTTTTCTATCGATTTTGTTTTAAACTTTATTTTTCTAGGTTTAAGCTCAAAACACCACTTTTTACCATCTAAACCCGAAATTTATTGAGGGTTTATCTACCTAAATGTATTCTGGACATAGGGTTTCGTTATTGGATGAATTTGACACCTAAAAACACTCAGAATCGTATTCCGAATGTAATTTTTCGTAAAACCCAGTTACGTCACGTAACTGTGTTACGTGCACGTAACTAGGGCACTTAATTCCTTCTAGGTCACGTAACTATTCACGTAAATAACCCCTTTGTCACGTAATTAATCCCTTGTCACGTAAGTGAGTTACGTACGTAACTCACAGTTACGTGTTGCGTAACTCTCAGTTACGTGATGCGTAACTAGTTGCTGTATTTTCCGAAACGTTTGCTAAATCGATGTTCCTGTTGGTCATTTTAAAACCCGTATAAAACGTTAATCGTTAAGGCATACCCCACTAGACTTAGAGATACTTAGACATGTTTATTTACGTGATGTTTAGGGCACTTAGACGTGGAAGCTTGACCGTATTTGATTATTCCCCGACGTATCGTGTTTGGATTGCATTGCTATTCAGTGAGTTATTCGTTGCCCTTTTTACCGCTTTTACATTTTGGGCATGATTAGCGCTGTATAAATGTATTTTATGGTATATTATGTATTTTGGTTATGTATTTTGGATATGAATGCCTTTAGGTTAGCATTACCCAACTTGTTCCGCCTTTGTGGTAGAACGAGGCCCCGTATACACACCTGTTAGCTTTTAGTCGCCGGTTCGTATATATAGCGCTATATGGGTCTAACAAGCCCTCATTGTTAACACGATGGATGATGGATGCGCCCTGTCCGTGTTAGCAATGTTATGACCGTTGAATTCGAGGACAACCTAGCGTAATGCACTAGGTGGGGTTAGTTGCCAGTATTGTTATGGTTCAGGTGTATAGTATTTACCTAAGGCTATTATCTATCCAGTATGGTAAATTTATGAATTGATTATGGTATTTTTATGGTATTTATATTGGTATATTATTAAAAGGTTGTGTATACTTCACGTATACCTTGAAACATCATTTTCCAAATGACTTATTCTCAAATCATATCACTTTTGGGTCAAAACATATTGAAACTTTTATACTATTATGTTTTTATTAATTATTGCGAATAATTCACCAACTTTATGTTGACATCGTATTTTAACGCTTTTCAGGTATTTGAGGTTACACTTTTTGACGTTATGCTTGCTTGGCTACGTGGATTACTTGCATGGAATTTATTTTGCTTTTGTTAATTCCTTAGTATCCTAGACGCTGTAGCCGTATTTTGATATTTTCGGATGATTGTAATAAGTATGCTATTTTAAACTTATTTATTATGTTTGGTTTACTTTTGTTGATGTAACCTTTGAATCTATGATACCGTATTCTCTGTACACCTCGGTTCCGCCATTTTGTGGGGTGTGACAGAAGTTGGTATCAGAGCCAATGGTTATAGCGAACTAAGTGACCTTACGGAATCACTTAGACTATGACCTAGGCTTTTGGACCTATCTGATTTACTCTATGTGCGCATTTCCTTCTTTTGTGGGCCTGTATGTGATTTGTATGCTTTATGTGCTTTTGTTTTGCATTTTATACTTTGAGGCCTGTTTGTTTTAGTCGCACATCCGGTTATCGTTCTGATTTATTCTGTTTGACATTCGTAGAAGATGCCGCCAAAGAGAGCTTCTACTAGGTCTACTCCGGTCGTCACTGCTACGAGAAGGTCGACGAGACGAGGTCGCGCCAGTGTGAGAGCGGGTGCTACGCCTCAGAATACCACTGCTGCCCCCAATGCTAATACCACTACTCCGAATATCAGTCAGTTGATTGCGGAGCAGATTGCAGCAGCAATACCCGTGATTGGGGCACAGCTCAAGGAGACACCGGTGCAGGATGCCGATTTAGGGTTTGAAGAACCTGTGATGCACGGTATTGGATCAGAAGGTACGGCGTCTGGGCGCGATGGTTCTGATGTGGGAAGAGCAGTGCACGTGGGAGTTGGTGGACCGAGTATCGTTATTGAGGGTCCACCCCGAGGCTGTTCGTATAAGACCTTTCTGGATTGCAGACCTACTGAGTTTAAGGGTACCGAGGATGCGGTTGCTACCCTACAGTGGTTTGAGAGGATTGAGTCTGTGTTTGATGTTTCGGGATGTGCTGAGGAAAGCAAGGTTAAGTATGCTACGTTCTTGTTCCAGGGTAAGGCACTCACCTGGTGGAACTCAGTGAAACGGGTTCAGGGCCGAGCTGCTGTTGCCTTGATGAGTTGGGAAAACTTGAAGGTCATGATGAAGAAGGAGTATGTGCCGACATCTGAGACGCAGAGGTTGGAGAATGAGTTGTGGAACCTGACAATGCAAGGTTCTGATTTCCGCGGGTATGTGAATAGATTCTATGATTTGTGTGTTTTGGCTCCTCGGTTGGTTCGCACGGAGAATGAGAGAATCGAACGCTTCACTCAAGGGTTGCCCCAGACTATGCGAGACCACATTATTTCTCACCTTCCGGGTACTCTACAGAGTGCGGTTGATATTGCTGGTCGGTTGACCGCAAGTATGATCCGTGGTGGTGTTCTTCAGCCGGTTGTGAGCCGAAGAGATGCTGGTAGATATGATAGGAGAGATATGGGTAATTCGAGGAAGAGAAGCCGTGGTCAGGATCAGAGACCCCAACTTCCTCAAGTGTATGCTTTGACGGGTTCTGGAGCTGGTTATCAGGGCAGACATCCGAAGTGTGGTAAATGCGGCAGTGCTCATGCAGCAAATGTGGCTTGTTGGGTTTGTAACCGATGCAAGAAGTTAGGCCACACCGAGCAGTTTTGTGGAAGGGCTACTGGAGCATGTTTTGAATGCGGAGAAGTAGGTCACCGTCGTTATCAGTGTCCCAAGCTTATAGCACCTACTCCCCTTCCTACTCACGGTGGTGGTACTAGTGCAAGAGGAAATCCTGCCAAGAGTCGAGCTTTCGCCATGGAATCTTTTGAAGCTCACCAGGATCCTACTGTAGTCACTGGTACATTTCTTGTCGATGATTATCCTGCTTTTATCTTGTTTGATTCGGGTGCCGATAAAAGCTTTATATCTAGTGATTTCCGCCCCTTAGTAAACCGTGCTTCTAGTCCTTTAGAGCCTGCTTACGAGGTAGAAATAGCTGATGGTAGATGTGCTTGTGTTAGAGAAGTTATTCGTGATATTCCTCTCGTATTAGCCGATATTCCTTTTTCCATCGACCTTATTCCTATGAAACTCAGTAGTTTCGATGTCGTAGTCGGTATGGATTGGTTAGCTAAGCATAAAGGCGAGATAGTCTGTTATGAGAAACTTATTCGTATTCAGAAGCCGGATGGAGATCAGTTGATTGTACACGGAGACAAGGCTGGGAAACGTCTTAAAGTCATCTCAAGTTTGAAAGTTCGCGAGTATGTCCGCCAAGGTTGTTCCTTATATCTCGCTCATTTGTGAAGAAAGATTCTACGATAAAGATTGATGGTGTACCGACCGTTCGCGAGTATTCTGACGTTTTTCCCGAAGATTTACCTGGAGTCCCTCCCCAGAGACAAACCGACTTTCGTATTGATCTTGTTCCTGGAGCAGCACCTGTTGCTAAAGCTCCGTATCGTTTGGCTCCTTCCGAGATGCTCGAGTTGTCGAAACAAATTCAGGAACTGGTCGATAAGGGTTTTATTCGTCCTAGTTTCTCCCCGTGGGGTGCTCCTGTCCTCTTTGTTAAGAAGAAGGATGGCTCCATGCGTTTATGTATTGATTATCGGGAGTTAAACAAGCTGACTGTGAAGAACCGTTATCCCCTTCCTCGTATTGACGACTTATTCGATCAACTTCAGGGTTCTTGCTATTTCTCTAAGATCGATCTTCGCTCTGGTTATCATCAGTTGAGAGTTCAGGAGGATGATATACCTAAGACCTCTTTTCGTACTCGATATGGTCATTACGAGTTCATGGTGATGCCGTTTGGTCGTACAAACGCCCCTGCAGCATTCATGGATCTAATGAACCGTATTTTTCGTCCGTATCTTGACAAATTCGTTATCGTATTCATCGACGACATTCTGATCTATTCCCGAAGTCGCAAGGAACATGAAGAGCATTTGCGTCTTGTTCTAGAAGTGCTTCGAAAAGAAAAGTTGTATGCGAAATTCTCTAAGTGCGAGTTCTGGTTATCCGAAGTTCAATTTCTTGGCCACGTGGTTAGCGCGAAGGGTATTCACGTTGATCCTGCTAAGATTGAAGCTGTTAAAAGTTGGGTTGCACCAAAGTCACCGACCGAAATCCGTTCGTTTTTGGGTCTTGGTGGGTATTATCGCCGATTCATCGAGAACTTCTCCAAAATCGCTTCACCTATGACAAATTTGACACAGAAGAGTGAACCATTCGTTTGGGGTTCCGATCAGGAGAGAGCCTTTCAGGTATTGAAGCAGCGGTTGTGTGACGCTCCTATTCTTAGTCTGCCAGTTGGTTCCGAGAATTTTGTTGTTTATTGCGACGCTTCGCACAAGGGTCTGGGTTGTGTGCTTATGCAGAATGGTAAAGTTATAGCTTACGCTTCGCGTCAGTTGAAAGTCCATGAGCAGAATTACACGACACATGATCTAGAATTGGGAGCCGTCGTATTCGCATTGAAGATTTGGAGACATTATCTGTATGGGACCAAGTGTACTGTATTTAGCGACCACAAGAGTCTTCAGCACATATTCGATCAGAAGATGCTGAACATGAGACAACGACGCTGGGTTGAGTTATTGAACGACTATGATTGCGACATTCGCTACCACCCTGGTAAGGCGAACGTTGTTGCTGATGCACTAAGTCGTAAGGAAACAGTCAAACCAGTCCGTATCCGTTCTATGATGGTATCTATTCAGACGAGCTTGAAGGCTCGAATTATTCAGGCACAGGAGGGTATTATGACAGAGGACCGTGTTAAAGAGGAAAGGTTGTATAAGTGGGCGTTGGAATTAGAACCGAAGGAGGATGGAGTTCTGTATTTCCTCGAGCGTATTTGGGTTCCGATTAGTATCCGTCAGTTGATTCTAGACGAAGCCCATAAGTCTAACTATTCCATTCATCCGGGTTCCGACAAAATGTATCATGACTTGAAAGAGTTCTATTGGTGGCCGGGTATGAAGCGTGAGATCGCCGAGTATGTTAGTCGATGTTTGACCTGTTCCAAAGTGAAGATTGAGTATCAGAAACTGTCTGGGCTACTCCAACAACCGAAGATTCCCGAATGGAAATGGGAGCGTATTACTATGGATTTTGTTACGGAGCTTCCGAGATCTTCGAGCGGTTATGACAGTATCTGGGTTATTGTTGATCGATTGACGAAGTCTGCTCATTTCCTACCGATTCGTGAGAATTATCCGATGGAGAGATTCGTGCGTTTATATATTGCAGAGATTGTATCGAAACACGGAGTCCCTGTATCGATTATTTCCGATCGTGATGCTCGTTTCACCTCACGATTTTGGAAGACATTCCAGACGGCTATGGGTACAAGGTTAGATATGAGTACCGCCTATCATCCGCAGACCGATGGTTAGAGTGAGAGAACTATTCAGACCTTGGAAGATATGCTACGAGCTTGCGCAATTGATTTTGGTGGTAGTTGGGACGTCCATTTGCCGTTGATTGAGTTCTCGTACAACAACAGATATCACACTAGTATCAAGTGTGCACCTTTTGAAGCTTTGTATGGCCGCAAGTGTCGATCGCCTGTATGTTGGGTAGAAGTTGGACATAGTCAGATTGCTGGTCCGGAGATCATACAAGAGACCACTGACAAGATCTTCAAGATCAAGGAACGATTAATTTCTGCAAGAGATCGACAGAAAAAGTATGCTGATAAGCGCAAGAAGCCTCTTGAGTTCAGTGTTGGAGATATGGTATTATTGAAGGTTTCTCCATGGAAAGGGGTTGTCCTATTCGTGAAGCGCAGCAAGCTGAGTCCGAGGTACACGGGTCCATTCAAGATCTTAGCCCGCGTCGGCCCAGCTGCGTATCGACTACAATTGCCGGCAGAACTGAGCAGCGTACACAATGTATTTCATGTATCTCAGTTGAAGAAATGCCTGGCTGACGAGACGTTATTAGTTCCGCTTGAGAAACTCCAGATTGATGATAAGCTTCATTTCGTTGAGGAACCGATTGAGATCATTGCTAGTGATGTTAAACGTCTACGACGAAGTAAGATCCCGATTGTCAAGGTTCGTTAGAATTCCCGTTTTGGAGCTGAGTTCACGTGGGAACGCGAAGATGAAATTCTGCGGAAGTATCCTCACCTTTCCCCCGGAAGTAGTAACAAGTGATAATTTCGAGGACGAAATTTCTTTTTACTTGGGGAGACTGTGACATTCGCGAATTTCTAGGTATACTCCTATCGATACGTATTCGGTTTATTTATTTATGAATATGTTTTGACCATATCGTATTCCTTTTATGATTCATCGTATTCGTATTTCTCGTATTTTATGAGTATCGTATTTGTATTCTATGTGGTTCGAGTCTTTATGTCGGGAACGTTTAGTTCTAAGTGCCTTTAGTATAAGTCTAGTATGCTCTTAAGATAAGTTTAGGGGTTTTATGCCTTATTTATACGATTAAGATTAACGTTTAAAAGTATCACAATTTTAGTCCTGCCAGAATTTTATTACAAAACTAGTCCTATGGGATTTTCCTATTACAAAAATGGTCCTAAAGTATCCTACCAACTATTTTGTCTTATTAGGCACCAACCAAATTTGTCTTATTCACCTACACCCACCCTTTTCTTCCCCATTTTCCCCATCTCACTTATCTCTCTAGAAAACACACACAAACACACACTTCTCTCTAAATTATCTCAAGATCCGACCGTTAAAATTCAGTTTCGAAGCTAGCATATCGTTCACCATATTCATCTTCATCATTCCTCTGAATTTCATCTAGATCGGGTAAGTTTTCTGTCGATTTTGTTTTAAACTTTATTTTTCTAGGTTTAAGCTCAAAACACCACTTTTTACCATCTAAACCCGAAATTTATTGAGGGTTTATCTACCTAAATGTATTCTGGACATAGGGTTTCGTTATTGGATGAATTTGACACCTAAAAACACTCAGAATCGTATTCCGAATGTAATTTTTCGTAAAACCCAGTTACGTCACGGAACTGTGTTACGTGCACGTAACTAGGGCACGTAATTCCTTCTAGGTCACGTAACTATTCACGTAAATAACCCCTTTGTCACGTAATTAATCCCTTGTCACGTAAGTGAGTTACGTACGTAACTCATAGTTACGTGTTGCGTAACTCTCAGTTACGTGATGCGTAACTAGTTGCTGTATTTTCCGAAACTTTTGCTAAATCGATGTTCCTGTTGGTCATGTTAAAACCCGTATAAAACGTTAATCGTTAAGGCATACCCCACTAGACTTAGAGATACTTAGACATGTTTATTTACGTGATGTTTAGGGCACTTAGACGTGGAAGCTTGACCGTATTTGATTATTCCCCGACGTATCGTGTTTGGATTGCATTGCTATTCAGTGAGTTATTCGTTGCCCTTTTTACCGCCTTTACATTTTGGGCATGATTAGCGTTGTATAAATGTATTTTATGGTATATTATGTATTTTGGTTATGTATTTTGGATATGAATGCCTTTAGGTTAGCATTACCCAACTTGTTCCGTCTTTGTGGTAGAACGAGGCCCCGTATACACACCTGTTAGCTTTTAGCCGCCGGTTCGTATATATAGCGCTATATGGGTCTAACAAGCCCTCATTGTTAACACGATGGATGATGGATGCGCCCTGTCCGTGTTAGCAATGTTATGACCGTTGAATTCGAGGACAACCTAGCGTAATGCACTAGGTGGGGTTAGTTGCCAGATTTGTTATGGTTCAGGTGTATAGTATTTACCTAAGGCTATTATCTATCCAGTATGGTATTTTTATGAATTGATTATGGTATTTTTATGGTATTTATATTGGTATATTATTAAAAGGTTTTGTATACTTCACGTATACCTTGAAACATCATTTTCCAAATGAGTTATTCTCAAATCATATCACTTTTGGGTCAAAACATATTGAAACTTTTATACTATTATGTTTTTATTAGTTATTGCGAATAATTCACCAACTTTATGTTGACGTCGTATTTTAACGCTTTTCAGGGATTTGAGGTTACACTTTTTGACGTTATGCTTGCTTGGCTACGTGGATTACTTGCATGGAATTTATTTTGCTTTTGTTAATTCCTTAGTATCCCAGACGCTGTAGCCGTATTTTGATATTTTCGGATGATTGTAATAAGTATGCTATTTTAAACTTATTTATTATGTTTGGTTTACTTATGTTGATGTAACCTTTGAATCTCTGATACCGTATTCTCTGTACACCTCGGTTCCGCCATTTTGCGGGGTGTGACAGATTACCGTTACGACTTGAAATCGCTTGAATGGAGACTCGAGAGCGGTGATACAAGGATATCTAAAATTAGAATCACCACTAAACTTATTTATCAAAACGGTTTCAATTCAAATTGGCACAAAATATGAAAAAGGTGAATTACTCGAATTTACTAGTAATAACGATCGGGAATTTAAATATATAAGAAACCCCACTACAAACCTTTTAAGGCACAATGAAGGTAGTTTATTCCCGCTGTCCAAAGCTCGTTTCTAGTATCAAAATTGGCTTCCCAAATCAGTTTGTAGTCCCTAGCACGAAACAATGTGAAGTTAGAGTTTTACGATAGAATTTTCGACATGATAGTAAAACGCGAAAGATGACAAAATTACTAATAAGTACCTTAACGAAAAGTGTCGGTATTAATCTGAATATGATGGTTACGGGCTGTTGAGGGGCTGAATAAAGTCTAGCGCTTTCCCGTTATCAGTTTCGCCTAAAATAGCATAACAACTCGAAACAAAACCATCGTTAACATCTAAACGGAATAGATTTCAAGGTAAAGACTATGGATTGATTTTTACTTAGGTTTCGGATTAGTGATGAAACAATGGGTTAATTCCTGTAAATGATCAACAAAGCTTTGTCAAATAAGAAGAAAAACGATTTTTGAAGAAACCCTAATTAGGGTTTCGGCCAAAAGAAAGATAACAACTGATGAAACCGATTACCTGCTTAATATGATCGGATTTGATGAAGCAGGAGGGTGTTTCTCGGGGTTGGGAGGCTGTAGAAAGATGATTACGAGTAGAAACATTAACAACACGGTGTCTATGAATTCCAAAAGAAAAGAAAGAAGGTCCGAAAATATGTTACCTTATGAAACAATCTCGATGCAGATGGAGGAGTCTTCGGATTCCTCTTGATGGTTGCTGAAAACGACGAAGGGATGGTGCAGAAGAAGGTGGCGACCAAATTTGCAAAGGGGGGGGGGGGGGGGGGGGGGGCGATTAGGGTTTCTAGGATTGACGGCAAAAAGGGAGGGAGTGGGTTTAGGGTGACGGTAGGGAAAGAAAAGGGAATTAGGGTTTTTAATTTTTTTGGTAAATATGTTTAGGTTTAGTTTATGGTTAATTGTTAAATGGGTTTTGGTTTAGTGAGAAGTTAAAACTAGGCCAAATCCCTATCTTATAGCCACTTAAAACCGCAACCCAATTTCACTCGTTGCAAGAGAATTAGAAAATGAATGTCTAACGAGACGTAGAAATTAAGGTGATAAACGTAAACCAAAACGAGCGATAAATAAGAATTTAACATAAGTCTATAATTAATGGTTCTTACACGAGATACAATCGTAGACATACCCAAGTCCATTATTAATACGAAATATAATTTCCCACTAAATCATCTAGGAGCTCTTCTAGTGAGGCTAACCATTGCACTTAACTAAAACGATAACATCATATAACGAGATATACACACAAGCATAGCACACATCATACATAAAGAAAAGTAAAGATTAATTTTGCATAACTAAAATTTCTGTAAGCACGGTAAGAGCATATGGCATTCTAGACTAACCTGAGTCGGAAAAATGACGGATGTCAAAATCAACCTCTTGATATAATACGGCGGTAAGTATTCACACTAAACCGATTATCCGACCGCGGCTCAGGCCCCTTTCCCCGCACTATCTACGAGGAGCGACATTAGAACTCCGTATAATGTACTTAGGTTGCCACCTAAGTAAGGGACGGTCTTTCCCTAAGTGTCGATACCCATATACTAAACGGTTTAAGCAAGCTAATAGTGTGTAAAGAAAACCGGGCACTAATTTTAAAAACTGATAGTAGGCACTTACGATATGGCTATATTCCTATCAAGAGTCAATAAAGGTTTCGGAACCATGGCGTTTAAAAGACACACAATCAATCATTCAGTTCATAAATTTATCGAGTGAAACTCATACGCATATAAGTAAATAAAACGGTTGTTTCGCATGTTTCCCCCAAAAATTGTACAAAATAGTGAAAAAAGAGGGGTTGTAACTCACGGGTTGCAAAGGTCCTAAACGTGCTCGAAGTGTACTCAAAGCAAGCCGGAATCAACGAAATCCTAGAATATACCAAGTTTTTGTGTAAGTATAATTATTACTTTATGTTAAAAATCTCTTTTAACATTTTACAAATTCATACAATTTTACTTAACTTTGTTACCACAATTTTTATTACCAAAACTTAATATGTCCGAAATATTGTTTATATTGTATAATTAACTTTTCGTCCAAATAATGTCCAATATATTCGATGTCCAAGGTGAATAATAATACGTTATATGACTAGTTTTTGAGATGTAATTTATACAATTCTCGTTTTTAAAGTGTTATAATTTTGTGTAACGGAAATTGGGCAGCGCTTCCGCGCTATTGAAATTATGTCCAAAATTCACAACACTTAGCGATATCTAGGTATGTTTATGTAGTTAAACTTATACTTTTGATGGTGGATTTAAACATCCAAGTGATAAAACATAAAAAGTATTTATAAATATTCTAAAATAACAACTTTGTTATCTTAACAACAATATGTATAAAGATCTATGTATAAACTTATAAAAACTTGTTTCCTTATGTTAATAACCATAGAAACTTAAATAAAAACTTACTTTTAGATGATGGATCCGACATGCAATTAGATATTCGTGTAGGAAAAGTAAAGATGATTGATTTTACCCAAAGGAAAGTGAATGGATGATGATTTCAAGTGTCTTGATGGGGATTTCGGCTCCAAAATGGTAGAAAACGACTTATGTAACCAAAGTGGGTGAACTCTCTTGATAATCTTGATGTAAATGTCGATTTTTATGGTGATTTAGGTGGATTTTTGCTGAAACTTGCTGGAAATTTGGGTGAGATGAGAGAGTTCTATGTGTGTGTGTGTGTTTGCAAATGTGAGTGGAATAAAATGAAATCGTGTTTGTGATGTTGGAAAGATGAAAGGGGTTTTGCATGAGCTTTAAGTGGCTCATTTACTGGACTAAAAGGGACTTATGACATGCATTAGGACTGGTGTAAGCTTGTTGACACGTTTTTGTATGACTCAACATGTTAGTGGAACAAAGTTGGTAGCTGGATCCGACCTTTCAGCCGCCGGCCGAATTGCTCCGATTCATTATATGTTTTCATGGTATTAGGATTGTTTACGATTGTTTTGCAATGAACTTAGGCAATTTCATTATATGTTTTCATGGTATTAGGATTCAATTATTGATCCGATTCCGATTCCAAGACACACACGTTTACGGTCTAAGTCCTCCTCCAAAACACAAGACACTCACCGTTAATAAGGGTTCCCAATATAAAAAGTTTAAGGTGTAAATTTAACGGGTTTACGAAATTTCCAGAATCTGGTCTACGACCGCGCCGCGTTGGGATGACCGCGCCGCGGTCGTCATCAGACGAACCAATTTTACAAAAATCGTTTTATGTTTGGAAAATCATCTTTTTATGTAATAGATCCAAACATGCAAGTTCTGGAATCATCAAAACACTTTTAAACAACCATTTTGTAAAGCTTTTCAACATTTAAATCAAAGATCCATATATATTTTGATAAAATCTTGATTTTCATAAATTATTTACCATCAAACGTTATAAAACTCATTTCCTTTGGTTAGATCATACATGCAATAGGTAAATCATATTAAAAACAGTGATGAAAGGTTATTATACCTCAAAGAAAATGAAGATGTGATGATCTAAGATGATTGATGGAATTTCTTGAAGCTTTGGTGGTGATCTTTGACCCAAAAATTGATAGAAATCAAAACATGCAACCCATGGATGATTTACCCTAGCATCCCATGATGATATAAATGATTTATTGTGATGAAATTTGGTGTTTACTTGCTGAAATCACAGCCACAAGAAAGGGGTTTGAAGGAAATGTGTGTGTTTTGTGTGTGATAGCTTCAAAGAGAGAGAGTGAAGTGAGGTGTTATGTGTGTGTGTTTGTAAGAGTGAAGTGAGGCTTGTATGACTCTAAAAGAGTCATAAATCTGCTCCACAAGAGGTGTTGACACGTTTGGGGGCAGGTGTCAAGTGTAGGTTACATGCAAGTATGACTCACAACTCAACAAAAACATGTCTGTCCAGGGGATGACCGCGGCGCGGCCAGCTCACCGCGGCGCTCCCAGTCTATGTCCTGGATTTGCTCCGTTTTGTTCGTGTTGTCGCTACGTACATGCATTCGTTTAGAATTCCCGATTGTTATCAAATGAACTTAGGAAAGTTCATATAAGTATTATTGGTTTTGTGATTCATTTAAACGATTAACTTTCAAGTTTGGATTCAAGAAACGCACGATTTCGGTAAAAGATAAACAAGCTTAAAAGCACGGTTTCTCGAAGATAAAGAATATGTTAACCGACAAATTGGGCATAACCTCCTAACTTATATTCAAGAGCATACTAACTATTTGGCACTTAGGTAAAAATCAACTTACGTCTCAAGGGACGAATCAGAATAATCACATAAAACCCGATTCTCAATGATAAATCGTGAGTAAAACAAAGCGAAATACAAGGGTCAAAACAATTGCGAATAAAATTAGAATAATGACGGTAACACAAGTACTTCAAATTGACGGGACGTCACAGCCTCCCCCAGTTAAAAGAATTTCGTCCTCGAAATTACTTAATGAGCATCACTACCAGAAAATAGATGGGGAAATTTCCGCTGCATTTCATCCTCCCGTTCCCACGTAAACTCAGCTCCAATCTTAGAGTTCCATCGGACCTTCACAATAGGAATCCGACTCCGCCGCAGGCGCTTGACCTCTCGGTCAACGATTTCTACCGGCTCCTCTATCACGTGAAGCGAATCATCCAAACTCAGTTTCTCCAAGGGCACCATTAACGACTCGTCAGCAAGATACTTCTTGAGATGCGATACATGAAATACGTTGTGCTCACCGCTCAACTCAGGTGGCAACTCAATACGGTAAGCCACCGGTCCAACACGAGACAAAATCTTAAACGGACCCGTAAAACGTGGACTTAACTTGCTGCGCTTCTCAAAACGAAACACGTCCTTTCCAAGGAGAAACCTTCAATAACACCATATCGCCGACCTTGAATTCCAAAGGCTTCCGACGTAAATCCGCGTACTTCTTCTGGCGATCTCTCGCGGCTACTAGACGATCCTTGATCTTAAATATCTTATCAGTCGTCTCTTGGATCAATTTGGGACCCGTAATCTGGCTATCACCAATCTCAGCCAACAAGGTGGAGACCTACACTTCCGACCGTAAAGAGCTTCAAAAGGCGCGCAATTAATACTGGAGTGGTAACTATTGTTGTACGAAAATTCGACCAACATCAAATGTCTATCCCAACTCCCGCCAAAATCTAAAACACACGCGCGTAACATATCCTCCAACGTCTGAATCGTGCGCTCACTCTGACCATCGGTCTGAGGGTGATAAGCCGTGCTCATATCCAGTCTCGTGCCTAACGCTCGCTGTAGCGTCTTCCAGAATCTCGAAGTAAAACGCGCGTCGCGATCAGGAGTGATGGAAAAATCTCGTCAATATGCAATCTAAAAGGTTTCACCATTCAGTAATCTTCTCGAATAGGCAGAAAAAGCGCTGACTACATCAGCCGATCTACGATAATCCAATGATACAATCCTCGGTGAGAGCCTCCTGATAAGCCTGAATGATACGAGCCTTCAAGCTCGACTGAGTCGAAATCATCATGGTGCGTACTCTCACCGGCTTAATCAATCTTTGTGCGACTTAACGCATCGGCTACTACATTTGCTTTACCCAGATGGTAGGAAATCTCACGAACATAATCGTTATGCTACTCAACTCATCAACATAATGCATTTAGCATCTTTCCTTTTTAACGAAAAGTACCGGCGCTCCTCAAAGAGAGAAACCCGGCCTAACGAAGCCTTTGTCCACCAATCTCTATATCTGCTTCGATAGTTCTTACATCTCCGAGGGTGCTAACCGATAAGGAGCCTTCGCCACTAGCGCTGCTCTCGGAACTACATCAATCCAAAACTCTTCTTCTTGAATAGGGGTAATCCAGTTAAGTCCTCTGGGAACACATCGGGAAATTCACGAACCACGGAGGTGTAAGAAAGAGTGAACAATCCCACTCGATGTACTCCCGAACTTCCAATCTTGAGATGACTTTAAGGCGCTTCCCCGCCTTATCCCCCTGTCCTAACAACAGTCTTCCTGCTATAACAGTATGCGGATAATCTTCTCGCAACATATAACCTCTACACGGTGCGTCGACCACCAACCCATGCTAATAAAAACGTCGAATCTACCTAAGGCGATCGGAATCGAGTCGGTAGGAAAAGAATGGTCATCGGAATCAAAACAATAGGCAGAAAGAGCTTCGGTAGCAGGAAATAATCACCAACGGCTAACTCTATTTCGAAGGAAGACGCTAAGGGTAAAAACGTGCAAAGAATCATAGTTCTAAACGCATCGGATATAACATTCTTCGAATGACGGACTAAAATCTGGAATAGGTTGGATTGAGAATTATTGACTCAAAAACGGTTAACAATAGCAGTTGCGTTCCGTTCTCGCATAATTTGTTTCGAACTAGGCGTAGTTGATCAAGTTACGCGTAGTTGGAAGCGAATCATGCAATTGCAGAATTCTCCCACTAAAGTTGAAAAGTTAGCGAAAAAGATTTTTGAAGAGTCTTTATTACAGTTAGGTTTGGTATCAATGATTACTAAGTCGAAGCGAAGGGACGGATAAAAAAATCTGGAGTCGAATCTCTCGGAAACGCACTCGTAGGACAAACTCGTCTCGCCGACTTCTTTACAGATGGAGGCTCTTCGGTGTCAACGCAAAAAGGCGTAAAAATAAAAATAACATAAGAGAAAAGAGAAGTTCACAGTACAAGGAATTTAAAGCCAAACATTAGAATCAAGCAGAATATATGCAGGCTGACTTTAGATAAGAAAAGGACTCGCACCAGAAGATTTTCGCCCGGGACACTTGTTCCTGAGATGCTCAGCAGACCCACACTCAAAGCATTTGCCCCTCGGGGTCTTACAAAACCTCTCGGTGTGCCCTAGCTTGTTACACTTGGTGCATACCCAACATTTCACCTCCTCGGCGTGGTAGTTGCCACATCGTCCACACTCCGGGTGCTTACTCTGGGCACCGGGTATCGCAGCAGCATACGCATGCACAACTTGAGGAGTACCCTGCCTCCTGAATCTTTTCCGTGAATCTTTCTGACGGGATCCCCCACACCGTTTCTCCCTGGAGTCTTGCTTAACCACTATCGGGGGTAGCTCACCATCACGGACCGCGTTTTGAGTCAAAGTAATCGCAATTTCCACCGCGCTCTGAAAAGTGCTCGGTTTGCTGGATAGGACACTCTTACGGATTGCTGGGGGTAATCCGTGAGTGTAGCGACCTATACGTTTAAGCTCCGGTCGGACCAAGTGCGGCACTAGCTGGGACAAAGCGTGAAAACCCGAAGTGTACCCCTGGATGTCTGACCCAACCATGGTCAAGTTCCACAATTCGTCCTCTAACTTCTGAATCTCAGATTCAGGAACATACTCGATAATCATCAACTCCTTTAGCTGATCCCAAGTCATTTTGCTGATCTCAGCTCGGCCTCGCACATTCACGATTGAATTCCACCACGTCAGAGCCGTACCTTGAAATACAAATGCAGCAAATCGGACTCGATCCTCGTCCGCACATCCCACAGCATCAAAGATAGACTCTAGCTTCTCCATCCATTGGAGCGTTCCAGTTGCTCCCTCATTGCCCTTATATTCAGGGGCTTTGCAGCTCATAAACGTCTTCAAAGTGCACCCAGCGCGTCGAGCTGAGCCCTCTACTCCACCCGATCCATTAATCACAGCTTCGGGACCATCATTATTAACAATCGGCTCGGGATTCTCGGGAGCCGAACCACCAGTTCCCATACCGATACTATCTTTAATCTGAGCGATCATAATTGGCATCATTGCTGCAAATTCCTCGGCGAATAATTGCCTGATGTTCGGTGTCGTATTCATCTCCGCGTTATTCGCTCTCGCATTCGGAGTCGCGGTATTAGCACTTGCTCTCGGATTCACAGTATTCGCTCTCGCGTTCGCAGTAGCGCGTCTCGCAGAACTTCGTGTCACGACTCTCCTCTTAGGCGCCATCGTCCTAAAATAAGAGGAAGAGAAAACTCGATCAGCAAATGTGTGCAACACAAAAACAAGGCCAAATGCCAAAACACAACGTGAACTTAAACACGTATGAAAAATAGTGCACACATTGCAATCAGAGCAAAAATCGATTTAAAAAGCCTATGGTCATAGTCCAAGTGATTTACTCAATTAAAATCACTCGGTTCGCTATAACCTTCGGATCTGATACCAACTTCTGTCACACCCCGCTTGGAAGCGGAAACGCGAGATGTTCCAGTTATAATATCATGAGTCAAATGTTACAACAATACAACCAATAAACCAACATCAAAATAACATTAATCATGCCAAGTGTTTACAAAATACAATACAAATTCAAAAGCGATAAATCGCCGAGTACGAAAGTATTACAAAACATAACAAAGTGGAACTTCAAGGACATTACAACAAGTATCACAAGTTCCGAAATACACAAGACAATAACCCAAAAGCACAAATGGCATGATCAACAGGAATCCCTAGTTTCCTGCAAAGCGTTAAAACGACATCAACAACATGTTGGTGAATTATTCGCAAATTTAAAGTAAAAGTTGACCCATCGACAATTTTCATCAAAACAACGTTAATTTCAAATGATATATCTTGTTTTCAACAACCAATAGTGAGAGGTACTTTGCCTAGACTATTCATACACTGAACCTGACCGTACAACCCCAAATCCTTAGGTCGCCAACCAAAGGTAACAAATAAATTAACCGGCCATAACTTCCACTCCTAGAAACATTCTACCGAGCAGAGAGGGTTAGGTCTATAACCCATATAGATCTATATATATGTAAAACCGTTGGGCTCAAAGCTTAACAAGTGTATCAGGGGGCCCCAAAAAGGGCTAATGGCTTAATCTAAGGCAGACCTAATCCACTAGGCAAACAAGATAATCAACAACATTCCGCATACAAGCAGACATTTTAAAATACGCTTTACAGCCCAAAAATATTTAAGACAAGGGCTACGAATAACTCACTGATAAAGCTTCAGCAAACAAGTATCGGGTACACCAAACACAGAGTTACAACTCCACCGCCTAAGTGCCTTAAACAATAAACAACATAGTCTCAGTATCTCTATAAGTCTAGGTCCGGTTTAGCCTTGTCGGTTAAGATTAAGTTAAATAAGATAATCCAAATATTAATAGTTTAAATGAGGTGACGTATTTAGAAGGCGATGTTCCGCGTCAAACAGGACCGTCCAGAGAGATATCGGCATTCCACGTCATAATCGTCCACTGGAGAAGAATGATAATCCGAATCGAAAATGATTACTAGGAGTATCGGTTAAATAAATATCGTTATCAAGTTTTAAATAGATCGACCTAGTTCAACGGAAACAATGTTGACTTGGTCAAAGTCAAACGTAAGGAACGTTGACTTATAAAAGTCAAAGTCACAGGTGTTGACTTATGAAAGTCAAAGTTATATTATGTTGACTTATGAAAGTCAAATGTCAATTATGTTGACTTATTAAAGTCAAAATTAATTTAAAAGTCCAAATTGACACTTTGAATAATTTGAAGTGTTTTCATACCAAAATGTTTAGAGTAAAATACCTTTTCAAAACCATTTATAAAGTTTGCCGCAAAACATATTTTGATGACTTAAAACGATGATCAAGTTGAGGCGAAGATTAATATGTCACAAAAAGGTTGAAAACATCCGTTTTAAGTAATGTTATGATATTTTCGATTGCGTTGGCGTCCTTGAGTCCAAAGACAATATTATTGAATAATATGTTACTTTTAAGTATTTAAGTGTTTTAAATGTCGTAAAAGATGTGAAATGAATTTCGGCAGAGCTTCCGCGACGTATATTATTAGTCCAAATTTTATACACTTTCCCTCTTATCAACAATTGCACTTTAAATCTCAATCATAATACATAATACAATAATAAGTTAATTATGATACTTTCGGTTAGATTACATTTTAATATGTTTCATCCATTCTCAATCCAATCCGAATATATAACAAGTGTTGGTCTAATATTTACTCCTAACCGTTTTCAAGGCTAAAACCGAATAACGATGGATAATGGAAATGAAACGAAAGATTCTCAAAGATCACAATTTATACCGTTAGCACCCGCAAGATTTGACAAGAATAGAATCCGGAACCAAGGACTTCGGTGGCGTGGTACTGAGGTCAAGTCCTCCTCCAAAACACAAGACACTCACCGTTAATAAGGGTTCCCAATATAAAAAGTTTAAGGTGTAAATTTAACGGGTTTACGAAATTTCCAGAATCTGGTCTACGACCGCGCCGCGGTGGGATGACCCCGCCGCGGTCGTCATCAGACGAACCAATTTTACAAAAATCGTTTTATGTTTGGAAAATCATCTTTTTATGTAATAGATCCAAACATGCAAGTTCTGGAATCATCAAAACACTTTTAAACAACCATTTTGTAAAGCTTTTCAACATTTAAATCAAAGATCCATATATATTTTGATAAAATCTTGATTTTCATAAATTATTTACCATCAAACGTTATAAAACTCATTTCCTTTGGTTAGATCATACATGCAATAGGTAAATCATATTAAAAACAGTGATAAAAGGTTATTATACCTCAAAGAAAATGAAGATGTGATGATCTAAGATGATTGATGGAATTTCTTGAAGCTTTGGTGGTGATCTTTGACCCAAAAATTGATAGAAATCAAAACATGCAACCCATAGATGATTTACCCTAGCATCCCATGATGATATTAATGATTTATTGTGATGAAATTTGGTGTTTACTTGCTGAAATCACAGCCACAAGAAAGGGGTTTGAAGGAAATGTGTGTGTTTTGTGTGTGATAGCTTCAAAGAGAGAGAGTGAGGTGAGATGTTATGTGTGTGTGTTTGTAAGAGTGAAGTGAGGCTTGTATGACTCTAAAAGAGTCATAAATCTGCTCCACAAGAGGTGTTGACACGTTTGGGGGCAGGTGTCAAGTGTAGGTTACATGCAAGTATGACTCACAACTCAACAAAAACATGTCTGTCCAGGGGATGACCGCGGCGCGGCCAGCTCACCGCGGCGCGCCCAGTCTATGTCCTGGATTTGCTCCATTTTGTTCGTGTTGTCGCTACGTACATGCATTCGTTTAGAATTCCCGATTGTTATCAAATGAACTTAGGAAAGTTCATATAAGTATTATTGGTTTTATGATTCATTTAAACGATTAACTTTCAAGTTTGGATTCAAGTAACGCACGATTTCGGTAAAAGATAAACAAGCTTAAAAGCACGGTTTCTCGAAGATAAAGAATATGTTAAACGACAAATTGGGCATAACCTCCTAACTTATATTCAAGAGCATACTAACTATTTGGCACTTAGGTAAAAATCAACTTACGTCTCAAGGGACGAATCAGAATAATCACATAAACCCGATTCTCAATGATAAATCGTGAGTAAAACAAAGCGAAATACAAGGGTCAAAACAATTGCGAATAAAATTAGAATAATGACGGTAACACAAGTACTTCAAATTGACGGGACGTCACAGGAAGAATCTTTGCATAGGTGCGGATGCTTTTGACGTATCTGGTCTTCACGCTCCCACGTGAATTCGTGAACTCGTCAGGAATTCCACTGAACCTTGACAATTGGAATTCGGCTCTACTTGAGTTTCTTGACCTCTCGATCTACAATCTCGAGAGGTTCTTCAATGAATTGGAGTTTGTTATCGATCTGGACCTTGTCCAGTGGGATTACAATGGTCTCGTCGGACAAACACTTCTTCAAGTGTGAGACGTGGAATACGTTGTGAATGATAGAGAGTTCGTGAGGGAGTTTGAGCCGATATGCTACCGGGCCGATCCGTTATATAACCTCGAATGGTCCAGTGTACCTCGGGCTTAGCTTGCCGCGTTTCCCGAAGTGAATTACCCCTTCCACGGTGATATTTTTAGGATTACTTTATCACCGACCTGGAATTCGAGGGGTTTCCTTCGGTTGTCGGCGTAGCTCTTCTGCCTGCTGTGCGATGTCTACATACTTTCTCGAATGGTCGTGATCTTGTCGATGGTCTCTTGAAAGATATCGAGCCTCGTAAATTGTCGATCGCCGGCTTCTAGCCAACAAAGCGTTGACCGACACTTGGTTCCGTATAAGGCCTCGAATGGGGCGCACTTGATGCTAGCATTGTAGCTGTTATTGTAGGAGAACTCTACCAAGGGAAGGTGAGTGTCCCAACTTCCTCCGAAGTCAACTACGCACGATCTTAGCATGTCCTCGTGTGTTTGGATCGTTCTTTCACTCTGACAATCGGTTTGGGGATGGTAGGCTGCGCTAAGGTCTAGTCGAGTCCCGAGAGATTTCTGAAGTGCGTTCTAAAAACGGGACGTTAATCGAGTATCCCTCTCTGATATGATGGAGAGAGGCGTTCCATGACGAGAGACGATCTTGTTGATGTATACTTGAGGGAACTTCTCCATCGAGTAGTTCTTTCGGACAGGAAGGAAGTGTGCGGATTTCGTTAACCGATCTACAATGACCCAGATCATGTCATTTCCCTTTGTCGTGCGGGGCAATTTGGTTATGAAATTCATGGAGATCTGTTCCTACTTCCATAATGGAATCTCTGGCTGTTGAAGCAATCCTGATGGTTTCTGGTATTCCACCTTGACCTTCGAGCAAGTCAAGCACTTAGCTACATACAAGGCGATTTCCTTTTTCATGCCCGGCCACCACTAATACTCCCGAAGGTTTTTGTACAGCTTGTCGGATCCCGGATGGATAGAATATCGGGACAGCTTTTCGGATCTCGGAATCCACGATCGGTTCTTGAAATAGTGGATTCCGTCAGGTTTAACCTCAAATTCCTTTTCTTGGTTATGTAGTGTTTCGTCTTTACTGTTTTCGGGTTTTAATGCTTCGCTCTGAGCTCTAGCGATTTGAATTTGTAGGCTGGTCTGAACTTGTACCCCCAATGCTCTAACCCTAGATGGCCTTACCCTTTCTTTCCGACTCAGGGCATCTGCTACTACGTTTGCCTTACCGGGATGGTATTTGATCTCGCAATCGTAGTCACTTAGCAGTTTTATCCATATTCGTTGCCTGATGTTGAGCATTTTCTGGTCGAGGATGTGTTGAAGGCTTTTATGGTCAGTGAAAACGGTGCACTTGGTGCCGTATAAGTAATGCCTCCAAATTTTCAAAGTGAACACGACTGCTCCCAGCTCTAAGTCGTGAGTCGTGTAGTTCTGTTCGTGTACCTTGAGTTGTCTCGATGCATATGCGATGATTTTGTCTTTTGCATAAGAACGCAACCAAGACCTTGGTGGGATGGATCGCAATATACTACAAAGTTGTCCGTACCCTCGGGTAAAGATTGAATAGGTGCGTGGCACAAATTGTGATTGAGCTTCTGGAATGATTCCTCTTGTTCCTTGACCCAAAGGAAATCATTGTCTTTCGGAGTAAGTTCGGTTAAGGGCTTAGCGATCTTGGAGAAATTCTCAATAAATATACTATAGTACCCAGCCAGTCCAAGGAATTTTCGGATTTCCGTAGGAGTCGTTGGGGCTTTCCATTTCTCAATCGCTTTGATTTTGGCTGGATCTACCTGAATTCCCTCCTGATTGATCACATGACCAACGAAATGTACTTCTCGGAGCCAGAATTTACATTTCGAAAATTTAGCGTACAACTTCTGATCTCTAAGGAATTCCAGAATGACTTTCAAGTGTTGTTCATGATCTTGTTTGTTTTGGGAATAGATGAGGATGTCGTCTATGAATACGATCACGAATTTGTCCTGATATGGTCTACACACCCTGTTCATCAAATCCATGAACACTGTTGGTGCGTTGGTCAGACCGAATGGCATAACGAGAAATTCGTAAGCCCGTAGCGAGTTCGGAAAGCAGTTTTGGGAATGTCGGGTTCACTACCTGATGATACCCTGAATGGAGATCGATCTTTGAAAAGTAAGTTGCACCCTGCAGCTGATCGAATAGGTCGTCGATTCGAGGCAGAGGGTATCGGTTCTTGACTGTCAGTTTATTGAGCTCTCGAAAATCGATGCACATCCTGAAAGATCCGTCTTTCTTTTTAATATGGAGGATTTGGGCTCCCCAGTGTGACGTACTAGGACGAATTAGACCATTATCTAAGAGATCCTGTAGCTATTCAGAGAGTTCTTGCATTTCGGGTGGTGCTAGACGGTACGGTGTCTTGGCAACCGGCGCTGCTCCGAGAATCAGGTCAATTCGGAATTCCACTTGTCGGGTTGGGGGTAGTCCGGGTAAATCCTCTGGAAAGACTTCGGGGTGATATTTGACTACAGGGATGTCTTGCATACGTTTCTCCTTCGGTTTGCGTTCAACGATGTGAGCTAAGAAGGCATCGAAGTCCTTCTCGAGATATATGCGCATTTTCATCACAGATACCATACGTAGTTGATGTCCAATTTTGTCTCCCTGTAAAATGAGGGTTTCCCCTTTCGCGAGGGATATCCGAAAGAATTTGTAGAAACAGACAATTTCGGCTCGGAATCGAGCTAACCAGTCCATTTCGAGGATGATGTCGAAATTTTTTTTCAGTTCTATGGGGATGAGGTCTATAGGGAAGGTCTTATTGGCTAGGCACATTGAACACCCTACGATTACGTCCTTAGTTTCGAATTCTTGACCATTAGCGTATTCTACAGTGAAACTATCCTTAAGAACTTTAGATCTTAATTTGATATGGGGTATAAATACTAAGGACACGAAGCTTCTCTCTGCTCCTGAATCGAACGATATAGATGCGTAATGGTCGTTCACGAAAAATGTACATGTTACTGCATTTGGATCGTGCCTTGCTTCTTCGGTGGTGATTACGAAAGCACGTCCTCGGCCTTGCCCGACCTGATTGGGTTGGGTATTTTTCAACTTGGGGCAAGAATTTCGCATTCGAAGCACACTGGCTTCTTTCCTCGATCACCAGTTCCTCCTGGGCAGTGTTTGGAGGGGTTCCCCGTTTTGTTACATTTTTAGCACACCGGGCAGTTCCCAATGTGGGGAATGTTACATTTTACCACACTTGGGGTGCGGCCTAACGTAAGGCCGGAGTCCGGTTGAGGGTGCAACAACTACTGCAACATTGCGGGCAGTTCTTGGTTTCTTGTTGCGATCATTCCTCCTTGGCTGATGATCATATTTCTGTTTATCACTTTCCTCTCGCATGACTGGTGCTGGAGAGGAAAAGAGGTTGTTCGTCAGACGATGCGCAAGAGCAACAGCGCTCTGTATCGTCAACGGCTCTGCCGAGATCACCATTCCTCGGATCTCGGGGGAAAGACCAAAGATGTAGCGATCGATCAGGTTTTCCTCAGGGGTTACCATCCGTGGTACCAAACGGCAAGCTCGTAGAATCGAGCGGTGTGTGTGTCGATGTCGTTTCCGACCATCTGATGGTTCCACAACTCTGCCTCGAGCTTCTTCACTTCGCTCTTCGAGTAGTCTTCTTCCATGATCAGTTTCTTGAAGTCCTCCCACCAGAGGGCGTATGCTTCGGCTCGACCTCGGGTTTGGACAACGAGGTTCAAGTAGGAGAGGGCTCGTTCGTGGAGTACACATGAAATGTACTCAACCTTTTCATCCTCGGCACAACGGCTTGCATGCCATGAAGTTCTTGTAGCTGCATCCGGGTCGGTTCTCGTTTTCGTTTTGGTTGTTGTTCTGTTGATTGTTTTGGTTAAGGTTCTGGTGTTGGTCGTCTTGTTGGTTGTTGTCGTTGTTGTTTTCGTGGTTGTTGTTGAGGTTATTATTTCCCTGATTTCCGTTGTTGATCCTAGTAGTGATCTGGGAGGCAAAGATATCATTACACCCCGCTAAAGCGGAAACACGGGATGTGAAGAGCAAAGATATCATTACATGATATATAATAAATACAAACGGTTTTGACTCATTAAAATCATAAAATTATTTACATGGGCAAAGATAACCAAGTATTTAGCATTTCATTACAAACAAAATACATAAGTAAAGACTTCATGAAATGTCCCAAACTAACAATTATGGTCTTCCCCATTCTTGATTACGTGACTTGCCTGACCCGAGACCAAAAGGAAGCACTTCGAATTCTTACACTGCGTTTCCTAAAAACATTAGAAAAAAGTGTCAACTACAAAAGTAGTGAGTGAGTTACCGTTTTCTAGTCCTCGACTAAAAAACTGTTTTGACAAAGTATAGCAATACTTTGTAAAGAGGTTTTCGGCACCGCATATATATATATATATATATATATATATATATATATATATATATATATATATATATATATATATATATATATATATATATATATATATATATATATATATATATATATATATATATATATATATATATATATATAATATATATATATATATATATATATATATATATATATATATATATATATATATTATAAACATATATATATATATATATATAAATATATATATATATATATATATATATAATATATATATTTGGTTTCAAATGAGAACCATACAAATAATTAGGAACCATTAGGAACCAATATTCACCAGTGTATATATATGATATTCACCAGTGTATATACACTGGTGAATATCATATTAAATATACACTGGTGAATATCATATATATATATACACTGGTGAATATCATATTTATATACACTGGTGAATATTGGTTCCTAATGGTTCTCAAATATTTAGTGGTTCCTATTTGAACCCACCTCTATATAGGCGACTTCCGGCGGAGGGAAGGGGTTCGCCGGCGTGTCTTCAAGTGGATAACGAGCAACAAAACACAGCAGGTTGAGGAGGTAAGGAGATGGGAGTTCAAAGAATCAACATCGTTTTTTATCTCCAACCTTCCAAAGGACTGGAGTTGGAAGGAGGTTCATAGCGAGTTGGGTAGGATGGGGACGCTGGTGGATCTTTATATTAGCAACAGATGGGATAAGCATGGGAACAGATTTGGATTCGCTAGGTTTAACCGTGTTCAAGATGTACCCAAAAAAGAGGAGATGCTTAACAGGATTTGGTTAGGGCGGAAAAGACTTTTTGCAAGGGTAGCATTATACGAAAGAGAGAATAAGAAAGCTTCAGAGAGTCCGACAGTGAAACCTGGAGGTTTTGACAGAGAGAAAGGTATTTGTCAGCCAAATATCTCTTTCGCAGAGGCGGTTAAGGGTATACATAAAGACGACTCTAAGGTGAAGCAGGGGGAGAAGTTAAAGGGCAGCCATCAGGGATATTCAGAGTTTAGTAACCCCGTCTCAATCTACTCAAATGAAATCTTTGAAGCATTTTTGGGTCTTAAAGAAAAGTTAGTTGGCGAAATGAAAAGCTTCAACAATCTCTCTAGTGTGGCTAATATTAGTCTATGTGAAGGTTTTAGAAGTAATCTAATTAAATACTTAGGAGGGCAATGGGTTTTAATTGACATTAACAGCGAAGAAGAAGGAGACAGGTTTATGGGGTGTGTGGAAATTCAAAAGTGCTTCAAAACTATCAAAAAATGGGACGAATCGTTTGAAATAAAGGACCGGTTTGTTTGGCTTCGTGTTGAAGGTATCCCTATTCAGGCGTGGAATCCTAGTACTCTCATTGAAGTGGGGCGACTATGGGGTGAAGTGGTAGTCACAAATCCATGTTCTTCATCAGATCAAGATTGCTCTTTCGGTGTGATTTGTGTTAGAACCCAATCAATGGAAATTATAGGTGAGTCAAAGATGATCAATATTGGAGATAGGAATTATACAATTAGAGTTAAAGAGATGGAAGGTAAAATGTTTGAGTTTTGTAATCCAGAAATTATGAATGAAGTCACCACGGAGGCAGGATCAGAAGGAGAGGAGGAAGAAGAAGGTTTTTTGTCGGAGGAGGAGTCGTCGGAAAGCTGTTCCGGAGAGGAATCTGAAGAGGCGTGTAATGTTTCAGTTGTCCAGGAGACAGTTCCCGAGATGACAATAAATGAACATATGAATGAAGATTTAAATGGTGAGTCTCACGAGACAGTGGTGGAAATTGGAAAAAGTAATTGCATTTTAAATGAAAAAAATAACGTTCAAAACGACCAAAGCAATAGTCCAGTTGTCGATACACCTTATGTTAGCCCAACAAAAAAAATTAGCCCATTGAAAACAAGTAAAAAATTCGAGCCCACTCAATATGATAATTTCTTGGACAGTGTCTCACCTCTAACAGAGATATCAGGACGACTAAGAACTCTCCTCACAAGAGAAATACCATTAAGTGAGAAAATTGGAAAAGCTCAATGTGATGAACAGATAACAATTGAGAAAGAAGGAGTATCGTATTATGAAAAGGAGTCGAAGAAAGGGAAGATAATCAAAGACAAAGGCCTCGTAAAGCTTAATAGAAGAATTACAAGAAGTCAAACCAGAATATTATGTAAAAAGGGACTAAAAGAGTGGAATAGCTTATCAGAAAGTGGTTCTCCGGAGGCATATTCAACAAGCCTGGGCGTGGCACAGGGCCTGGAAGAAGTGGGAGAGGAGTGCGGATTTAAGCAAGGTGCTAGGAAAGGTAGAGACCAGAGAACTGGAAAGAAAGGTGTAACCAAGCAGAATTAATGAATATTTTGTCCATCAATGTCAACGGGTTGGGAAAGGGTGATTTTAAATCTAAGTGGATCTCTAATCTTATTTCCAAACATAGGATTCAATTAGTGGGAATTCAAGAAACAAAAAGGAAAAATATATCCGATCTTTTGGTTAAAAAATTGAGGGGTAGAAGCGACTTCGACTATGTGAGCGCTGATGGATATGGTCAGGGAGGTGGCATCCTTTCTATATGGAACAAAAATATTTTTGTCAAAGAGAGCTCAATCAGTCGAGAAGATAGCATTGTCGTGAAAGGTACCTGGCTCGAAAACAACGCGAAAGTTTGTATTATAAATGTCTATGCTAGTAAGTACCCTTCTAAGAGAGAAGAACTTTTGAATTTCATTACTGATGTCATAAATGATTGGAGAGGCATTATAGTGGTGTTTGGTGATTTTATGATGTCAGACACGAAGGGGAAAGAAGGGGTTCTCAGCTTGATATAAGAGCTACCAGATCGTTTAATCAGTTTATTACTAATAACAGCTTCATCGATTGCAAATTAAATGGTTCTGCTTTCACTTGGATCAAAGGTGACGGCTCTAAGCTTTCTAAGCTTGACCGATTCCTTGTCTCTAGATGTTTTGGTGACGTTTGGCCTAAATTCGAAGTTATAACGGATTCTAGAATCTACTCGGATCACAAACCCCTCATTTTAAAGCAACAGTTTCGGTATTATGGTAAATCCCCCTTTAAATTTTATAATTCCTGGCTTAAAGATGAGAGTTGTATTGCGTTGATTAAGCAAGTTTGGCAAAACTTTGAGATTGAAGGGCGTCATAAAATTTTTTTCATCATAATGCAAAAACTTAAGGCGGTGAAGAATAGATTAAGAACTTGGGACAGCGAGAATAAAAATAGAGAAAAAACTGAGTATGAGCAATGGGCAAAAAGAATTGAAAGCATTGATGACCAATTCGAGTCTGGTGTAGGTTCTGATGAGC
The DNA here is from genome assembly GCA_910822075.1 of Senecio squalidus. Lineage (NCBI taxonomy): Eukaryota > Viridiplantae > Streptophyta > Magnoliopsida > Asterales > Asteraceae > Senecio > Senecio squalidus. Next base: position 42,293,072 of record CAJVGC010000582.1, on the reverse strand, counting down.
TTCAACGAGAACGTATCGAGATTGCCTCCAAAATAAAATCGAAAGAGAAGAAAGATTGCGAAGATAGAGCTCAAAAAAATAAAAATAAGTGGTGCTTGGATTATGATGAGAACTCTGCTCTCTTTCATAAAAATCTTAGTAAAAAAAAGCATAGACAAAATATAAAAGGGATCGATATTGAAGGCCACTGGGAAACTGATCCGTCCAAAGTTAAAGATCATTTTAAAAGGAGTTTCGAGACTATCTTTACTTTTGATACAGACTGTAACTGGTCACAGGATCTTGGAGATTCAAAAAGAATTGACGAGAGGGAGAAGGCGGACTTAGAAAAATCATTCTCTGAGATTGAATTGAAGGAAGCGGTGTGGGGGTGCGGTGCAAATAAGTCGCCAGGGTCAGATGGTTTTACAATTGAATTCTTCAAACACAACTGGGAAATGGTCAAATTGGAATTACTAGAAGCCTATAATGATTTTGCTAAACATCCTATAATCCCAAAAGGTGTTAATTCAGCGTTTATTACCCTCATTCAAAAAATCCCAAATCCTATCAAAGTAAAAGATTTTAGGCCAATCAGTTTGATTTCTAGCATCTATAAAATCCTCTCTAAAATGCTTGCTAATCGATTGAAAAAAGTCCTACCGAGGATAATCAGCAAGTCTCAATCTGCATTTATAAAAGATCGCCAAATTCTCGATGGTCCTCTAATTGTGAATGAAGTTATCGAGTGGGCTAAGAATAAAAAGAAATCCTTGTTCATATTTAAATCTGATATTGCTAAAGCCTATGACACTGTTTCGTGGAGATACTTGGATTCGATGTTATTGCAAAAGGGGTTTGGTTGTAAATGGCGATCATGGATAAAAGCTTGTTTGTCCTCTGGTTACTCTTCGATTCTAGTCAATGGAAGCCCAACAGAGGAGTTCCCTTTACAACGCGGTCTCAGACAAGGCGACCCCATCGCCCCTTTTCTGTTCACGCTGATTATGGAAGGCTTGCACACAGCTATTGATAAAGCTGTTGACAATGGGAGATATAAAGGTATGGAGATTGGCTTTAATAAAACCCCTATAACACACTTGTTTTTTGCAGATGACGCAGTCTATTATTGAGAGTGGTCGATCGATAATGCTTTGAACCTGGTCAGAATTTTATACTGCTTCCAAAGAACGGGTGGCCTCAGTGTGAATCTGGATAAAAGCTCGTTATACGGTATAGGCAAGGAGAAAAATTTGGTGGAGACGTTGGCATTGGTGATTGGGTGTAAAGCTGCTGACTTTCCCTCCACGTTCCTCGGCATGACGATTGGTATAAATATGGGTCTGAAAAGACCATGGGATTCTCTAATTAATAAATTCAAGAAAAAACTTAGTAACTGGAAAGCAAAGACCCTTTCTATCGGAGGACGACATACATTGGTGAGTAACGTCTTAGGGAGCATGGGAACCTTCCTATTTTCCCTTTTTAAAGCCCCTGCTTGCGTCTTGAAGGAGTTGGAGAGAATTCGAAAAGCATTTTTTTGGGGCTGTAGTGATGGTAAAAAACGCATTCCTTGGGTTCAGTTGGAGAAGGTCCTAATGAATAAGGAAAACGGAGGTTTGGGGATAATATCATTGAAGGACCTGAACCTTGCACTGCTTGCAAAATGGTATTGGCGATACAGGTGTGAACCAGGTGCGTTATGGGTCCAAATTATTGACAGTATACATGGTAAAATAGGCGATGGTGAGAATTATAAGGTGAAAACAGGGCATAATTGGAAACGGATAATTCAAGGATGGAATGAATTAAGAGTCCTTGATCTTGACCCGCGTAACCTGTGTAAAAAAGAAGTGGGCGATGGGTTAAATACCTCTTTCTGGGACGATTGGTGGATTGGTGACAAGTCTTTAAAACTTCTTTACCCAAGGTTATACAATCTCGAAAATGTTAAAGGCATATCAGTTAATCAAAAACTGAATTTAATTATTAATGAATGGAACGGGAGGACGGAGCTTAGAGAAGGAAGAACTAAATCTGAACTCGATAGTTTGAAGAATCTGATTTCAAATATTAATTGTGAGGACGGAAAAGATGATAAATGGAGATGCCCAGATGGGCATAACGGGGCTTTTTCGGTTTCTTGGATAAGAAATAAGATTGCTAAAAAGAAACAGGGAACAATAGGAAAGAATTTTTGGAGTAAATGGGTTCCAAAAAGATGCAATGTATTCGTTTGGAAAGCTAGTTTAAACCAAGTGGCTGTAAAAGATGTTCTAAATCAAATGGGCATCCATACTAACGCGGTTAACTGTGACATTTGTAAAACATGTGTTGAATCCCCGATTCACGTATTTCATCATTGCTCTTTTGCTCAGGAGGTTTGGTCTTATATCGTTGTGTGGTGGGGCTTTAATAACAGGTCCGTGAATTCAGTGGCTGATATATTTACTTGGTTGGAAGATCAAGCTCAAAACTAGGTGGAGAAGAAGACGTTATTCGTAATTGGAGCTGCTACTTTGGTCGCTTTATGGCAATATAGAAATGAATTTATCTTCTTAAATCATAGGAGAAACGTTGTTGATGTTTTCCGACATATTCAAAAGGAGTCTTTTCTTTGGATAGATAGTAGGGCGAGTAAAATTTGTATTGATAGGAATGCGTGGGTTTTTTTCCCTAGATCCGCCCTAAGCTCGATGTAATCAGTTTTGTATTGTGCCCTCAGCTCCTTGTTGGGGTTTGCACTGTTGATAATATAAGTTGCCTTTTCAAAAATATATATATATATATATATATATATATATATATATATATATATATATATATATATATATATATATATATATATATATATATATATATATATATATATATACGGGTAAAGGATATGCGTATAAAGAAATATTGATTTTGAACTGAATATCGTCCTCTTGATATAATATAGCGGTAAGTGTTCACACTTAACCGGTTACCGACCGCGAGCGGCCCCATTTTTCCACGCACCGTATACGAGGAGATGAACGAGTTGACCGTGAAGTCGTTCTCCCTAACTATCGTACGAGAAGTTGAACATGTTGACCGTGAAGTCCTTCTCCTGTATCGTCGTACGAGAAGTTGAACGAGTTTACCGTGAAGTCCTTCTCCCGCATCGTCATACGATAAGTTGAAGGAGATGACTGTGAAGTCCTTCTCCCGCATCGTCATACGAGAAGTTGAACGAGTTGACCGTGAAATCCTTCTCCCGCATCGTCATACGAGAAGTTGAATTAGTTGACTGTGAAGTCCTTCTCCCACATCGTCATACGAGAAGTTGAACGAGTTGACCGTGAAGTCCTTCTCCCGCACCATTGTACGAGAACTTGAACGACTTGACTGGGAAGTCCGTCTCCCGCATCGTCATACGAGAAGTTGAACGAGTTGACCGTGAAGTCTTTCTCCCGCACTGTCGTACGAGTAGTTGAACGTGAAGTCCTTCTCCGGCACCGTCGTACGAGAAGTTGAACGAGTTGGCCGTGAAGTCCTTCTCGCGCATCGTCGTACGATAAGTTGAACGAGTTGATACTACGTACTTAGGTTAACGCCAAGAGACAATCGAGTAACACGTACTTAGGCTAACCGCGAAAGAAGGAATAGGCATATCCTAAGTATCGGTATCCATATACTAAGCGACTTAACCAAGGTAATAGTGTGTAAAGAGACCGGGCACTGTTTTGATAGTAGGCACTTAAGACTGACTATATTCTTATCAAGAGTCAATAGAGATGCCGGAACCATGGCATTTAAAGGACATACGATCAATCATTAAGTTCAAATATATATCGAGTGACAATTGAATATATATATATATATATATATATATATATATATATATATATATATATATATATATATATATATATATATATATATATATATATATATATATATATATATATATATATATATATATATATGCGTATACTATTGATTGTAAAAAGACATACAATCAATTACTTAGTTTAAAAAAAATATATCGAGTGAAAAACATACGCATATAAGTTAATGAAATAGTTTTTCCTCATGTTTTCCCCAAAAAGTTGTATAAAAACAGTGAAAGAGTGGGGATGTAACTCACTGATTGCAAAGAATTAATCGTGTGCGGTAAAGAAGTCGGAACGTGTCGGAATCAAAGGAACCCTAGAACATACCAAGTTTTCGAGTAAATATTATAGTTTAAGTTTATACAATCATTAGTCAACGAAAATGCTTATGTTTTAAGTGTTAAATTAAGCTCTAACGAAAATCGGGCAGCGCTTCCACGTTATAAATTTTAAGTCCAAAATTCTAACACTTTCCCGCTTACAATTTTTATAATAATATTCACACTAAATCACCAACACAATGTTTATATGTTAAACAAGTCCCTTTAAACAAAAGTTAAAGTTCATTACACTAACCTTTATTCAGATTTTAAATATATATGTTCAAGGTTACGTTTTTATCGACAAACAACGATTTTTGGAATTGGTCAGCATGCTGGTGGGCCGCTCTGAAGGGCAAGGGGGACGTCCTAGATGGCTGCCATTTTCCGAAAATCGTTTTCGTTGTATAAATTGTCATTTTAATGGTGGATCTTAACATGCAATCGGTATAAATATTTAAATACATCTTTATAACCGTTTATTAAAGTTTTTAACCATAATAACAAGGATCCATGTAAAAACTTATAAAAACTCGTTTTTGTATGTAAATCGTTATGAAACTCGATAAAAACATGTTTTCAAGTGATGGATCGTACATGCAATGTGATGTTTATGTAAAAACAGTACTTAAAAGGATTTGTACCGGAGGGAAATGAATGGATGGTGATTTGGAGAGCTTTGTTGGTGATTTTAGCTTCAAAACAGTAGAAAATCGGTGGAGATGATGTATGTAACTAGTAGTTGATGAAAGCCATTGATATATTTGATGAGGGTGGCGATTTATGTGGTGTTTTGATGTTATTTTTCTGCAATTTATGACTGGGATTTTGGAAGTTGAAAGAGAACTTGCAAGAGTGTGTGTGTTTTTCCATTTGTGAATGGAAAAAGTGAAGTGTGTGTGTTTGTGTTGGGGGGATCAAAAGCCTTGAATGAATTGTTTAGGGATCTAATTACTCGACAAAAATTGACCCGTAACATGCATTTGGACATTTGTAGCAAGTATTGACATGTTTTTGGTGAGTTACAAACTAAAAAAAAAAAAGTGAATCTGAAGGGGAGTGTTGCGCCCTAAAAACTATGGGCTGCGCACCGGGCTGTTTTTCAGCCTTTTTCATTTTTCGTTTTTCGTTTTCGTTATCGTTAAGCATTTGCGTTCGTTAAAAGTTTACGATTGTTTTGCTACGAACTTAGGAAAGTTCATTATTTGTTTTCTTGGTATTAGGATTCATTTATTGAATCTCATTTCGATTCTGAGACACATACTTCTACGGTCTGAGTATAAATAAGAGCAATAACGGAACATTTTGAGTCTAATAATAACAGAGTTAGCCTGAAATTTGGACGGTTGTCACACTAAAGTACGACAGAAAAGCAAAGATAATAATGATAGAAATTACATTTCATAATAATATTCGGTTACATGGTTCATAACGATAAGGAAAAATTTGAAACATGAATACAATACGAGTCTTAAGATGTTACAGATACGGAAAATTATAACTTAAACTAAAGTACAATACATAAAAAGAAATAAACTAACGAAGCATGTCTGGGGAACATAATCGGTAGGATGACGGCTATAAGGGTACCCATCACTAAGCTCACGCTCACTAGGAGCTGTACAGGCCTCGAGGTCGACTGAGTCGAAGAGACGACTCGAAGGGACTGCTCAGATAGTCAGTGAGTGGCGTCGGAGACCTGGTACAGAAGATGAGCCTGCTGCTCCGCCTCCTGTGTAAGTTCCTGAAGGTCATTGCGGAGTGCATGATACTCAGCTGGGGTAAGCCTCCGATCTGGCGCCATCATCGGTGGTATAAACGGTCCTGCTCCATCGGGGCGCTGCATCGAGTGGCCTTGAAGTCGCTCCCACATGTAACGATCCATGGTCGGCGTGAGCGATGCCGCGTCCGGATCCTCGTGGTGTAGTGGGATGCGGGGAGTAGTAGCTCTGGCTGGGTTGGGAGGCGCCTGTCCCATCATGCGGTCCGGTAGTCTACCAGGTAGTGTCACCTGCTTACGAGCAGTGAGTCAGATGCGCGGTCATCGATGTTGTGGAGCTGCGACGGGAACCGGTGTTGCGGCCGGTAGAACAGTCCTCGGACTGGACTTACCGTGGCTGGTGGTAAAAGCCATGGAGCTCTCCTCCGAGGGGTCGGTAGTGCCGTGGTGTTCGGCTTCCGATGGGGTGAAGTCATCAGAAACTTCGTTAGAGAACACGGCCCGAGAGTGAGAATGCGATTGCGAATGTGACAACGTGTGTGAATGCGAATATCCAAACAAGTCGTAACTGCGATACAACGGTACGAGTAAATATGGGTAAAGGAAAAATGTAATATGACAGTGCAGGTTCGGATTAGTCATGTGAGAATCGGGAATAGGTAGAATCGGGAACTGTTGACTCAAAAACCGTTAACAATAGCAATTACGTTCTGATCTTGCATAATTTATTTCAAACTAGGCGTAGTTTGTAACAGCCCAAGCACACCCGTAGCGTGATATTGTCTGCTTTGCCCACCGGCGCAAGGATTTGTTTCTGGCACGGAGCCCGTGCCAAAACGCGTCATGCTAGGAGAGGTATCAACCCCCTTATAAAGAATTATTTGTTCCCCTCTCCAACCGATGTGGGACAGATGTTACAATCCTCCCCCCTTACAGGACACAACGTCCTCGCTGTGTACATCGGTCCGGGCCCCGGCTCTGATACCATTTGTAACAGCCCAAGCACACCCGTAGCTCGATATTGTCCGCTTTGCCCACCGGCGCACGGATTTGTTTCTGGCATGGAGCCCGTGCCAAAACGCGTCATGCTAGGAGAGGTATCAACCCCCTTATAAAGAAGGATTTGTTCCCCTCTCCAACCGATGTGGGACGGGACGTCACAGCCTCCCCCAGTAAAAAGAATTTCGTCCTCGAAATATCTCCTACAACGTCTAACTCTATCTCGAAGGAAAACGCTAAGGGTGTAGACGTACAAAAATCATAGTCTTTAGCACATCAGATCTGAAACTCTTTGAATGACGGACTAATATTGGAATCAGTAGAATTGAGAGTTATTGACTCGAAAACTGTTAACAATAGCAATTACGTTCCGGTCTTGCATAATTTATTCCAAACTACGCGTAGTTGGCCAAATTACGCGTAGTTCGTAATGAACCATGCAATTGCGGAATTAATCCACTAAGGTTTAAAAGTTCATGAAATAATTTTTCGAAGAGTCTTGAATACAGTTTGGTATTGCACCAATGATTACTAACTCGAATCAAAATGACAGATTAAAATCTGGGGTCGAACCTCTCGAAATCGCACTCGTAGGACAACCTCGTCTCGTCGACTTCTTTGCGGATAGGAGCTTCCTTCGGTTCCAACGCAAATGAGGAGTAAAAAGGAAAATGGAAATACAAGGAAGTGAGAAGAAAAGGTGTAACAACCCAAGCACACCCGTAGCGTGATATTGTCCGCTTTGCTCACCGACGCACGGATATGTTTCTGACACGGAGCTCGTGCCAAAACGCTTCATACTAGGAGAGGTATCAACCCCCTTATAAAGGAGGATTCGTTCCCCTCTCCAACTGATGATGTGGGACGGATTTTACATAGTTGATCAAGTTACACGTAGTTGGAAACGAATCATGCATTTACGGAATTAATCTACTACAGTTTAAATTTCGTAGAATGTTTTTCGAAAAGCCATGGTTATAGTTTGGTTTTGTTTTAAAATTTTTGAAAAACCGTATTCACTTTAACCTTGTGCTTTAATACCAAGTCTGTCCCACCCCACTAAAGTGGAAACACGAAATTTGAAGAGCGGTTGTCATTACAGAAGACATAATTAATACTCCCTCCGTCTCAAATTAATTGTCCACAATCAGATTTTGAGGTCTTTTTCTCACAACTTTGACTTTAACTATTTAGCAATACATTACAACTAAAATAACATATGTGAAAAGTTCAAAAGACATTCCCGAAGTAAATAAATAAGGTCTTCCGATTCTTGATTACGTGACTTTCTAGACCCGAGACCAACTAGATGCACTTCAAGTCCTTACATTGCGTTTCCTGAAAACATGAGAAAAAGTGTCAACTATAAAAGTAGTCAGTGAGATATAGTTTTCTAGTCTTTGACTAAAAATAATTATCGACTAAGTATATATATCTGACATATTTCTCAACAGAAATAAAGCGGACCCATGCTTAATGATATATATATATATATATATATATATATATATATATATATATATATATATATATATATATATATATATACATACTTGTAAAGATGTTATTGACTGTTTACATATCTGACGTATTTCTCAACAGAAATAAAGCGGACCCATGCTTGATAATATATGTACTTGTAAAGATATGTATATAAAGAAATATTGATTGTAAAAAGAACATCGACCTCTTGATATAATACAACGGTAAGTGTTCAAACTAAACCGATTATCCGACCGCGGCTCTGGCCCCTTTCCCCGCACTATCTACGAGGAGCACCTCTAGAACTCAGTATAACGTACTTAGGCTGCCACCTAAGTAAGGGACGGTCCTTCCCTAAGTATCGATACCCATATACTAAACGTCTTAAGCAAGCTAATAGTGTGTAAATAAAACCGGGCACTAATTTTAAAAAACTGATAGGAGGCACTTACGGTATGGCTATATTCCTATCAAGAGTTAATAGAGGTGCCGGAACCATGGCGTTTAAAAGACATACAATCAATCATTCACTTCATAAATTTATCGAGTGAAAGACATACGCATATAAGTTATAAAACGGTTGTTTCTCATGTTTCCCCCAAAAATTTTACAAAATAGTGAAAAGAGAGGGGTTGTAACTCACGGGTTGCGAACGTCCTAAACGAGCTTGAAGTGTACTCAAAGCAAGACGGAATCAAAAAAATCCTGAAATATACCAAGTTTTTGTGTAAGTATAATTATTACTTTATGTTAAAAATCTCTTTTAACTTTTTACATGCTTATACCATTTTACTTAATTTTGTTACCACAATTTTTATTACCAAAACTTAATATGTCCGAAATATTGTTTATATTGTATAATTAACTTTTAGTCCAAATAATGTCCAATATATTCGATGTCCAAGGTTAATAATAATACGTTATAATATTAGTTTTTGAGATGTAATTTATGTAATTATCGTTTTTAAAGTGTTATATTTTTGTCTAACAAAAATTGGGCAGCGCTTACGCGCTATAGAAATTGTGTCAAAAATTCACAACACTTTCCCGCCCAAATCAAAACATTAAGTGACAATATTTCAACGACATGGTAATTGTCACACCCCGCTAAAGCGGAAACACGAGATGTGAAGAGAAAAGATATCATCACACGAGTTATAATTTAAAACATACGGATTCAAGTCATTACGAATAAAACATAAGTTTACAGTTTGAAAACAACCAAGCATTTAACGAGTACAAAACATAAGTACATATTAATTGTTTAACAAAATTCCCAAATATAATCAAAATAGGTCTTCTCATGATTCTTGAATCCACATGACATGCCTGACCCATCCACAGTATGCACTTCGTATCTTACATTTGGTTTCCTGAAACAAGAGATAAAGTGTCAACTACAATAAAGTAGTGAGTGAGTTACAGTTTTCTAGTCCTCAACTAAAAAGGTTTTAAGTTAAGTATATCTATACTTAGAAGTTTCTAAAAGTAGAACAATACTTAAAGAATAGTTTCGATCCAAAAAGTTGCTTAAAAGATAGTTGCGGAAATCGTATAACCATATACGCGCAAGATAAGTAAACTATTGATTGAAATCATGTATAACGACTACTTGGCATAATATTACTTAAGTCTTCACACTAAACCGATTTACCAACCGTGAGGCCCCTTACCCCGACTACCTACGGGGAGTCATTTCTGATCGAGTAATATGTACTTAAGCTGCCGCCTAAGCAAGCAACGGTTATTTCCTAAGTATCGATACCCATAATTACTAAACGGCTTAACAAAGCTAATAGTGTGTTACAAAGTAGGGCACTAATGTTTCATTTTATAACTGATAGTAGTCACTTATGGTTAGTTATATCCCTCAAGAGTCACGTTAGTTATACGATCAATCAAAGTTCATACGAGGTTCCGAGAGTGGCATTAAATAAGTTTATCATAGTTTTGAACCAACAAGCCGATTAGAGGTGGGGAACCATTAAGCCGAATAAGGGTGGCAAACCATTAGTTTATAGTATGCCAATCGGGCAAATAAAACTATTTAGGCATAAGTTTCACAAATACGTTCAATAAGTGTTCATAATAGTACCAAAAGTTCATAACAGTTCCAAAGTACATATAGATCTCATGTTTCCCCCAAAAATTATTTGAAAACAGTAAATAAAGTGGGGTTGTGACTCACGGTTTGCAAGGATGAGCTACGAGTGCGAAGGGTAATCGAGACGGATCGGAATCACGGGAATCCAGTAAAACCAAGATTGAATGAGAAGAATGAATATAAGTTTAGCTTATTACAGATTATAGTTTGTGAACTTCATTTGAAAAAATTCTCGGCCAAAACTCTTTTTTGAAAAAATTTGATGTTTTTAAGTTAGATTTTGACATGCAACCAGATATACACCTAAATAATTGATGTTTTATTGTTTATTTAGTGTTTTTAATCACAAATTTATAGATCTAACCATCCATTTTGTAAAAACCCGTTTTTGTTCATAAATGTTTAAAAATCTTCATATAAACTCATTTTTAGATGTTAGATGATACATACAATGAGTATATATTATAAAGACAGAGGTTTAGAAGGATTTATACCGAGAGTAAAGTGGTTTGAAGATGATTGGAGTAAACCCTTGGTGATGTTGACCCAAAAATGCTTAGAACTTGATTTTCAACCCAAAGAATGCAACTCCTTTCTTCCTCCTTGATTGATGAACGATTTGGTGTGTGTTTATTGTGGTTAAAATATGTGTTTTTAGTATACAAATCTCTGTAAATGAAGAGGAGTAGAGAGGGTGTTTGTTGAAAAACTTCAAGTGAGAGAGAGAGAGAGAGAGAGAGAGTGTAAAGAGTGTTTTGGTGTGTGTGTGTGTGTTTGTATGTGTTTATGTGTGTTTAAAAACAGAATTACTGGACTTCTAAAACACTTCTGACATGTCCAACCCGGAGCCAAAGTGTTGGGCTCGGGTTTGGGTTCGTTTGGTTAAGTTTTTAAAAGTTAACCAAATGGCTGTCTGCGCACTCCACCACGGCGCGCTGGTCTCTCCGCGGAGCGGCTGGAGGGCAGGTTTCTGCCTTTTTCGTTTTTCGATCGTTCCATTGTTAAGCGTTTTCGTTAGTTGAAAGTTTCCGGTTATTTTAAATAGGAACTTACACAAGTTCACTAGGTGTTTTCTTGGTATTAGGATTCATTTTGTGATTCCGATTTCGATTCCGACACATAGAAGTTTACGAGACAAGTAATGATAAGATCAATTCAAAGTTAAGTCAAAGATAGAGAATGCGGTTTTCACCTTAAATAAGACGGTTGTCACATTCTCCCCGGGTTGAAAAGAATTTCGTCCCGAAATTTAGTTCGCCTCATCGGGAGGAAGGATCTCTGAACAGATGTGGATACTTCTGACGAATCTGGTCTTCACGTTCCCAAGTGAATTCGTGACCTCGTCGGGAATTCCACCGAACCTTGACAATAGGGATACGACTTTGCTTGAGTTATTTGACCTCTCGGTCTACAACCTCAAGCGGTTCTTCGATGAAATTAAGCTTGTTGTTGATCTGGACCTCGTCCAATGGAATGACAATAGTCTCGTCCGATAAGCACTTTTTCAAGTGCGAGACATGAAAGACGTTGTGGACGTTAGAAAGAGTTTGCGGAAGTTGAAGTCGCTACGCTACTGGGCCGATTCGCTCAATTACCTCGAAGGGACCTGTGTACCTCGGGCTTAACTTGCCGTGTCTCCCGAAACGGACTACCCCTTTCCACGTCGATATTTTTAGGAGTACTCTATCGCCCACCTGGAACTCGAGGGGTTTCCTTCGCTTATCGGCATAGCTCTTCTGCCGAGTACGGTATGTCTTCAGCCTTTCCCGAATGGTAGTGATTTTGTCAATGGTTTCCTGGATGATGTCGAGCCTTGTTAGTTGTCGATCGCCCACTTGTAACCAACAAAGTGGCGACCGGCACTTGCGTCCGTATAAGGCCTCGAACGGAGCACACTTGATGCTTGCATGGTAGCTGTTGTTATAGGCAAACCTAACTAATGGCAAGTGAGCGTCCCAACTTCCTCCGAAGTCAACTACACACGCTCTCAACATATCTTCAAGCGTCTTAATCGTCCTTTCACTCTGACCATCGGTCTGAGGGTGGTATGCAGTACTAAGGTCTAGTCATGTCCCAAGCGATTTCTGAAGAGCGTTCCAAAACCGGGATGTGAATCGACTATCCCTATCGGAGATAATGGAGAGAGGCGTTCCATGAAGAGAGACAATCTCGTTAATGTAAATCTGCGCGAACTTCTCCATTGAATGGTTCTCTCTTACCGGTAGAAAATGAGCGGATTTAGTCAATCGATCCACAATCACATAGATTGTATCGTTACCCCTTGCCGTACGGAGCAGTTTAGTGATGAAATCCATGGAGATATGCTCCCACTTCCACATGGGGATTTCCGGCTGTTGCAGTAGCCCAGAAGGTTTATGATATTCTGCCTTGCCCTTCGAGCAAGTAAGGCACTTAGCCACATACAAGGCAATGTCCTTCTTCATGCCCGGCCACCAATAGTATTCCCGTAGATCCTTATATAACTTGTTGGATCCCGGATAAATAGAGTATCGGGATCGGTGGCCCCCGTCCAAGATAAGCTTGTGCGGAGATCTTCGGCTCTCGGAATCCATGCACGATTCTTGAAGTAATGGATTCCGTCCGGTTTAAGTTCAAATTCCTTTTTCGTGATTGTGCAGGGTTTCGCCTTTAAGGTTCTTATGTTTCAATGCGTCCTGCTGAGCTTTAGCAATCTGCGTTTGGAGCTAGTCTGAAATTGAATCCCCAATGCTCTAACTCGAGATGGTTTTGCCCTTTCCTTACGACTCAGGGCGTCAGCTACTACGTTTGCTTTACCCGGTTGGTATTTGATCTCGCAATCGTAGTCGCTTAAAAGTTCGATCCATCTCTGTTGTCTCATATTGAGCATTTTCTGTTCGAGGATATGTTGAAGACTTTTGTGATCCGTGAACACCGTGCACTTAGTGTCGTACAAATAATGTCTCCAAATTTTTAACGCGAACACGACAGCTCTCAGCTCTAAGTCGTTTGTTGTATAATTCTGTTCGTGAACCTTCAATTGTCTCGAAGCGTATGCGATTACCTTTTCCTTCTGCATAAGGACACACCCAAGTCCTTGGTGAGACGCATCGCAAAACACTACGAAATTATTTGTACCCTCCGGTAGGGATAGGATCGGTGCGTGGCAAAGTTCATGCTTGAGCTTCTGAGAGGATTCATCCTGTTGTTCTCCCCAGGTGAAGTCCTTATCCTTTTGAGTAAGTTCGGTCAGCGGCTTAGCGATTTTTGAGAAATTTTTAATGAATCTCCGGTAATAGCCCGCCAATCCTAAGAATTGCCGGATTTCCGTAGGAGTCGTCGGAGCTTGCCATTTCTCAATCGCCTCTATCTTTGCCGGATCGAAATGAATTCCCTCTTGGTTGATCACATGGCCAAGGAAGTGTACCTCTAGGAGCCAAAATTCGCACTTCGAGAATTTGGCGTACAGTTTGTGATCCTTAAGGAGTTCGAGGATGAGTTTCAAATGTTTCGCATGGTCCTCCTTGTTCCTTGAGTAGATGAGGATGTCATCTATGAATACGATCATGAATTTATCCAAATACGGTCGACACACCCTGTTCATCAGGTCCATGAACACCGCTGGTGCGTTGGTCAGACCAAATGGTATGACGAGAAATTCGTAATGTCTGTATCTGGTTCGTAAAGCGGTTTTTGGAATGTCATTCTCACTGAATCGAACCTGATGATAACCCGAGCGGAGGTCGATCTTAGAGAAGTAAGTTGCACCCTGCAACTGATCGAACAGATCATCGATTCTCGGAAGTGGGTATCATTTCTTTACGGTCAGCTTGTTCAATTCTCGGTAGTCGATGCACATTCGGAAGGATCCGTCTTTCTTTTTAACAAAGAGTATTTAGGCTCCCAAGGGGGACGAGCTCGGACGAATAAGACCGTGATCCAAGAGTTCCTGTAGATGCTTAGATAGCTCTTGCATTTCCGGGGGTGCTAGACGGTATGGCGTCTTGGCAACCGGTGCTGCGCCAGGAACTAGGTCTCCACTTGTCCGTGTGGCGGTAGCCCGGGTAGATCCTCGGGAAAGACCTCTGGATGATCCTTGACCACGGGGATATCTTGCACTCGGTTCTCCTTAGGCTTACGCTCGATGACATGCGCTAGGAATGCATCGCAGTCCTTTTTGAGGTACTTGTGCATTTTAATGTTGGAGACGATGCGGAGTTGTTGCCCAGGTTTATCACCATGTACAACAAGGGTTTCACCGTCTGATAGAGGGATACGAATGAGTTTGTTGAAACAGACGATCTCGGCCCGGAACCGAGATAACCAGTCCATTCCGACTATAATGTCAAAGCTCTTCAGCTCTATCGGGATTAAATCAATGGGGAACGTTTTATCAGCTAGGAATATTGAACATCCTGAGATTATATCTTTAGCCTCAAATTCCTGACCGTTAGCATACTCTATGGTGAAGCTATCCTTAAGAACCTTAGATCCTATATTAATGAAGGGTCTAAATTCTAAGGATACGAAGCTTCTTTCTGCTCCTGAATCGAACAATACAGACGCATAGTGGTTGTTCACAGAAAACGTATCGTTCACCGCGTTCGGGTCCTGTCGGGCCTCTTCAGCTGTAAGTGCGAAGGCACGTCCGCGACCCTGTCTGCCTTGGTTGGGTTGGGTGTTCTGAAGCTTGGGGCAGGCGTTACGGAAGTGTTGGTCGCTTCCACACTCGAAGCACACCGGCTTCTGACCTTGGACCACTGCTCTCTCTGGGCAATATTTAGCGAAGTGCCCCACCTTCTGGCACTTTAAACATACCGAGCAGTTACCGTGGTGATGGTAGTTGCACTTGTTGCACTTGGGGTTCGTCCCCGTATGGATTCGGTTTCCAGCTGGTGGTGGTGGTGGTGCAGCAGTCACCGCGAAATTGCGGGTGGTTTTCTGTCTCTTGTTCCTGTCACTTTTCCGGGAGGTTTGTTCGGCTTTCCTTTTCTCTCCTCCCTCCTTTTTGGAGGATGCTGAAGCGGAGAGGAGGTTACTGGTGAGTCGGTGCGCCATAATGATTGCACTCTGAAGGGTTTGGGGTTCAGCTGAGATGACCATTCCCCGGATCTCAGGGACGAGACCGGAGACATAACGGTCATGCGGTTTTCTTTGGGAGTCACTAGTCTCGGAACCAGTCGGGCCAGCTCATGAAATCGGGTGGTGTACCCTTCGATGTCATTCCCGAACATCCTGTGATCTCACAGCTCCGCCTCAAGTTTTTTGATTCCCCCCTTAGGATAGAACTCCTCAATCATGAGGTTTTTGAATTGTTCCCAGGAGAGAGCATAGGCGGTGTCACGCCGTCTGGTTCGAACCACATTATTCCACAAAGTTAAAGCCTTCCCATGTAGTACGCAAGAAGCGTGCTCCACCTTTTCGGCCTCGGCACACCTGCTGATGTGCAAGACTGATTCGATGCTCTCGAACCAGGACACAAGTCCTACAGATCCTGTGGTGCCGTGGAACTCTTTAGGTTTGCATGCCATGAAGCCTTTGTAATTACAAGCGGGAGGGTTTTGGTGCTGGTGTTGGTTCTGATTCTGGTTGTTGTTGTTGTTCTGATTCCGTTGTTGTTGCTGCTGTTGTTGCTGTTGTTGCTGCTGCTGTTGCTGCTGCTTGTGGTTGTTGACGTTAGCATTGATCTCGGAAGTGATCTGAGCGATCATATCGGGCATAGATGGGTTCAACTGAGCAGCAACTTGCTCGGCAATGCGGCTAGCGTTAGTGCGTCTAGAAGGCATGATTCTATAACAGACGAAAGAATCAAATTAGAACGCATGATTAGGAATAAACGATAAGGAAAATTGAACAACAACAATGATACGCAAGATTAATAAGAAGGAATAAATAATACACTCACGACGATGATTCAAGAGGCTCACACCACAAAGAGTAATAATTCAACGATAACTAAAGATTCACACAACATTGGCACAAGTAGATCATAAGATGGAATTCCCATTCATTAATAATAGAGTTGAATACAATGTTCATAATGAGAATGAAGTAAAAGTACAATACATATAGAAATAAAAATAGATATGGCTTTGAGTTGTGTACAATGGAAAATTACAACTCGAGCCTACAGTACAATAAATAAGGGAAGATAACTAGCGGCGCTTCTCGAAAAGCATCTTGGCGTTAATGACCGCCAATACGGTCCCCATCACCAAACACACCCCAACCAGAAGATGCACTGCCCGGGCTGTGGCCTGAGCCGAAGCGAGATGTCGCAACGACTGTTCTGACAACCTATGCGCGGCATCAGAGACCTCACAGAGGAGAAGCCCTTGCTGTTGGGCCTCCTCGGATAGTCCCCTTACCTCGCGGTGGAGGTGCAAGAATGCGGCAGGAGGGGGCGTCTGTAGGGTAGGCGGCGTCCTCTGCCTGGCTTCTTCAGCGTCACGGGCACGCTGCATCTCTTCACGCTCAAGCTGTCGCTCCCACGTGTAGTGATCTAGCATGGAGGTGTGTGGTGCCTCGGGAGGTGGGTGGCCGAACGGAAGGTGTTAAGGTGTGGGTCTGGAGGGACCGGCCTGCTATCCGACCATCCTATCAGCTAGTCGACCTGGAAGGACGACCTGCTTGCGCGCCGTCATAACGACGCGAGGTCCACGCCGCTGGGGCAGTGCTGCAACGGGCACCGGTGGTGCAGCTGGTAGCACGGTCCTCGGGCTGTAGGTACCAATGCTGCTGGTGATCGCCATCGAGCTCTCCTCAGTCGGTTCAGTCGTCTGGTGACGGTGACTCTCGGACGCTGCGTGATCCTCAGATGCTTCACGAGGGGAAGCAGCTCGAGAAAGTGAGCGGGAGTGAGATCGTGAGTGCGAAGACTGAGACATGTCGGATCTGCGAATGATAAGTTACGTGAGTACAAGAAAATAAGGAAAAATGTAAACGAAAATGCATGTGTGGGTCAGTCACGTGAGAATCGGGAATGGATAAGAAATGGAATTTTTCGACTCGAAAACCGTTTAACAATAGCAATTACTTTCCGTTCTCGCATAATTTATTTTGAACTATGCATAGTTGATCAAGTTACGCCTAGTTAAAAGCAAACCATTCAATGGCGGAATTAATCTACTAAAGTTCAAAAGCTCATGAAATGATTTTTTTGAAAAAGCCTTGCTTATAGTTTGGTTTCAAAAATTTTTGAAAAATTCTTAAAACCGTTTTCACTATAACCTGTGCTCTGCTACCAAGTCTGTCATACCCCGCTAAAGCGGAAACACGAGATGTGAAGAGCAAAGATATCATCACACTAGTTATAATTAAAAACATACGGTTTCAAGTCATTACGAATAAAACATAAGTTTACAGTTTGAAAACAACCAAGCATTTAACGAGTACAAAACATAAGTACATAGTAAATTGTTTAACAAAATTCCCAAATATAATTAAAATAGGTCTTCTCCCGATTCTTGAATCCACATGACATGCCTGACCCATCCACAGTATCCACTTCGTGTCTTACATTTGGTTTCCTGAACCAAGAGATAAATTGTCAACTACAATAAAGTAGTGAGTGAGTTACAGTTTTCTAGTCCTCGACTAAAAAGGTTTTAAGTTAAGTATATCTATACTTAGAAGTTTCTAAAAGTAGAACAATACTCAAAGAATAGTTTCGATCCAAAAAGTTGCTTAAAAGATAGTTGCGGAAATCGTATAACCATATACGCGCAAGATAAGTAAACTATTGATTGAAATCATGTATAACGACTACTTGGCATAATATAACTTAAGTGTTCACACTAAACCGATTTACCAACCGTGAGGCCCCTTACCCCGACTACCTACGGGGAGTCATTTCTGATCGAGTAATATGTACTTAAGCTACCGCCTAAGCAAGGAACGGTTATTTCCTAAGTATCGATACCCACAATTACTATACGGCTTAACAAAGCTAATAGTGTGTTACAAAGTTGGGCACTAATGTTTCATTTTATAACTGATAGTAGTCACTTATGGTTAGTTATATCCCTCAAGAGTCACGTTAGTTATACGATCAATCAAAGTTCATAAGAGTGCCGAGAGTGGCATTAAATAAGTTTATCATAGTTTTGAACCAACAAGCCGATTAGAGGTGGAGAACCATTAAGCCGAATAAGGGTGGCAAACCATTAGTTTATAGTATGCCAAACGGGCAAATAAAACTATTTAGGCATAAGTTTCACAAAAACGTTCAATAAGTGTTCATAATAGTACCAAAAGTTCATGACAGTTACAAACTTCATTTAGATCTCATGTTTCCCCCAAAAATTATTTGAAAACAGTAAATAAAGTGGGGTTGTAACTCACGGTTTGCAAGGATGAGCTACGAGTGCGAAGGGTAATCGAGACGGATCGGAATCACGGGAATCCTATAGTAAAACCAAGATTGAATGAGAAGAATGATAATAAGTTTAGCTTATTACAGATTATAGTTTGTGAACTTCAGTTTCGAACATGAGTTTAAATGACAAGTTTAGAGTTACGATTCAAAACGGTTTAAATAAGATTGGGTAACCTTTTTGCATCACGACCGCCCCGCGGTGGAAGGACTGCGCCGCGGTCAGAGGGTTTACCTCGACCGCCTCGCGGTGGGAGGACTGCGTCGTGGTCGTGTGACAGATTCTCGGCCAAAACTCGTTTTTGAAGAAATTTGATGTTTTTAAGTTAGATTTTGAAATGCAACCAGAGTTACACCTAAATAATTGAAGTTTTATTGTTTATTTAGTGTTTTTAACCACAGATTTATAGATCTAACCTTCCATTTTGTAAAAACCTGTTTTTGTTCATAAATGGTCAAAAATCTTCATATAAACTCATTTTTAGATGTTAGATGATACATGCAATGAGTATATATTATAAAGACAGAAGATTAGAAGGATTTATACCGAGAGTAAAGTGGTTTGAAGATGATTGGAGTAAACCCTTTGTGATTTCGACCCAAAAATGCTTAGAACTTGATTTTCAACCCAAAGAATGCAACTCCTTTCTTCCTCCTTGATTGATGAACGATTTGGTGTGTGTTTACTGTGGTTAAAATATGTATTTTTAGTATACAAATCTCCGTAAATGAAGAGGAGTGGAGAGGATGTTTGTTGAAAAACTTCAAGTGAGAGAGAGAGAGAGAGAGTGTGTAAAGAGTGTTTTGGTGTGTGTGTGTGTGTGTGTGTGTGTGTGTGTTTGTATGTGTTTATGTGTGTTTAAAAACAGAATTACTGGACTTCTAAAACACTTCTAACATGTCCAACCGGAGCCAAAGTATTGGGCTCGGGTTTGGGTTCGTTTGGTTAAGTTTTTAAAAGTTAACAAAATGGTTGTCTGCGCACTCTACCGCGGCGCGCTGGTCTCACCGCGGCGCGGCTGGAGGGCAGGTTTCTGCCTTTTTCGTTTTTCGATTGTTCCATTGTTAAGCGTTTTCGTTAGTTGAAAGTTTCCGGTTATTTTAAATAGGAACTTAGACAAGTTCACTAGGTGTTTTCTTGGTATTGGGATTCATTTTGTGATTCCAATTTCGATTCCGACACACAGAAGTTTACGAGACAAGTAACGATAAGATCAATTCAAAGTTAAGTCAAAGATAGAGAACGCGGTTTTCACCTGAAATAAGACGGTTTTCACAGTAATTTAGTTATCTAATCTTAACAACTTATCATTCATGTTCCAAACTTTTTATTGTTTTACTAACATTCAGTTAAAACATATTATTAAACTGTAAAAACATTATACATTCGTCGATCTTTACCGTTAATACGTTAAAATGCCAAATTTGTGTTATGAGCGAGATTCAGCGTGCGGCTGAAATGCCGTAACCAGATTCAATGTTTTGTCATTTTAGCGATATTTAGGTATGTTTATGTTGTAAAACTTATACTTTTGATGGTGGATTTAAACATGAAAGTGATAAAACATAAATAGTATTTATAAATATTCTCAAATAACAACTTTGTTATCTTAACAACAAAATGTATACAGATCTATGTATAAACTTATAAAAACTTGTTTCCTTATGTTAATAACCATAAAAACTTGAATAAAAACTTATTTTTAGATGATGGATTTAACATGCAATTAGAAATTCGCGTAGGAAAAGTAAAGATGATTGATTTTACCCAAAGGAAAGTGAATGGATGATGAGTTCAAGTGTCTTGATGGTGATTTCGGCTCCAAAATGGTAGAAAACGACGTATGTAACCAAAATGGGTGAATGCTCTTGATAATCTTGATGGAAATGTCGATTTGTTATGGTGTGTTAGGTGGATTTTTGCTGGAAACTTCCTGGAAATTTGTGTGAGATGAGAGAGTTCTATGTGTGTGTGTGTGTGTTTGCAAATGTGAGTGGAAGAAAATGAAATTGTGTTTGTGATGTTGGAAAGATCAAAAGGGGTTTTTCATGAGCTTTAAGTGGCCCATTTACTGGACTAAAAGGGTCTTATGACAGGCATTAGGACAGGTGTAAGCTTGTTGACACGTTTTTGGATGACTCAACATGTTAGTGGAACAAAGTTGGTAACTGGATATGACTATATGTGTTCACAACTAAGTAAGGAACTGACTATCTACGGGGAGTATAGAACTATAATATGTACTTTCCTAAGTATCGATACCCATAATTCTAGACGGCTTAAGCAAAGCTAATAGTGTGTAATGAAAACCGGGCACAAGCATTTTTTACGGAATTAACCTGAATTTTTTACGGTTATCACAAGCATTCATAGTAATTGTAGACATGATGAGTGATTTTAACTCGGATGAACTAAGCATTACTAAATTTATGCTAATTCACCAAAATTTGCAGAAAAGTTTTCTATTACTCCTTATCAATACTTGCTAAGACACATAATCACTTAAAATTGATCATTCAACTAAAATACCTCAAACACAACTTTTACCGCCAAATTTCAAATTTATGAAATTCTGAATGATCGTTGATCTTAATGCTCTAAACCTTATAGCTATTCCAAACACTTCTAATGTAACTTACAATTGTTCTAATAAACAAGCTGAATCAAATTTGATATGATTTCCAGCTCTGATACCGCTTGCTAGGTCTGATCAATCCTCAAAGCTATAACACTCAATGTAAGGAATCAATAACAAGTTGCGGAATAACAAGTTATTGATCAAACTAAAAGAAATTAGAACATAGAATTCGACGATTGAATATATTATTATTCAAAGCCTTAAATGGCGGGAAAGTTTGTTACAGAGTAAATGATTCATAAACTCACACATTCTGAACTGCTCTCACCACTATTTATAGGCTAAGATAACTAACTATTATATTAAAACTACCCTTCTGTTTATTTAATAAACAGTTCGAGTAAACTAGTAATTAGAATATCATTTAACTTTAGTCCGGGTGAACTTGAAATTAACTATGGTGAAGAGTTAGTTCACCCGACCTAAAGTCCTCCTGATATTGTTATCTAACATTTAGTTCGGGTGATGAACAATGTTCACCCGAACTAAATTACTCACACTATACAAAGTGATTAAGATATTTGGAAGCTTCAACATCAATCTTGTATGCTCCAACATGTAATCATCCCTACGTCATGACGAGTGTTTTTCGGTTGAAGGAACCTTAGGTATGTGACTCGAAATCCTTAGATATCCACGATTTATTAGTTGCATGTGTTGTTCTCTTCATGAAACTAAGTTTTCCTTGTTTAGTTTCACTCAAGAGAGTTGAGTGTTGCTCGGTTTGGACTTGTGAGAAAGAAAAGGTAAATTTAACTTCCTTTATGCGTGGCCCGGTCAGGCACTTTCTATGCACAAATCTCACCCGGGCAAATGACTAGGAAGATTGCCAAACTTTTTGTTTCATTTCGTTTCTAGTCGTATCGATTTGTAACACCTTTTATTAGTGTGCCTAGGAATTTACAGTAGTGTGAAGCCTCTGTGATCGTTGTCCTCACATGTCACACCCCTCTAAAGCGGAAACACAGGATGTGAAGAGAAAAGATATCATAACACGAGGTATAATAAATTCAAACGGTTTTTAAGTCATTGAAATCACAAAACGTTTACAAATTCAAAGATAACCAAGAAATTTACCAATACATTACAAACAACACAACATGTTTAAAGATTTCAAAAGATATTCCCAAATATTAAACAAGGTCTTTTCTTATTCTCAACCACGTGACTTGCCTGACCCGTCAAAAAGTTATGCACTTCAAGTCCTTAGACTGTGTTTCCTGAAACATGAGAAAGAGTGTCTACTAAAAAAAGTAGCGAGTGAGATATAGTTTTCTAGTCCTTGACTTAAAATGGTTTCAACAAAGTATACATATATATACACTTGTAAAGACACGAGTTTCGGCTCCGTATATATCTCTATATATATACGTGCAATGATATGCGTATAAAGAAAAATATTGATTGTATAATGTATAGCGACCTCTTGATATAATATGACTATAAGTGTTCACAACTAACCCGATTAACCGACCGTGAGGCCCCTTACCCCGCACTATCTACGAGGAGTATAGAACTAGAATATGTATTTAGACTGCCATCTAAGTAAGGAACGGTCATTTCCTAGGTATCGATACCCATAATTCTAGACGGCTTAAGCAAAGCTAATAGTGTGTAATGAAAACCGGGGACTAATTTAATTTAAAACTGATAGTAGGCACTTAAGTCTAGTTATATTCCTATCAAGAGTCAATGTAGATGCCAATCGGGGCGTTTGAGAAGACAACACTCAATTATCGAGTTCATAGTATAACGAGTGAAAACATACGCATAGAAGTAATAAAGCATTTAATTCTCATGTTTCCCCCAAAAGTTGTTAAAAATAGTAGAAATAGTGGGGATGTAACTCACGGTTTGCGAAGGATGAGACATGTGTGGAAACGTAGTCGGAACTCGTCAGAATCAAGGAAGTCCTAAAACATACCAAGTCTCGAGTAACTATTATAATTACTTTATGTTAAATCTCTTTTAACATTTTACAAGTTTGTACCATTTTGCTTAACTTTGTTACCAAAATTGTATTACCAAAACTTAATACGTCCGAAATATTGTATATATCGTCATAATTAACTTTTTAGTCCAAATGATGTCCAATATACTCGATGTCCAAGGTTAATAGTAGTATGTTATATTATTAGCTCGTATTTAAAGTGTTAATCTGGTCTAATGAAATTTGGGCAGCGCTTCCGCGCCATAAAATTTATGTCAAAAATTACAACACTTTCCCGCTCAATTCATAACCTTTAGTGACAATATATAACGACATGGTAATTTAGTTATCTAATCTGCTCAATTCATAACCTTTAGTGACAATATATAACGACATGGTAATTTAGTTATCTAATCTTTACAACTTATCATTTATGTTCCACACTTTATATTGTTTCATTAACATTCTGTTAACACATTTTATTAACTGTAAAATTTCATATGTTCGTTAATCTTTACCGTTAATACGTTAGAATACAAATTTAGTGTTAACGGCAAGATTCAGACGGCGGCTGATATTATTCAAACGGCGGCTAATATTATTCAGCCGTCGGCTGGACCTCAGCCGCCGGCTGAGGGGTCGTGACCAGATTCATTGTTTTGTCATTTTAGCGATATTTAAGTATTTTTATGTTGTAAAACTTACATTTTATGGTGGATTGAGAAATGCAACTAGTAAAACATGAAAAGTAATTTTAAATATTTTCAAATAACTTCATATATAAAGATTTATGTATAAATTTATAAATCTTGTGTTTTTATGTTAATTACCATAAAATCTTATAAAAATACATTTTTAGATGATAGATGAAACATGCAATTAGAAATTTGTATAAGAATGGTAAAGATGATGATTTTACCCCAAAGAAAAGTAGATGGATGAAGATTTGGAGCTACTTGGTGGTGATTTCGGCTTCAAAAATGGTGGAGATGATGTATGTAGCTAAAGTTGATGAAAGCTGCTTGATGTTCTTCATGAAGATGGCGATTTTTTATGGTGTTTTTGGTGAAATATCACCGCAATTCTTGGCTGGAAATGGAGAGGGTTGAGGGAGAAATGAAAGTGGGTGTGTGTGTTCAAGTGAGAGAATAATAAAATGAGAGTGTAGGTGATGTTTTAAGAAGAGAGATGTATTGCATGGCTTCTTAGAGGACCAAATCCCTGGCCAAATAAGGCTTGGGACATCTGTTAGACAAGTGTAAGAGTTGGGAAACGTTTTTGTGTGACTTTCAAGTTCGTGGGACAAAGTTGGTGGCTGGACCAGACCCCTTTTAGTCGCCGGCTGGATTATTCAGTCGCCGGCTGGACCTCAGCCCCGGCTGAATCATTCAGCTGCTGGATGGATTGCTAATCTAGCTAAAGTTCGTTTTAGATTTGCGTTATCGGTAAGCATTTGCGTTCGTTCAAAGTTTACGGTTGTTTGGAAATGAACTTAAGGAAGTTCATTATATGCTTTCTTGGTGTTAGGATTCATTATTGATTCCGATTTCGATTCCGAGTCACACACGTTTACGGTCAAAGTACAAATAAGAGCAATAACAGATTATTTCGAGGATAAAGAATACGAAATTAACCTGACTTTTAGACGGATGTCACATCATAAGAAAATCATCACCTTAGCAAAGGTATAATCATAGACACGTTTTCTTCGCTATACTCGTTGTTTTGAACCGTTATGTCCCATACAAATGTACCGAACCCCGTAACTTGACAAAATGAACTTTTAGTATTTTATAAACTAATTATTTTTGAATTGGTCATCTTGGTTGGAAGTAGTTAATCATAGATTGTTAGCCCTTAAAACCATCTCGTATATTGTTAAATAACTCGGTTAACTTGAATATTTCGGTACATTTCGTTATGGACATACCCCCTCTTTAAGAGGATCCCCTTTTTGGATATATTACTTTTCTTAGAATCCCGGTGTATTATTGTTAAGGTAAATATCGTTCTAGGCATAAGCAACCCGTTTCTCGACCGCTTTAGCCTATTCAAACGTGAGTTACTAAACCCCCTTCTATTACGTTTTTATATACATTTTTTGGGTGGAAAACATGAACCAAATTGCTTTATTCGATTGTATCCGTATATAAATCGTCATTAAATTGACATCTTTGCTAAAACTTGGTATGGATGTAATATTCATGTATAAGTGCCCATTTATCAAAATAGTTCCTAGTTTCACTCACACTATTAACTTATCTACAAGCCGTTAGTAACATGGATAGCGCTATTTAGGGAATGAACGTCCCAAACTTTAAGTGGCAACTTAAGTGCATATTATTACAATTAATCCTTCTCGTAGATAGTGCGGGAAAAGGGGCCTCACGGTCGGTTAAACTGGTTTAGTTGTGATCGCATATATTTATATTATACCAAATGTTTTTAGAATCAAATACAATCAATATCATTATTCCGCAACTTGAAATGAAATAAACAATTGTACTTATATACAATTAGTAAAATATTTCGTTTTGAAGAAAACTCTTATACTTGTTGTGAATCTCAAATCGTAACTCATTCACTACTTTTCGTAGTTGACATTTTTTCATGTTTTTCAGGAAATAATATGTAAGAAGTACTACCTTTCCATGCATGCTCACCGGGCCATCCAAGGCATAAAGAGAATCGAGAATCATGCACTTCTGGACTGTATTTAAATTGTTAAACATTTCGGTTATATTTTGTTAAATGGTGAAAACAATCTATTTCTGTTTTATCAAAACGTTATGTATTTATCTGTCTTGTGTAATGTTACCAACACCTATCATACCCCGTGTTTCCGCTTTAGCGGGGTGTGACAACTAGACTTATTTGTAACATCCAATTAATCCATTTTCTATTTTCCTTTGGCACTAACTTCTAAATCTTTTGTAATTTTGTCAACTATTGACAAATCTATCTCCTCTTCCTCATTCACAAATTCATTAGTTACATTCTCCCCCATAGAAACATCATCATCATTATCACATATCTATACTGTTTGTCCCATATCAACATCTTCAAGCACAACTGTTGGTTCATTCTCATCAACAATCTCCTTCTCAAGCATGTCCTCATCTTCATCACTAGAATTATCTCTCCCTATTTTGGTAGTATCATTCAAGGGGAAATATTTCGTCATGAGCTTGAACTTTAATGAGTTCTAACAATCATATTCAATGCATTCTTCCATCTTAATGAATTGATCAAAGAGGCTTTCTTCTGTACCAACTTCTCCATTTCATCATTCTTCTGTTTTTAGTTCAAAATCTTTTAATACACCAATTCCAGCTCCCCCTTTAGTATTTGACTGATACACTACTGTCACACCCCGCTAAGAGCGGAAACACGAGGTGTTCCAGTTATAATATCAAGAGTCAAGGATTACAACAATACAACCAATAAACAAAACATCAAATATAATTAATCATGCAAAATGTTTACAAAATACATAATAAAGTAAAGGGCGGTAAAACGCCAAGTCCAAATACATTTCAAAAGTCAAAAAGCGGATCGTCATGGAAATTACATTAAACAACACAAATTCAAATTTCACAAAACAAGCGATTCGGAAACAAATATGGCATGATCAACAGAAATCCTCAAACTCCTGCAAAGCTTTAAAACTACGTCAACAACATGTTGGTGAATTATTCGCAATTTTAAGTAAAAGTTGACCCATCGACAAGTTTTCAATAAACATCATAATTTCAAAAATTATATCTTGTTTCTCAACCCTAGCGAGGATACCATGCCTAGATTAGTCATACACCGAACATGACCACAATTTTATCTTCCACTCATAGGAGCATCCTACCGAGAATTTCCTAACATCCGCTCATAGGAGCATCCTACCGAGAATTTCCTAACATCCGCTCATAGGAGCATCCTACCGAGAATTTCCTAACATCTACTCATAGGAGAATCCTACCGAGAATTTCCTAGCATCCACTCATAGGAGCATCCTACCGAGCAATTTAGCTTAACGAGAGTATACGACACCTAATCTAAGGCAGACCTAATTCACTGGGTAAACAAGATAATTAATAACATTCCGCATTCATGCAAACAGTTTAAAATACACAGACAGTTTAAAATACGCTTTACAGCCCAAAAGTATTTAAGACAAGGGCTACGAATAACTCACAATACAAACTTCAGCAAAACTCGGGTAATACAATCACGGGACCACAATTCCACCGTCTAAGTGCCCTAAAACAGCAAATAATATAGTCTAAGTATCTCTATAAGTATAGTTCGGTTTAGCCTTGTCGGTTAAGATTAAGTTTAATAAGATATTCCAACGATCCATCGGTTTAATCAAGATGACGTATATAGGATGACGATGTTCCGTGCCAAGAAGGGCCGACAGAAAGGATATCGACATTTCACGTCATAACGACAATTCGAAAAGAATAATATTCCGAGTCGAAACGACTACTAGGAGTATTGGTTGAAAGGATTATTGTTTATAAGTTTTATCGAGATCGGCCAAGATCAACGGCAACGATGTTGACTTGGTCAACGTCAAAGATGTTGACTTCATAAAGACAAATGGTAAGGAAGTTGCCTTACAAAAGTTAAATGTCAAAAATGTTGACTTATAAAAGTCAAATGCCAAGGATGTTGACTTTGCAAAAGTCAAATGTCAAAGATGTTGATTTTGTAAAAGTTAAAGTCAATAATTCGAGGTCGAATCATAATAGTTTGGAAGGTAATCGAAGTTGACGTAAAAATCTCACTTTGACGCTTTGAAGGTTTAACATCTTTACTTTTCAAAAATATATTGTAAAATGACTCTATATATATGTTTTTAACCAAAGTTTATCGCACAATATTAGTTGACGGCTTTAGATTACGATCGTTATTTGTAACAAATGTTTCTTTCAAAATGTAAGTAATATGTCCGTTTTAAATAAGTATTTGGCATTTTTGATTGCGTTGGGGTCTTTTATTCCAAAGACTATATTTTATCATAATACGTTACTTTTATGTATTTTAGTATATTTATACAAGTGTTTAGAGTTTGTAAGAAGTATAACATAAAATCAGAGGCTTTGAAACAACAGTTCACGGAACCAAAACGTCAAGACGGTTAAACAACAAAAGCAACAACGTGCTGAATTTTCGACGAAAAACAGCCCGGTGCGTCGCACAGGATAGGGGTGCGGCGCACTAGCTGCATTTCCAGATCTATGAATTTTAACGTTTTGTCGAAATCCGATTATTTAAAGGCTTTTCGGTTAAAACGCAAACTGTTAATATGTTATATTCTGTTCCAAATACCTTTACCAAGTGTTACATATATATAAATATACCATTTTATATACTAATACATACAATATGTTAATTTCGTTAATAATCACATCTTTATGTATTTTAGTCCAAATCTTTGTCCATAACCAAAATATTCACAAATGTTGGTCTAATATATTATTCCTAACCATTTTCAAGGCTAAAAATGAAACTTATATGGAAAATAATAAGAAACTCATATGAAAAATGAATTTGAAGAAATTAACGATTTTTACCGTTACAACCGCAAGATCTTACAAGCTTTTTGATTATAAACCCGGAAGCAAGCTTTTGGTGGTGTGTTGATGAGAAATAATAAGCTCCAAAAACACAAATATAACCACCATTAGTTTAGATCTTTGCATGCAAGACGATAAATAACGTTTTCGGAGAGATTTTTCGATAAAAGTTACTTACCAAGATTAAAGAGATTTTCTCCAAGAAAACTAAAAGAGTCTTCCTCCAAATGATTAGTAGAATAGAAGGCAATAACTTGGAATGCAAAAGAATAATAATAGGTGTTAGAATCCTTAACAAAAGAAGAGAAAGATGGAGAAAAATGGAAGAAAAGTGAAGAAAATCTTAAGAAAACTTTACCAAAAGTTGATGGAGATCAAAAGGAACTTGTTTCTTGGATGATCTTGGACTTGAATCCTTCCTAAAATGGGTGTTTTATGCCTCAAAATTTATGGAAATGAGTTGCGTTTGAGGGAGAAATGGTAGAAAAGCAAAAAGGAAAGTGATGGGAAATGAGAGAGAATGGTGTTTGTAGGTGAAAAGTGTGATGTTCAAATGAGTTTGTGAGGTGAATGATGACCCCAAAAGAGTCTCCTCTGCCCACTTTCCAGACCTTACACGTTTGGGAGGGGAGCCCAAACATATTTCATGCAAAAATGACTCACACAAAACAACAAAAATTTATGTCCTGCAGGTCAGTGCGTCGCACTGAGTGCCAGTGTTGCGCACTGGACCAAAATCCAAAATCCGGAATTTTCCGCTTTTCCGTTTACGCGATCGTTAAGTAGTTTCCTTCGCGGAAAGTTCCCTATTATTTTTGGGATGAACTTAGGAGAGTTCATACTATGATTTTCTTTATATTAGGTTCATTAAATATAATATTTTCACTTTCGATTTCGAGATTCGCACGATTTTGGTAAAGAATAAACGAGAGCAAAAGCACGATATCTCGGAGATAAAGAACACGATAACCGTGAAATTTTGCATAAACCTCCTAACTTATATTTATGAGAATACTAACTAATTGACACATAGATAAATAAAATTATTACGTCTCGGGGGACGATTCAGCAAGTACAGAAAGCCCGATTCTCAATAACAGTAAATCGTGAGCAAAACAAAGCGAAATACAAGGGTCGAAATTAATTGCGAATAAAATATAAATAACAACGGTAACTCGAGTACATCAAATTGGCTGGACGTCACAGCCTCCCCCGGTAAAAAGAATTTCGTCCTCGAAATATCTCCTGCACCGTCTAAACCTATCTCGAAGGAAAAAGCTAAGGGTGTAGACGTATAAAAATCATAGTCTTGAGTGCATCAGATCTTAAACTCTTTGAATGACGGACTAATATCGGAATCAGTAAAATTGAGAGTTATTGACTCGAAAACTGTTAACAATAGCAATTACGTTCCGGTCTTGCATAATTTATATCATACTAGGCGTAGTTGGCCAAATTACGCGTAGTTCGTAATGAACCATGCAATTGCGGAATTAATCCACTAAGGTTTAAAAGTTCATGAAATAATTTTTCGAAGAGTCTTGAATACAGTTTGGTATTGCACCAATGATTATTAAGTCGAATCAAAATGACAGATTAAAATCTGGGGTCGAACCTCTCGAAATCGCACTCGTAGGACAACCTCGTCTCGTCGACTTCTTTGCGGATAGGAGCTTCCTACGGTTCCAACGCAAAAGAGGCGTAAAAAGGAAAATGGAAATACAAGGAAGTGAAAAGAAAAGGGTGCAAAATGACGATAATAAGACCAAGCATCAAGAATCAAATAGGATAAATGCAGGTTGAACTTAGATAAGAAATGTATCTGTACCGGCTGGAGTTTTCTCGGGACAGTTGGCCCTAATATGCTCAGGAGAACCACATTCATAACATTTGCCCCTCATGGACTTACAAAACCGATCAGTGTGCCCAAGCTTCTTACATTTGCCGTATTACCAACAAGCTATCTCCCTGGCGTGGTGATTTCCACATCGATCACACTTTGGAGGCCTACACTGGGCATTCGGAGCCAACGCTGCATATGCTTCCACATCCTAAGGAGCATCCTGCCTCCTAGATCTCTTTTGCGAGTCCCCGTAACGGTCTCCACCACCTCGTTACCCTTCGGAGTTTTGCTTAACTACTGTTGGGGCTAGCTCGCCATCACCGACCGCGTTATGGTTAACGTGGTCGCAATCTCCACCGCGCTCTGAAAACTGCTCGGTCTGTTGGAAAGGACACCCTTACGGATTTCCTGGGGTAATCCGTGAGTGTAACGACAGATTCGCTTGAGCTCCGGTCGAACCATGTGTGGTACCAACAGGGGCAAAGCGTGAAAACGCGAGTTGTATCCTTGAATGTCCGACCCAACCATCGTTAAATTCCAAAACTCGTCCTCCAGCTTCTGAATCTCAGATTCAGGCACATACTCCACAATCATTAGCTCATTTATCTGTTCCCAAGTCATCGTGGTAAGTTCGGTTCGGCCTCGCACGTTTAATATCGAATGCCACCATGTCAGAGCGGAACCTTGGAATACAAAAGCAGCAAAACGGACTCGATCCTCGTCCGCGCAACTCACAGCATCAAAGATAGACTCTAGCTTCTCCATCCATTGGAGCGTTCCAGTCGCTCCCTCATTTCCCTTAAATTTTGGGGCCTTGCAGCTCATGAAAGTCTTCATAGTGCAACCAGTGCGTCGAGATGAGCCTTCTGCTCCACCCGATCCAGTAATAACAACTTCGGGACCATCATTATTAATAATCGGCTCGGGATTCTCAGGATTCTCAGGATTCGAACCACCATTTCCTTGGGTTGCGCCCTCTCGAAGTTGAGCTACGATCTCGGGCATCATAGTCGTAATCTGCTGAGTGATCATCTGTGCCATGTCAGGTGTCGTATCATTCCCCGAATTATTTCCTCTCGCATTCGACGTATTAGCTCTTGCGTTCAGATTCGCAGTATTAGCCCTCGCGTTTGTAGCAGCACGTCTTGCGGAACTTCGTGTCGCAACTCTCCTCTTAGGCGCCATCTTCCTAAGGTACAAGGAAAAGAAAAATCGATCAGCAAAAGTGTGCAACACGAAAACAAGGCCAACGCCAAAATAACCAACGCGGAGATAAAAACGTATGAAAAATAGTGCACACATTGCAATCAGAGTAAAATCGAATTCAAAAAGCCTATGGTCATAGTCCAAGTCAATTACTCAGTTACAATCACTCGGTTCGCTTTAACCTTTGGCTCTGATACCAACTTCTGTCACACCCCGCTAAGAGCGGAAACGCGAGGTGTTCGAGTTATAATATCAAGATTCAAGGATTACAACAATACAACCAATAAACGAAACATCAAATATAATTAATCATGCCAAATGTTTACAAAATACATAATAAAGTAAAGGGCAGTAAAACGCCAAGTACAAATACACTTCAAAAGTCAACAAGCGCATCGTCATGGAAATTACATTAAACAACACAAATTCAAATTTCACAAATCAAGCGATCCGGAAACAAATATGTCATGATCAACAGAATTCCTCAAACTCCTGCAAAGCGTTAAAACGACGTCAACAACATGTTGGTGAAATATTCACAATTTTAAGTAAAAGTGGACCCATCGAAAAGTTTTCAATAAACATCTTAATTTCAAAAATCATATCTTGTTTCTCAACCCTAGCGAGGATACCATGCCTATATTAGTCATACACCGAACCTGACCACAATTTTATCTTCCACTCATAGGAGCATCCTACCGAGAATTTCCTAACATCCGCTCATAGTAGCATCCTACCGAGAATTTCCTAACATCCACTCATAGGAGCATCCTACCGAGAATTTCCTATCATCTACTCATAGGAGCATCCTACCGAGCAATTTAGTTTAACGAGAGTATAAGACACCTAATCTAAGGCAGACCTAATTCACTGGGTAAACAATATAATTAATAACATTCCGCATTCATGCAGACAGTTTAAAATACACAGACTTTAAATTAGCTTTACAGCCCAAAAGTATTTAAGACAAGGGCTACGAATAACTCACAATTCAAAGTTCAGCAAAACTCGGGTAATACAATCACGGGACCACAATTCCACCGTCTAAGTGCCCTAAAACAGCAAATAATATAGTCTCAGTATCTCTATAAGTATAGTTCGGTTTAGCCTTGTCGGTTAAGATTAAGTTTAATAAGATATTCCAACGATCCATCGGTTTAATCAAGATGACGTACTTAGGATGACGATGTTCCGTTCCAAGAAGGGCCGACCAAAAGGATATCGACATTTCACGTCATAACGACAATTCGAAAAGAATAATATTCCGAGTCGAAACGACTACTAGGAGTATTGGTTGAAAGGATTATTGTTTATAAGTTTTATCGAGATCGACCAAGATCAACGGCAACGATGTTGACTTGGTCAAAGTCAAAGATGTTGACTTCATAAAGTCAAATGTTAAGGAAGTTGACTTACAAAAGTTAAATGTCAAAAATGTTGACTTATAAAAGTCAAATGCCAAGGATGTTGACTTTGCAAAAGTCAAATGTCAAAGATGTTGATTTTGTAAAAGTTAAAGTCAATAATTCGAGGTCGAATCATAATAGTTTGGAAGGTAATCGAAGTTGACGTAAAAATCTCACTTTGACGCTTTGATGGTTTAAAATCTTTACTTTTCAAAAATATATTGTAAAATGACTCTATATATGTGTTTTTAACCAAAGTTTATCGCAAAATATTAGTTGACGGCTTTAGATTACGATCGTTATTTGTAACAAATGTTTATTTATCAAAATGTAAGTAATATGTCCGTTTTAAATAAGTATTTGGCATTTTTGATTGCGTTGGGGTCTTTGAGTCCAAATACTATATTTTATCATAATACGTTACTTTTATGTATTTTAGTATATTTATACAAGTGTTTAGAGTTTGTAAGAAGTATAACATAAAATCAGAGGCTTTGGGAACTGCCTTCAGCCATCCTTTACATGCAATCCATAATAAACCCATAGAAGTTAAACCGTCTTTAAGTAATCATACAAACAAAATCATATGCTAATGTTTGATTCATCTCATCAAACCCCACAAATCTTCCAGATATACAACACACTGGGACATAGATGAGGTATCTTCAATTGAATGAGACCCTAGTCTTCTTTACCATTCTTTCTAGGAAATCACCTTCATACCCAATATGTCTACAAACTCTTTATTTCCTCCATATCCAACCTCTACAACATCAGCATCATTCAACTTCAAGACTCTCCTCACTACATCTTCCGTAATTATAACCTCTTCCATTTGAACATTTGATGTTCAGTCCTCACTCCATTGACTATGACAAACCTTGCATTCTGCCATAATTCCTGAAGAAGGTCTTTATATAGCACTGGGCTCTCTGAGATGGCAAATCAAGTTTGAATTAATTAAGAATCCAATAATTATTCTACAATCTTCATCAACCTCAGAATGGCCTATATCTAAAAATGTCGCCACATTATGCTTTGGTTTGTAACGAAAAGCCATCTGAAATCAGTTCCAAATCATTATTATTCAAATAAAAGGATAAAAACTGATTAAACATATAACAAAAACTGTAATACCTTAATAAAATCAAAAAGTAGGGGAAAACAATACAAAAAACTGAACACACTCAAAATCTAACTAAGAAGCACTAAAACATTAAAGAACTGCTCTAAAATGAATCCCCACTGAGAATAAAGAATAAAAACTTTTATTAGGATTAGCAATTTTGATCCGAATAAAAGATGCAATTTGCATGAATTAAAAATGATTATTTAAATTTTAAAGTATTAAAAATAAATTTAGGGAAATATTATATTTAATATCCCACCAAAAAGTCACCCGACCTAAGTAATAGTGTCCTAGAGTTAAAATTTAACAAATATTTTAACCCGACTTAAAAAATATATAACCCGACTTAAAAATTAAATAATCCGACTTAAATTTATGGTCAAAATAGTCACCTAAAGTACGAGACTTAAACAAAGTTAACTCTTCAAATCTTTTAGGGTAAAATTCTTAACAACAGAATTAAATCAATTCAAATCATCAGTTGATCTTGAAATTGTATAAAAAGCAAAATTTTAATTTCAGAAATCAAAAACTTCTATTCCTGGACTTGATAAATTAGTTCGTAAGAGCAAATTTGCTTCAAAAATAAAATATTTTGTAAAATGGAGAAACTTGTATTTGTGACGTCCCGTCAATTTGGAGTACTTATGTTACCGTTATTATTTATATTTTATTTGCAATTGATTTCGACCCTTGTATTTCACTTTGTTTTGCTCACGATTTACTGTTATCGAGTATCGGGTTTTATGTGATTTCTTTGATTCGTCCCTCGTGACGTAAGATTTTTGTTTAGTCTAGTGCCAATTAGTTAGTATCCTCATAATTATAAGTTAGGAGGTTTATGCCAAATTTTTCGGTTAACGCATTCTTTATACGCGAGATATCGCACTTTTGCTCTTGTTGACTCCTTTACCGAAATCGTGCGAATCTCGAAATCGAAAGTGAAAATATAATATTAAATGAACCTAATATAAATTAAATCAAAGTATGAACAATTCTAAGTTCAACGCAAAAAGAATCGGGAGTTTTCGATGAACGAAACTCCTTCACGGTCGAAAACAAGTCTGCCGAGCCAACCGAACATCCAGCAGCTGGCAGGGATTCAGCCGGCGGCTGAATCCATCCAGCCGACGGCTGGATGTGTCTGGTCAACTTTGGTGACTCATTTTTGCATGAAATTTGAGTGGTGCAACTTGTCTAAACCCGATTGGACCAACGTTTCTGCTAGAAATACTGTCCCCAATGTGATAATAACCCAATTTCTTTCATTTTCTTTCATTTTGTATTAACAAAAACACACACACACACCTTTGGTCTTTGAAAACTCTCTCTACACTTTCTTCAATTCCCTTCTTGGTGGCTGCAAATCTTAGCCAATATTCACCATTAAAACACCATAAACATCAAAATTATCGGTTTTGTTCATCAAAAGGAGCAAGAGGAGGTGATTCTCACGGTTAACTTCTTTGGTGTTCATCATTTTGGGTCTAAATCTTCATCAAATTCATCATCTAACGAGCTAGATCATCTTGCTTTCTATTTCTTGCGGTATATTATCTAAAACCTACTGTTTTTATTTGCATTTTATCATATTTATAAATGCATGCATCATCAAAGATCAAATAATGGTTATTATAAAAGTTTTATGGTGATTTCTCTAAAAACATAAGTTTGATGAATTTTTACATAAAGATCTTGATATAAAAGTTGTTATTTAAAGTAATCTATAGATGTTATTAAAGGGTTTTTATGTTGCATGTCGAAAACTACCGAAAATACTCTTGAAAACGCTTAAAAACGCAAAAATAACGAAAATCCGAAACTGACTGTGGACTTCCAGCCGGCGGCTTAAAAACACTGATATAAATAAATTGTATACAAAAGTAACATATTTTACAATAACATTGTCTTTGGACTCAAACACACCAACGCAATCACAAATGTCATAATATTACTTAAAACGGATATTTTCAACCTTTTTGCGATATATTTAACTTCGCCACATATCTGATCATCGTTTTAATTAATCGAAATATGTTTTACGACAAACTTCATAAATAGTTTTGAAAGACATTTTACTCTAAATATTTTGGTATGAAAACACTTCAAATTATTCAAAGTGTCAAATTGGACTTTTAAATTGATTTTGACTTTAATAAGTCAACATAATTGACATTTGACTTTTATAAGTCAACATAATTGACCTTTGACTTTTATAAGTCAACATCTTAATTTTGGTCGACATAATGAACATTGGGATTAATAATCTTTTCGACTCGGAGTCGTCACTTGTTTCCAACGGTCGTTGTTGACGTGAAGTATCGATATCTTGCCGATCGGCCCTTTTCTGGCGCGGAACATCGTCTTCTTAATCCGTCATCCTTATTCGACTTATTAATCTTTGGAATGTTATATTAAACTTAATCTTAACCGACAAGGCTAAACCGAACTATACTTGTAGAGATACTGAGACTATATTATTTATTGTTTTAAGGCACTTAGACGGTGGAATTGTAGCCCCATGATTGTTTATCCGAGATTTGTTGAAGCTTGTATTGTGAGTTATTCGTAGCCCTTGTCTTTACTATTTTTAGGGCTGTAAAGCGTCCTTTAAAATTTGTCTGTTTAAATAGTAGGCGTAATGTATATCTTGTCTACTTAAATGTTAAACGTCATCTAGTCTGCTTAAATGTTAGACGTCATATAGTCTGCTTAAATGTTAGACGTCATCTCGTCTGCTAAATGTTAGACGTCATCTTGTCTGCTTAAATGTTAGACGTCAACTCGTCTGCTAAATGTTAGACGTCATCTTGTCTGTTTAAATGTTAGACGTCATCTTGTCTGCTTAATGCTAGGACGTTATATTGTTTACTAAAGTTGCTAGACGTTAGCGTTTATGTTGCCTACTAAATTTCTAAGACGTTATTGTATTTCTTGTCTGCTTAAATCGTTAGACGCTATAGATTACCTTATTACTTAAGAGAATAGGTCTACCTTATAAACTTGTCGTTGGGTCAACTTTTACTTAAAATTGCGAATAATTCACCAACATGTTGTTGATGTCGTTTTAACGCTTTGCAGGAAATTGAGGATTTCCGTTGATCATGCCATAGTTTGTTTCTCGGATCGCTTACTTTTGGGAAATTTAAATTTGAATTGTTTATTGTAATTTCCATGACGATCCGTTTGTTTATTTCTTTTGGAATTGTATTTGTACTTGGCGTCTTATCGCCTTTGACTTGATGTATTTCGTAACATTTGGCATGATCTATTTAATTTGATGTTTTGTTTATCGGTTATATTGTTGTAATCTTGACTTTGATATTATAACTGGAGCATCTCGCGTTTCCGCTCCAAGCGGGGTGTGACAGAAGTTGGTATCAGAGCCAAAGGTTATAGCGAACCGAGGGCTAATACCGCGAATCCGAACGCGAGAGCTAATACGTCGAACGCGAGAAGGAATGATTCTGAGAACGATACCACTCCTGACATGGCACAAATGATTGCTCAACAGCTGGCGGCAATGATGCCCGGGCTTATAGCTCAACTGAGGGAGGGAACAGGCCACGGAACTGGTGATGGTCCGGGTTCTGGAAATCCCGAGCCGATTGTTAATCCTGACGGCCCCAAAATGGTGATTAATGGATCGGGTAGAGCAGAGGGCTCGACCCAACGCGCTGGATGCACAATGAAGACTTTTATGAGTTGCAAGGCTCCAGAGTACAGGGGCAATGAGGGAGCGACTGGAACGCTCCAGTGGATGGAAAATATAGAGTCTATTTTCGATGTTGTGGATTGTGCGGACAAAGATCGAGTCAAATTTGCTGCGTTTGTATTTCAAGGTGCGGCTCTGACATGGTGGAATTCGATCGTGAATGTTCGAGGCCGAGCCGAAATTAACACGATGACTTGGGAGCAGTTAAAGGAGCTAATGATTGTTGAGTATGTACCTGAATCTGAGATTCAGAAGTTGGAGGATGAGTTGTGGAACTTGACCATGATTGGGTCCGACATTCAGGGGTACACGTCGCGTTTTCACGCTTTGTCCCAGTTGGTACCACACTTGGTCCGACCCGAAATCAAGCGAATAGGTCGCTACACTCACGGATTACCCCCAGCAATCCGTAAGAGTGTCCTTTCCAACAAGCCGAGCACCTTCCAGAGCGCGGTTGAGATTGCGACGACGTTGACACACAATGCGGTCCGTGATGGCGAGCTAGCCCCAACAGTAGTTAAGCTGAACTCCGAAGGGAAACGGGGTGGTGAAGACCGTTATGGGGATTCGCAGAAGAGAGCTAAGAGGCAGGATACTCCTCAAGATGTGCAAGCATATGAAATAGTGGCTCCGAATGTCGAGGGTAGGCCTCCCAAGTGCAATCGGTGTGGTAACCCCCACGCCAAAGAGTTAAAATGTTGGGTGTGCGGTCGGTGTAAGAGACTTGGGCACACCGAGAAGTTTTGTAAGATCCCGAAGGGCAATTGTTATGAGTGTAGTTCTCCTAAGCATCTTAGGAACAACTGTCCCGAGTTAACTCCAGCCGGTACAAATACCTTTCTTATCTAAGTTCAACCTGCATTTATCCTATTCGATTTCCCGATACTTGGTCTTATTATCGTCGTGTTGCACACTTCCCTTTTTACTTCCTTGTATTGTCGTTTTCCTTTACGCCTCTGTTGCGTTGGAACGAAGGGAGCTCCTATCTGCAAAGAAGTCGACGAGACGAGGTTGTCCTACGAGTGCGATTTCGCGGGGCTCAACCCCAGGTTTTAATCTGTCATTTTGATTCGACTTAGTAATCATTGGTGCAATACCAAACTGTATTCCAGATTCTTCAAAAATTATTTCATGAACTTTTAGACCTTAGTGGATTAATTCCGCAATTGCATGGTTCATTATGAACTACGCGTAATTTGGCCAACTACGCCTAGTTTGGAATAAATTATGCAAGACCGGAACGTAATTCCTATTGTTAACAATTTTCAAGTCAATGTCTCTCAATTCTTATGATCTCCAATTTAATCCCACCTTTCGAAGAGTTTCATATCTAATGCGTTTGAGATTTTGATATTTGCACGGCTATATCCTTAGCGTTTTCCTTCGAGTTAGAGTAGGCCGTTGCAGGAAATATTTCGAGGACGAAATTCTTTTAACTGGGGGAGGCTGTGACGTCCCGTCAATTTGGAGTACTTATGTTACCGTTATTATTTATATTTTATTCGCAATTGATTTCGACCCTTGTATTTCACTTTGTTTTGCTCACGATTTAATGTTATCGAGTATCGGGTTTTATGTGATTTGTTTGATTCGTCCCTCGTGACGTAAGATTTTTGTTTAGTCTAGTTCCAATTAGTTAGTATCCTCATAATTATAAGTTAGGAGGTTTATGCCAAATTTGTCGGTTAACGCATTCTTTATACGCGAGATATCACACTTTTGCTCTTGTTGACTCCTTTACCGAAATCGTGCGAATCTCGAAATCGAAAGTGAAAATATAATATTAAATGAACCTAATATAAAGTAAATCAAAGTATGAACAATTCTAAGTTCAACGCAAAAAGAATCGGGAGTTTTCGATGAACGAAACTCCTTCACGGTCGAAAACAAGTCTGCCGAGCCAGCCGACCATCCAGCAGCTGGCAGGGATTTAGCCGGCGGCTGAATCCATCCAGCCGACGGCTGGATGTGTCTGGTCAGCTTTGGTGACTCACTTGTCTAAACCCGATTGGACCAACGTTTCTGCCAGAAATATTGTCCCCAATGTGATAATAACCTTATTTCTTTCATTTTCTTTCATTTTGTATTAACAAAAACACACACACACACCTTTGGTTTTTGAAAACTCTCTCTACACTTTCTTCAATTCCCTTCTTGGTGGCTGCAAATCCTAGCCAATATTCACCATTAAAACACCATAAACATCAAAATAATCGGTTGTGTTCATCAAAAGGAGCAAGAGGAGGTGATTCTCACGGTTAACTTCTTTGGTGTTCATCATTTTGGGTCTAAATCTTCATCAAATTCATCATCTAACGAGCTAGATCATCTTTCTTTCTATTTCTTGCGGTATATTATCTAAAACCTACTGTTTTTATTTGCATTTTATCATATTTATAAATGCATGCATCATCAAAGATCAAATAATGGTTTTTATAAAAGTTTTATGGTGATTTCTCTAAAAACATAAGTTTTATGAATTTTTACATAAAGATCTTGATATAAAAGTTGTTATTTAAAGTAATCTATGGATGTTATTAAAGGGTTTTTATGTTGCATGTCGAAATCTACCGAAAATACTCTTGAAAACGCTTAAAAACGCAAAAATAACGAAAATCCGAAACTAAATGTGGACTTCCAGCCGGCGGCTGGATCAGTCTGTTTGCTCAAAATCTTCGTTTTGCTAATTATCGGTGGTTGTCTTGTGTTTTGGAGGCGGATATTCTCATCACTACACCACTGAAGTTGTCATTCCAGATCCTTGTCCAAATCAAGCGGGTGTTAACGGTATAAATTGTTGTCCTTGTGAATCTTTCAATTTCGTTATATTCGTTATTCGGTTTTAGCCTTGAAAACGATTAGGAATAATTATTAGACCAACACTCGTCGTATTTTATCGGATTGGACTGAGATTTGGACAATAATGTTAAAACTATAATCTAACCAAAGTATTGTATTAAACTTATTATTGTATTATGTACTATGAATAAGGTTTAAAATGCAAATTATTGTTAAGCGGGAAAGTGTATAAATTTTGGACGAATATTTTAAGACGCGGAAGCTCTGCCGAAATTTCATCTCACGACTTGTTACGACACTAAAACACTTATATAAATAAATTGTATACAAAAGTAACATATTTTACAATAACATTGTCTTTGGACTCAAACACACCAACGCAATCACAAATGTCATAATATTACTTAAAACGGATATTTTCAACCTTTTTGCGATATATTTAACTTCGCCACATATCTGATCATCGTTTTAATTAATCGAAATATGTTTTACGACAAACTTCATAAATAGTTTTAAAAGACATTTTACTCTAAATATTTTGGTATGAAAACACTTCAAATTATTCAAAGTGTCAAATTGGACTTTTAAATTGATTTTGACTTTAATAAGTCAACATAATTGACATTTGACTTTCATAAGTCAACATAATTGATCTTTGAGTTTTATAAGTCAACATCTTAATTTTGGTCGACATAATGAACATTGGTATTAATAATCTTTTCGACTCGGAGTCGTCACTTGTTTCCAACGGTCGCTGTTGACGTGAAGTATCGATATCTTGCCGATCGGCCCTTTTCTGGCGCGGAACATCGTCTTCTTAATCCGTCATCCTTATTCGACTTATTAATCGTTGGAATGTTATATTAAACTTAATCTTAACCGACAAGGCTAAACCGAACTATACTTGTAGAGATACTGAGACTATATTATTTATTGTTTTAAGGCACTTAGATGGTGGAGTTGTAGCTCCATGATTGTTTATCCGAGATTTGCTGAAGCTTGTATTGTGAGTTATTCGTAGCCCTTGTCTTTACTATTTTTAGGGCTGTAAAGCGTCCTTTAAAATTTGTCTGTTTAAATAGTAGGCGTAATGTATATCTTGTCTGCTTAAATGTTAAACGTCATCTAGTCTGCTTAAATGTTAGACGTCATATAGTCTGCTTAAATGTTAGACGTCATCTCGTCTGCTAAATGTTAGACGTCATCTTGTCTGCTTAAATGTTAGACGTCATCTCGTCTGCTAAATGTTAGACGTCATCTTGTCTGTTTAAAATTTAGACGTCATCTTGTCTGCTTAATGCTAGGACGTTATACTGTTTACTAAAGTTGCTAGACGTTAGCGTTTATGTTGCCTACTAAATTTCTAAGACGTTATTGTATTTCTTGTCTGCTTAAATCGTTAGACGCTATAGATTACCTTATTACTTAAGAGAATAGGTCTACCTTATAAACTTGTCGTTGGGTCAACTTTTACTTAAAATTGCGAATAATTCACCAACATGTTGTTGATGTCGTTTTAACGCTTTGCAGGAAATTGAGGATTTCCGTTGATCATGCCATAGTTTGTTTCTCGGATCGCTTACTTTTGGGAAATTTAAATTTGAATTGTTTATTGTAATTTCCATGACGATAGGTTTGTTTATTTCTTTTGGAATTGTATTTGTACTTGGCGTCTTATCGCCTTTGACTTGATGTATTTCGTAACATTTGGCATGATCTATTTAATTTGATGTTTTGTTTATCGGTTATATTGTTGTAATCTTGACTTTGATATTATAACTGGAGTACCTCGCGTTTCCGCTCCAAGCGGGGTGTGACAGTATTTTTATTAGATTTCAACTTGTGTCAAAAATTCATAAATTGGAGGTTTTAATAGTTTAAACATGAAGTGATAAAAAACTCAAACTTATTCAATTCTTATCAAGTATAAATAAATTAATTTAATATTTTATTTAAATATGGCATATATACCTTTTTTCATTAAAACAAAGCATTTTTGTGATATATTTTACCGAGAGAATGTCACAAATCGTCCTTGTGGTTAGGCTGTTTTTCACGTATCGTCCTTTTCACCTTTTTTTAGCATTAACCGTCCTTTAAATATGTATTTTATCACCGAAGGTCCTTTTTCCACTTAAAAAGACTAAAATACCCTCTCTTTTTATATTTTTTATTTTTCTTATATTTTAAATTAATATGTACCCAGATCTTCATCACTATCCTATCCCATCCCAGATTTTCTTTTTTCACATTCCGGTTGGAAGTAACCTAGAACTCGAATCACAAACCATCAAATCACAAACCATCGAATCAAGAGGTGATTCATCATGTTCCTCTACAGTTGAAACCCTAAGAAACTTTTGGGGATTTCATAAACCCGGTTGGGGATTTCATAAACCCGGTTGGGGATTTCAATCGTAGCCGTTGAAAAGACGACCGTTACCTCGTGTGTATTGATGATGGGAAGATAAGCTATAAGTCAAAAGGAGGGGGTACTCTTGCTAAAAATTGCAATGTTAAACTTTAATTTTGTGCTTGGATGAGATATGATAGTGATGAAGAAAATATGGGATGGATATGATAGTAATGAAGATCTGGGTATATATTAATTTAAAATATAAGAAAAAAAAATATAAAAAGAGAGGGTATTTTAGTCTTTTTAAGTGGAAAAAAATACATATTTA
Source organism: Senecio squalidus (assembly GCA_910822075.1). Classification (NCBI taxonomy): domain Eukaryota; kingdom Viridiplantae; phylum Streptophyta; class Magnoliopsida; order Asterales; family Asteraceae; genus Senecio; species Senecio squalidus. The sequence continues at coordinate 42,249,328 of CAJVGC010000582.1, read as the reverse complement.
ACGGACGGTTAATGCTAAAAAAAGGTGAAAAGGACGATACGTGAAAAACAGCCTAACCACAAGGACGATTTGTGACATTCTCTCTATTTTACCTAAGTATATGTAGAACACATGAATAATCTTCAATCTTTATTGGAAATCCCCAGAATATGATTTATCAACCTTATAAATTGATTTTTTCTCAAGATATTTTTGATTATATGCATGTTTTTATTTTTCAAAATTTCGACTTACTACTATTGTTCAACTCATTCCCCCGTCTCTGTCGTTTATCAAGTTAGCATCAAGGATCTAAGAGGACAAATAGACTAGTTTATTAAAGAATTTGGACTTATTCACATGTCTCTGTCGTTTATCAAGTTAGCATCAAGGATGTCAAAGTCAATAATTTATTAAAAAGTCACTCTAAAACTTTATAATTTTTATGATAAATAGATTTAAATGCCTATATTTACTGAAAATGTATATTTTCTTTGTTTTTCTACTTGATAACCACTGAATTCCCATTAGAAAGTTATCAATTTTACAAACTTTATGAAATGTATAAACAACATATTGCTAAGGGTTTCAAAATACAAGAATATGTGAATTTATGAAAACATTTAGTTTCAAAAAATTCTTTAATTACTTTAATATGTTAAATTATGCTGGAATTTATGTTTAGGCCTCATTGCATAGAAATTTTGTTTTTGTGAAACATTTACAAATTTTGCAAAAGACTTAAAAATTACAAAACTTAAAAGTATATACATAAAAATACTACCAGACTTAAAATGTTTTATCCGGCTTAAAGTAAATACTACTAGACTTAAAAAGAAACATTACCAGAATTAAAAAAATAGTTTTGATTTTTCCCATTTTCTCCCCCTCTTTTTGTGTTTAAAAATAAAAAGAAAACAAAATGCAAAAAGATATGTACCAAAATAGATTGAAGAAACACTCAATCAAGATTCATTAGAACAATAGCCTGAACAATAAAATTGAATCTTGATACATCAAATGCCTTTGTGAAAAGGTCTGCTAAGTGGAGGTCTCTGTGAATCTTAACCATGTGAATCAAGTGTTTTTCAAAACAATCTCTTATGAAATGGTGTCTAATCTCAATATGTTTTGTCTTAGAATGTTGTACAAGGTTCTTAGTAATGAATATAGCAACGATATTGTCTATGTGGATGGGTGTGTTCATAAAATTAAGGTCATAGTCTAGCATCTTATTCTGAATCCATAAAACCTTGGAAGTGCAAGAACCAACAACAATGTATTCTGCTTCAGCAGAGGATGAGAAACATAGGTATGTTTCTTGCGTTGCTAAGAGAATAGCCTATTTCCTAATAACGGGCACCCTCCTGTAGTAGATTTTCAATTCAAGTTGCAACCTCCATAATCACAGTCAGTGTAATAAAAATCAAAAGTAAAAGTCTTAGGATACCAAAGGCCTAAAGAAGGTTGTCCCTTAAGATATCTAAAGATTCTCTTCACAGCAATTAAATGGGAAACTTTAGGAGCAGCCTGAAGTCTAGCACAAAGACAAAATCCAAACATAATATCAAGTCTACTAGCATTAAGATACATCAACGAACCTATCATAGACCTATATAAATGTTGATCAACACTTTCACCATCTAAATCAGGATGTAGTTTGGCCCTAGTGTCAAAAGGAGTGGAAGCAGATTTACAATCAGTATATACAAACTTAGTTACCATGTCTTTGAAATACTTAGACTGATTGATAAAAATGACATTATCCAACGGCTTAACCTGTAATCCTAGAAAGAAAGACATCTCACCCATAAAGCTCATCTGAAATTTTGAATGCATTATAGATTCAAATTCTTTGGAAAGTGCATCATTAGTTGATCCAAAAATGATAAACATATATTTGCACAAACATTTATTCTTGGCCAACTGTTTTAATAAATAAAGTCTTATCAATTGTTCCTCTAAGGTAACCATTGTCAATCAAGTACTTGGACAATGTGTCATACCAAGCTCTAGGAGCTTGATGTAAACCATACAAAGCTTTGTCCAATTTGACCAGATGATCAGGGAATAGAGGATCCAGGAAACCACGAGGCTGACTAACATACATTGTCTCTTCAAGAACTCCATACAGAAAGGCTGATTAACATCCATTTGATAAACCTTAAAGTTCTTATAGGAAGCATATGCTAAAAATAATCTAATAACCTCTATCCTAGCAACTGGGGCAAAGATATCATCATAATCTATACCCTCTTCTTGAGTATAACCTTTAGCCACAAGTCTATCCTTATTCCTCACAATAATACCCCTATCATCCCTTTTTACCTTAAAAATCCATTTCACACCTAGTACATTCACAACAGCAGGTGTTTCTACTAAAGTTCCTACCTCCTGAACCTTAAACTACAATAGCTCTTCTTGCATAGCTTCTACCCAACTATTTATAGTCAATGCAATATCTACATTCCTAGGCTCAAGTTGGGACAGTAAGCAAGAAAACAAACACAAATTTTCTAAACTAGTACTACTTCTAGTCATGACCCCATCATATAAATTTCCTATAATATTACTTAGAGGATGAGTTTTGTGAACTTCTAAAAATGAATTTATTTCCTCAGTAATATTAGTAGAAATATTTGTTTCATTAGGGGCAATATTATCAAAGAATAGAGAATCAAAAGTTGCTTCACAAGGTTGTTCGTGGCTTGGTTCATCAAAATGAGCTTCAGTTTCTGCACTAGAGTTGAATTGTGCATCCCCAGAATTGTTTAGAATTTCAGCTTCTGCACCATAGTTTTTCTGTAGTTCACCAGAGTTTTCTTCAATCTCAATTTGTGCACCCGAGTTAAATTGTGACCCACCCGAGTTATCTTCATCTCCATTTTGACCACCCGAATTAAATTGCGAATCACCATAGTTCTCTTCAACTTCATGATGTGCACCCAGATTGAATTGATTCACACCAGAATTAATTTCTTGAGCTTCTACAACATTGTCCTGGTATTCGGAGGATACTGGAATGGCTTCTTCTTGAAGGTTTTCTGCTTCAGTTTGACTCTATGAACTATCTTGACTCACAATTGTTGTACCTTCTGATGAACTGGTGTGACCATAAACGAATGATGAAGGGCTTCCACTTGCATTTTCTTGATTATCAAATTCAAACTCATCAGTTTCCTCAACATTAGTAACATCTTCGATTGATACTTGTATTCCTTGTGAAACAGTTGGACTGGAACCATTAAATGAGTTCACAACTGTATCTAAATCAAACAACCATTCACCCCCTGAATTCTTGACATTTGGTGTGTATTCATTGAATATCACATTAATGGATTCCTTTATGGTTCTAGTTCTTCTATTATAAATCCTATAACCTTTTGAAACACTAGAATAACCAAGAAAATATCCATCATCATTCTTAGAATAAAATTTTCCTAGGTAGTCTTTGGGGTTTAAGATAGAACATCGACATGCAGATGCTTTGAAAAATCCTATAAAAGGCTTTCGCCATGAGAACAATTCATATGAAGTCTTTCCTAAGTTCTTAACAATATGAATCCTATTGTTCACATAGAACATTGTATTCACAGCTTCTGCCCAAAATGTAACAGGTAAAGAAGGTGCACTTAGCATGGCTCTAGTTCCCTCAATAAGTGTCCTATTTTTCCTTTCAGCAACACCATTCTGTCGAGGTGTTCTAGGTGAGCTATATTGTCTAGAGATACCGTTAAGTGCACATAATTCATTGATGGTGGCATTCTTAAACTCAGTACCATTATCACACCTAATGACGTTCACCTTTTTATCACAGAATAACAAAGTCTTTTATAATGAATTGAATAACAAAGTCTTTTATAATCCCAGATATCTCATGTTTATGAGCCAAGAAAAAGATCCATGAAAATCTTGAATAGTCATCAATGATAACTAAACAATAAGATTTCATGCCAAGACTCTTTACACTTACTGGACCAAATAGAAAGCGGAAACAGGAGGTGTTCCAGTTACGATATCAAGAGTCAAGGAGTACAACATTTTAACAGGTAAATAAAACATCGAAATCATATTAATCATACCAAAGGTTTACAATGTACATTACAAAAAAGCGATACAACGCCAAGTACAAATACAATACAAATGTCATAAAACGGATCATAACGAAATTATATTCAACATAACAAATTCCAATTACACAAAATAAACGATACGAAAACAAACATGGCATTATCACTGAAATCCTCAAACTCCTGAAAAGCGTTAAAAACGACATCAACAAAAGTTGACTGAACGACAAGTTTTAACAAACATTGTAAATTTCAAATATCATATCTTGTTTTACAACCCTAGCGAGGATACCATGCCTAGACTAGTCGTACACCTCGATTCTGACCACACAATATAATCCCCTCTTCTATGGTGCGTCAAACCAAAGTTAACGAATAATTAACCGGTCATAACATCCACTCATAAGAGCATCCTACCGAGCTGTCACACCCCGCTAAAGCGGAAACACGAGGTGCGAAGAGCAACGATATCATTACACGAGTCATAATAAAGCACAACGGTTTCAAGTCTTTTAAATTAGAAATAAAAGTTTACCAGTTCGAAAAATAACCATGTGTACTTCAATTCACATCAAACAAATACAACATTTAATATTTTCATTAAAATTCCCAAAATAATTAGATAATGAACATGGTCTTCTCCCGATTGATATCTCCCACAACCTGCCCGACCCGTCCACGCTATGCACTTCAATTCTTACACTTCATTTCCTGAAACATGAGATAAAATGTCAACTACATAAAGTAGTGAGTGAGTTACAGTTTTCTAGTCCTTGACTAAAAAGGTTTTGGACAAGTATATATATATATATATATATATATATATATATATATATATATATATATATATATATATATATATATATATATATATATATATATATATATATATATATGTATAAAAGATCTCTCAAAAGAAATAAAGCGGAACGGCGCTTAAAATATATATACTTTATGAAAATGTTCACACGGCAACAAGGTATAGCAATACCTTAAAAGAATCTACATAGACAAGTAGAACAATACTTGTAAAAATGGTTGCGGAACTCGTATATCTCAAACTATATACGCGCAACTATATGCGAAAAATAAAAGCAACTAAAGATTGGAACTATTGTATCAACCTCTTGGCATAATATAGCATAAGTGATCACACTAAACCGATTATCCAACCTTGAACAGCCCCTTACCCCGCACTATCTAAGAGGACGATGTTTGATCTAGTAATATGTACGTAGACTGCCATCTAAGTAAAGAACGGTCCTTTCCTAAGTATCGATACCCATAATTACTAATGGCTTAAAGCTAATAGTGTGTACGAACTGAAACTGGGCATTTATGTAATTTTTAGAAATGATAGTAGGCATTTATGAACGCGTTATATTCTCATCAAGTGTTGGAGCTATACAATCAATCATAGTTTCGAAAAGGGGGGCAAGCCATAAAGTCAACTAGTGCAGAACGGGGGCAATTAAAATCAGTTTACGCATATAAGTTCATAAAATGTTCAAAAGTTCATAAAACATTTAGATCTCATGTTTCCCCCAAAAAGAGTTATTTAAAGACAGTAAATAATAGGGGATGTAATCACAGTTAATAAGAGTCGAGACGACTGTGTGAGTAGTGGTCGGAATGCTTCGGAATCACGGAAATCCTAAGGTTATACCAAGTTATCGAATAAGTATAATTGTTTATGTGTTTAAAATATCACTTTATTACTAGTTAAAGTCGTTACAGTTAGTTCTGGACTGATACGTGAAATACTGAGCTTAAGGTTACATTTTACCGCGAATTTAGTACATTTTCGGGACCTGATCATAGTTACGCAACATAACTGTTAGTTACGCTGCGTAACTGCAGTTATGCTGCCAGCGTAACTAACAGTCAATTTTGGGTCAAAATCGTTTTCGGTGTCGTAAACTCATTTTTGATGGTAACTTCGATATGTACTTATAGAAACCTTAAAAACATGTTATAAACGACAGTTTATAGCTTCTGTTAAACCACGAAAGTTAAGATTCGTAAAATGACCCGTTTGTGTATGAATGGGTTGTAATCTTCAAAAATCATATTTTTCTTTGTTTGATCTTACATGCAACTTATTATTAATGAAGGATATATATATTAGTGTTCAAATCTCAGTTTCTTTTTTATTTTTAGCCACAAATATATAGATTTGTGTAAAAATCCGTTTTGGTAAGAAAACCGTTATAAAACTTCATAAAAACAAGTTTTTATGTGTTCGATCATTCATGCAATGATTTATATCAGTAATAAAAGTGATTGGAAGAGTTTCTACCGGATGAAAAGCTTTGATGATGTTTTGAAGGAGATTAGAGCTTCAAAAGTGTAGGAAAACGTTTCCTTGACCGGAAAAAGTGAATCCTTTTTGCTACCCTTGCTATTGGAACGATTTTAGGTTGTTGTTTGTGTTTTTGCTGTTTTCCTTAGGAAGATCACTGGTTTTAGAGAGTTTTAGAGAGAGAGAGAGAGCTAGAGAGTAAGTTTGAAAAGTGTGTGTATATTTTGGAAAAATGAAAGAGAAAGAAGGAAATGAATGTATGTGGCCTTGGGAGTTGGAATTACTGGTCAAAAGGGGTCGGATCCCGAGCTAGCAAAAAGAGCCAATGGAGATACATGCAATTATGACTCAGCCTGCCAGTTACGCTAGCGTAACTATTAGTTACGGTGCGTAACTTTTAGTTACGCTGCGTAACTATCCAGGATAGTTACGTTGCATAACTGCTCAGTTACGCCGGTTGTTGAAAATATTACGTTTTTCGTTATCGTTAAAAGTTTTTGTTAGTTGTGAGTTTAAGACTAGTTGTTGGATGAACTTAGGCAAGTTCATTAAGTTTTTTCTTGGTATTAGGACTCATTTATTGATTCCGATTTCGATTCGACACACACACGTTAACGTTATAAATACAGTTACGGACAATAATAGATATCTCAAGGATATAAAACACGGAATTTTCACCTGAAATTTAGACGGTCGTCACATTCTCCCCGGGTTGAAAAGAATTTCGTCCCGAAATTGATTCGCCCCATGGGAGGGAGAGTCCTTGAACAGATGTGGATACTTCTGACGGATCTGGACTTCACGCTCCCACGTGAATTCATGACCACGTCTGGAATTTCACCGAACTTTGACGATAGGAACACGACTCTTCCTGAGTTGTTTGACTTCTCCGTCTACAACCTCAAGCGGTTCTTCAATGAATTTGAGCTTATTATCGATCTGGACCTCGTCGAGCGGAATGACAATGGTCTCGTCAGATAAGCACTTTTTCAAGTGCGAGACATGAAAAACGTTGTGAATGTTGGAAAGATACAGCGGAAGATGGAATCGATACGACACCAGGCCGATTCGCTCTATCACCTCGAATGGACCGGTGTACCTCGGACTTAGCTTGCCGCGCTTCCCGAAGCGAATTACCCCCTTCCATGGCGATATTTTGAGGAGTACTCTATCGCCAACTTGGAACTCTAGGGGTTTCCTCCGGTTGTCGGCGTAGCTCTTTTTCCGGGTACGGGATGTCTTCAGCCTTTCCCGAATGGTAGTAATTTTTTCAATGGTTTCCTGGACGATATCGAGCCTTTTGAGTTGTCGATCGCCGGCTTCTAACCAACAAAGCGGTGCCCGACGCTTGCGTCCGTATAAGGCCTCGAATGGTGCACACTTGATGCTAGTGTGGTAACTGTTGTTATAGGAGAACTCGACCAAGGGCAGGTGGGCATCACAACCTCTTCCGAAGTCAACTACACACGCTCTCAGCATATCTTCAAGCGTTTGAATCGTCCTTTCACTCTGACCATCGGTCTGAGGGTGGTAAGTGGTGCTAAGGTCTAGTCGAGTCCCGAGAGATTTCCGAAGTGTATTCCAAAATCGGGACGTGAATCGACCATCCCTGTCGGATATGATCGAGAGAGGCGTTTCGTGTCGAGATATGTATACCTGAGCGAACTTTTTCATCGAGTTATTCTCTCGTACCGGTAGGGAATGTGCAGATTTCGTCAATCGGTCCACAATGACCCAAATCATGTCGTTACCCCTTCCGTACGGGGTAGCTTGGTGATGAAGTCCATGGAGATCTGTTCCCACTTCCACATGGGAATTTCCGGCTGTTGCAGCAGACCTGAGGGTTGCTGATATTCCGCCTTGACCTTCGAGCAAGTAAGACACTTAGCTACGTATAAGGCGATATCCTTTTTCATGCCCGGACACCAGTAGTATTCTCGTAGATCCTTGTACAACTTGTCGGATCCCGGATGAATAGAGTATCGGGAACAGTGGCCCTTGTCCAAAATGAGTTTACGAAGGTTTTCGGATCTCGGAATCCACGCTCGACTCTTGAAGTAGTGGATTCCGTCTGATTTGAGTTCGAATTCCTTCTCGTGGTTGTGTAGAGTTTCGTCCTTTATGTTCTCGGGTTTCAACGCTTCTCGCTGAGATCTGGCGATTTCCGTTTGAAGGCTTGTTTGAACCTGTATTCCCAATGCTCTAACTCGAGATGGTCTTACCCTTTCCTTCCGACTCAGGGCATCTGCCACTACGTTTGCTTTACCCGGAAGGTATTTGATCTCGTAGTCGTAGTCTCTTAGAAGTTCAATCCATCTCCGTTGTCTCATGTTGAGCATTTTCTGATCGAGAATGTGTTGAAGGCTTTTGTGGTCCGTGAAAACCGTGCACTTAGTACCATACAAGTAATGTCTCAGATTTTTAAAGCGAACACGACGAATCCCAGCTCTAGGTCGTGTGTGCTGTAATTCTGTTCGTGGAACTTCCGTTGCCTCGAAGCGTATATGATGACCTTGTCTTTTTGCATAAGAACGTATCCAAGACGTTGGTGAGATGCACCGTAATACACTACAAAAATTTATGTACCCTCCGGTAGGGACAAAATCAGAGCATGGCATAGTTGGTGGTTGAGCCTCTGGAAGGATTCGTCCTGTTCTTTGCCCCAGATAAAATCCTTATCCTTTTGAGTGAGTTCGGTTAGAGGCTTAGCGATCTTCGAGAAATTTTCGATGAACCTTCGATAATAGCCTGCCAACCCTAGGAATTGTCGGATTTCCGTAGGATTCGTTGGAGCTTGCCATTTCTCGATCGCTTCGATCTTTTCCGGATCAACATGAATTCCCTCTTGGTTGACCACATGACCAAGGAAATGTACATCTCGGAGCCAATATTCGTACTATGAGAATTTGGCGTACAGTTTCTGATCTCTAAGGAGTTCTAGGATGAGTTTCAAATGTTTCGCGTGATCCTCCTTTCCTTGATTAGATGAGGATGTCATCTATGAATACGATCACAAATTTGTCCAAATATGGTCTACATACCCTGTTCATCAGATCCATGAACACTGCTAGTGCGTTGTTAGACCAAAAGGCATAACGAGAAATTCATAGTGCCCATATCGAGTTCGAAAAGCGGTTTTTAGAATGTCGGTCTCACTGACTCGAACTTGATTATAACCAGAACGGATATCGATCTTAGAAAAATAATTATCACCTTGCAACTGGTCGAACAGATCATCGATTCTCGGGAGTGGGTATCGGTTCTTGACGGTCAATTTGTTCAGTTCGCGGGAGTCGATGCACATTCGGAAGGATCCGTCTTTCTTTTTCACGAAGAGGATTGGGGCTCCCCAGGGGGACGAGCTTGGACGAATAAGACCATGATCTAGAAATTCCTGCAACTGTTTCGACAATTCTTGCATTACGGGTGGTGCCAGACGATACGGTGTCTTGGAAACCAGTGTTGCGCCAGGAACGAGGTCTATTCGGAATTCCACTTGTCGATGCGGCGGAGCCCGGGTAAATCCTCTGGAAAGACCTCCGGATGATCCTTGACTACGGGAATGTCTTGTACTCGGTTCTCTTTGGGTTTACGTTCGACGACATGCGCTAGGAATGCATCGAGTCCTTTTTAAGGTATTTGCGCATTTTAACCATAGAGACGATACGATGTTGTTGTCCAGGTTTGTCTCCCTGTACAACGGGGGTTTCACTGTATGAGAGGGGTGTACGAATGAGTTTGTCGAAACTGACGATCTCGGCTCGGAAACGGGATAACCAATCCATTCCGACGATAACGTCAAAGATTTGCAGCTCAATCGGGATCAAGTCGATGGGGAAAGTTTTGTCAGCTACGCACATTGAACATCCTAGGATTATATCCTTAGCTTCGAACTATTTACCATTAGCATATTCGATAGTAAAGCTATCGTTAAGAACTTTAGATCCTAGGTCAATGAGGGGTCTAAATTCTAAGGACACAAAGCTTCTCTCTGCTCCTGAATCGAAAAATATAGAAGCATAATGGTTGTTTAAAGAAAACGTGCCTGTTACTTCATTCGAGTCTTGGCGAACTTCCTCACATGTGACCACAAAGGCACGCCGCGGCCTCGACCTCCCTGATTTGGTTGGGCACTCTGTAGCTTGGGGCAGGTGTTCCTGAGGTGCTTGTCACTTCCACACTCGAAGCATACCGACTTCTGGCCCTGGTTTCCTGTACTCTCAGTGCAGTATCTAGCAAAGTGTCCCACCTTCTGGCACTAGTGACACACCGGGCAGTTCCCGATATGGTGATAATTGCACTTGTTAAACTTGGGGTGCGGCCCAGTGTAGGTTCGGAATCCAGTTGGTGGTGTGGGTGCGGGTGCAGGGAAGGTTGCTAGTTAATCAATGCGCCAAGATAATAGCGCTCTGGAGTGTCTGTGGTCAATCCGGCCTCGGGAGTTACTAACCTGGGTACTAGCCGGGCCAGCTCGTGGAATCGGGTAGTGTACCCTTCAATGTCGTTGTCGACCATCGTATGATCCCACAGCTCTGCCTCGAGCTTTTTCACTTCTCCCTTAGAACAGTACTCATCCACTAGGAGTTTCTTGAACTCATCCCATGTAAGGGCATATGCAGCTTCCCGTCCGCGGGTCCGAACCACGCTGTTCCACCGGGTCAGGGCCCTTCTGTGAAGTACGCAGGAGGCATACTCCACTTTGTCAGCTTCGGCACATCGGCTGATGTGCAGGAGCGATTCGATGCTCTCGAACTATGATACTATTCCTACGGCACTAGTGGTGCCATGAAACTCCTTAGGCTTACAAGCCATGAAGCCCTTGTAGTTACAGATGGGAGGGTTTTGGTTCTGGTTTTGGTGGCCTCCCTGTTGTTGTTACTGCTGCTGTTGTTGTTACTCTTGATGTTGTTGCTGTTGCTGTTGCTCCTGTTGCTGTTGCTGCTATTGTTGCTCTTGCTGTTGTTGCTGCTGCTGCTTGTTGTTGTTATTGATATTGTTGTTTATCCCCGCCGTGATCTGAGCGATCATATTGGGCATGGCAACGTTTAGCTGAGCAGCGACCTGCTCGGCTATGAGGCTAGCATTAGAACGCTTAGGGGCCATGATTCTACAACAGAAAAGGAAGACCCAGTTTAGAACGCACGAATAGGAAGCGATAAAAATTTAAATAATAAACAATAATAATGATAACATAGAGTAATAGATGGCACACGCACGATAACGATCAGAGAACGATAACGCCTATCTAGGAACATCCTCGCCAAGATAACGGAAATCAGAGTCCCCATAATCAAGCACGCGCTGACGAGACGCTGCACCGTCCTCGCCGTGGATTCGGCCGACGAGATGACTCTCATGGACTAATTCGACAGGCGTTGCGCTGCATCGCAGACTTTGCACAGGAGGAGACCCTGCTGTTGGGCCTCTTCCGAGAGTCCCTGGAGGTCTCGGTGGAGTGAAAGTATCACGGCTGGGGGCGACCTCTGAGTAAGCGGCACCATTGTCGTCGGGACGCTGCATCTGTTCTCTCTGAAACCGCTGGTCCCAGTGATAACAGTCTATCGTCGGCGTACGCGAAACCCCTGTGTACGGGTCTCCGAAAGGCATCGGGGGAGGAGCGGGTCTGGATGGGTTGGGAGTCTGTCCAACCATCCTGTCCGGTAGATGCCCGGGAAGGACGACCTGCTTACGAGCAGTCATCCTCACATGGGGTCCACGCTGCTGCTGGGTCGGTGCTGTGACGGGCACCGGGGGTGCAGCTGGTAGCACGGTCCTCGGACTGGAGGTGCTGTGGATGCTCGAAAAGGCCATCGAGCTCTCTTCTGTGGGGTCGGTGGTCTCATGGCGCTGGGCCTCTGAAGCGGTGAGGTCGTTCGAGACCTCCTTCGAATAGACAGCCCGGGAAAGTGAGTGAGACTGCGACCTCGAGCGAGACGGTGAGCGAGAGTGCGATGATTGAGACATGTCAAATCTGCGAATAACGAGTCACGTGAGTATAGGGGAAATAAGGATAGTGTAAATGAAATGCATGCACGGGTCAGTCATGTGAGAATCGGGAATCGATAAGACCGAGAATTTTTCGACTCAAAAAACGTTAACGATAGCAATTACGTTCCGTTCTTGCATAATTTATTTTGAACTAGGCATAGCTGATCAAGTTATGCATAGTTAAAAACAATCATGCAATTTCGGAATTAATCCACTAAAGTTTAAACCCGCGAAATGATTTTTCCGAAAAGCCTTGGTTATAGTTTGATTTCGAAAAATTTTGAAAATGTTTAAACCCACTATAACCTGTGCTCTGATACCAACCCTGTCACACCCCGCTAAAACAAGCATGGCCTGATCACTGAAATCCTCAAACTCCTGAAAATCGTTAAAAACGACATCAACAACATGTTGGTGAATTATTCGCAAATTTTAAGTAAAAGTTGACCCAACGCCAAGTTTTAACAAACATTGTAAATTTCAAATATCATATATTATTTTACAACCCTAGCGAGGATACCATGCCTAGACTAGTCATACACCTCGATCCTGACCACACATTATAATCCCCTCTTCTAAGGTGTGTCAAACCAAAGGTAACGAATAATTAACCGGTCATAACATCCACTCATAAGAGCGTCCTACCGAGCTGTCACACCCCGCTAAAGCGGGAACACGAGGTGCGAAGAGCAAAGATATCATTACACGAGTCATAATAAAGCACAACGGTTTCAATTCTTTTAAATTACAAATAAAAGTTTACAAGTTCGAAAAATAACCAAGTGTACTTCAATTCACATCAAACAAATACAACATTTAATATTTTCATAAAAATTCCCAAAATAATTAGACAATGAACATGGTTTTCTCCCGATTCATATCTCACGCAACCAGCCCGACCCGTCCACGCTATGAACTTCAATTCTTACACTTGATTTCCTGAAAAATGAGATAAAGTGTCAACTACATAAAGTAGTGAGTGAGTTACAGTTTTCTAGTCCTGGACTAAAAAGGTTTTCGACAAGTATATATGTAAAAAAGATCTCTCAAAAGAAATGAAGCGGGACGACGCTTAAAATATAAATAGTTTATAAAAATGTTCACACGCCAACAAGGTATTGCAAAACCTTAAAAGAATGTACATAGACAAGTAGAACAATACTTGTAAAAATGGTTGCGGAACCCGTATATCTCAAACTATATACGCGCAACTATATGCGTAAAATAAAAGCAACTAATGATTGGAACTATTGTATCAACCTCTTGGCATAATATAACATAAGTGATCACACTAAACCGATTATCCAACCGTAAACAGACCCTTACCCCGCACTATCTACGAGGAGTATGTATGATCTAGTAATATGTATTTAGACTGCCATCTAAGTAAGGAACGGTCATTTCCTAAGTATCGATAACCATAATTACTAACGGCTTAAAGCTAATAGTGTGTACGAACTGATACCGGCTATTTATGTAAGTTTTAAAAATCATAGTAGGCACTTATGAACGCGTTATATTCTCATCAGCGAATTTAGTACGATTTTGACCCAAAAGTAGTTTTCGGTGTCGTAAACTCATTTTTGATGGTAACTTCGATATGTTCTTATAGAAACCTTAAAAACATGTTATAAACGACAGTTTATAGCTTCTTTTAAACCACGAAAGTTAAGATTCGTAAAATGACCCGTTTGTATGTGAATGGGTTGAAATCTTTAAAAATCATATTTTTCTTTGTTTGATCTTACATACAACTCATTATTAATGAAGGATATATCTATTAGTGGTCACATCTCAGTTTCTTTTTTATTTTTAGCCACAAATATATATATTTGTGTAAAAATCCGTTTTTGTAAGAAAACCGTTATATAACTTCATAAAAACAAGTTTTTATGTGTTAGATCATTCATGCAATGATCTATATCAGTAATAAAAGTGATTGGAAGAGTTTCTACCGGATGAAAAGCTTTGATGATGTTTTGAAGGAGATTAGAGCTTCAAAAGTGTAGGAAAACGTTTCCTTGACCGGAAAAAGTGAATCCTTTTTGCTACCCTTGCTATTGGAACGATTTTAGGTTGTTGTTTGGTGATTTTTTTGCTGTTTTCCTTAGGAAGATCACTGGTTTTAGAGAGTTTTAGAGAGAGAGAGCGCTAGAGAGTAAGTTTGAAAAGTGTGTGTATGTTTTGGAAAAATGAAAGAGAAAGAAGGAAATGAATGTATGTGGCCTTGGGAGTTGGAATAACTGGCCAAAAGGGGTCCAATCCCGAGCTAGCAAAAAGGGCCAATGGAGATACATGCAATTATGACTCGGCATGCCAGTTACGCTAGTGTAACTATTAGTTACGTTGCGTAACTGTTAGTTTCGCTGCGTAACTACATAGTTACGTTGCGTAACTGGTCAGTTACGCTGCGTAACTGCTCAGTTACGCCGGTTCTTGAAAATTTTACGTTTTTCGTTATCGATAAGCGTTTTTGTTAGTTGTGAGTTTACGACTAGTTGTTGGATGAACTTAGGCAAGTTTATTAAGTGTTTTCTTGGTATTAGGACTCATTTATTGATTGCGATTTCGATTCCGACACACACACGTTTACGGTATAAATACAGTTACGGATAATAATAGATATCTCAAGGATATAAAACACGGAATTTTCACCTGAAATTTAGACGGTTGTCACACGAGCGATGAGGGTTAGGTATAATAACCCATATAGCTATATATATGAAACAGTGGGCACAAAGCTTAACGAGTGTATAAGGGGGCCACCAAGGCTTAAAGACGCCTAATCTAAGGCAGACCTATTCTACTAGGTAAACAAGATAATCAGTAACGTCTCGCATAGATGCAGACATTTTTAAAATACGCTTTCCAGTCCAAAAACAGTAAAGACAAGGGCTACGAATAACTCACAATGAAAGCTCAGCAAAATGTCGGGTACACAAACACGGAGCTACAACTCCACCGTCTAAGTGCCTTAAAACAATAAGTAACATAGTCTCGGTATCTCTATAAGTCTAGTCTGATTTAGCCTTGTCGGTTAAGGTTAAGTTTATTAAATATTCCCACGATTAATAAGTCGAGTCAAGATGACGGATTTTAGGAGACGATGTTCCGCGCCATAAAGGACGATCGGCAAGATATCGATCTTTCACGTCATAAATGACCATTAGAAAAGAATGATAATCCTAGTTGAAAACGACTACCAGGCATGTGTAAAAGGTGAAGGACAGTATCTACTGAATTTTGAGTCTTAAGTTTAAAACTTGATTTATGTTGTCTTCCTTTTATACATGAAATACCATGGTCAATTTATTGAAAATTCTTTTTAGGTAATCCAGAGACTAGATTATGTGTGACCAGTTTATTAATGTTTTTAAGATTAACATGAAAAAGCCTTATATGCCATAAATCAGACTCTTTTTCAGTAGTTTTAGATATGAAACACTTTGATGATTTAGTAGAATGAACAATGTTCATATCTAAAATGTACATGTCCTCACATCTTGGTGTTTTCAAAACAATCATGTCTTGAGGTATGACATATTCACGTTTAAGAATATAGAAAAAATCTGAAGTGAAAGAAGTAGTGTACTCATTGTCACATACTTGAGATACTGAAAGCAAGTTATTGTTCAGTTCTTTCATAAAATTAACCTGCTCCAGAGTCAATGGTCCATTGTAAATTTTCCTTGGCCTGTGATTGTGCCACCCAAATCTCCTCCAAAATAAACTTTCCACCAATGAATGAAATGAAATCTTGTAGCAACTTGATATTCCCATTCATATGTCTAGAACATCCGCTACCCAAATATTCTCTTCTGTATTAGTAGATTGCTCCTGCACATAATCATTTCTCGGTGAGATTTTGGTATCCAAGTTTTTGTAAACATGGAATTAAATCTCTTAAACTTGTTAAACTTAAAATGATCATGCATCTTTCTTTCTGGAATATAAGTTTTATAATCCGAGTTAAATTTTTCATCACCCGAATTAAGAATATCTCTACCCGAGTTAAATTGTGAATTCAAACTTTTACAAAATTTAAACGTTTGTTTTTCCGAACTAAAAATTTGTTCACCAGACTTATTCTTGAAAATATGTTTACCAGATTTAATCTTCATTTTACCCGATTTAAATATATTACTATCATTTTTCAAGCTTTTTAACTCGGGTAAAGAATATCTTAACTTGGGTAATTTCAAACCAGTTAACATTTCAGAATTAATTATACAAATTTCATCACATTCACATTCTTTGACTTTTCATTATTAATCATACAATTTTTAAAAGTAACTCTACCAAATTTCAATTTGTTAGTTTTGGGCACACATTCAAAAAGAAATTTAACTTTAGATTTCATCCAACATTCTTCTAATTTATGTTTCTTTTTGCATGTGAGACACTTTTGTTTTCTATTTGACATCTGAGATTTGACTTTTTCTGGTTCAACAAACACATATTCCTTCACATAATCCTTAACAACAGGCACAAAATCATTAACAAAAACTTTATTTAAAACTAATTCATTAACAGACAAACTAGACAAGTCAAATAATGTAGCATAAAGCATTTCTCATGCAGGCAGTTATGCACATGTTCAACTATCTCTTCCTCAATCTCAATAATTTCTACATTATTACAAGTTTCAACTTATTTTGCTTCACATATGTCTTCCTGATTACTTAAACTCTCTAATGTTTGACCTGCTACAAAATTAAAAGCTTTATTTAGACTAGGAACAACAGTCAAATTAACCAAATTATTCATAGAAGAGCAAGTTTCATTCAATTCTACTTTAACATTTAAAGCAGACACATCATCAAAACAGTTTTCAACAGATAAATCACTCTAAAAAGGTGTAGATTCAGGCTTAACTGAGTAATTATCATTGTATGAAGGAGGTACTGCATTAAATCCAATACCTGCCTTTGCTTTATGCACAAGTTGATGTTCTATAATTCCATTCAAAAGTCTTGGAAGACAGATGGAACTTCTCAATATGAATTTTTGCATCTTTAAATTCATCTATTACTTTTTGAAATCTTTCAAATACGTTATCATGTTGAGTTTCCAACCACCCCAGTTTGTCCTTATAAAAATCAACATCATTCATCAAAGAATCATTTTTTTCTTTACACACCTTTTCAGTTTTCATAAATTCTCTTTGATGTAATTTAATTAAATCAGTTTCTTTTGTTAAGCTCAGATTGTGTTCTCTAGTATATTTTACAGTATTTAAGAAAGCAAGAGAACAAGTGTTAGAAAGTACCTCATTTGTGAAAATTGAACTAATCTTACTCACTAGAGCAGAGACTTATTTGTTCTTGAAATCATCTTCATTAAATTCATCCCATTCCCCAAGGGTGATAAGTGCCTTCCCACTAGAGCTTCCATCATCTTTTCCATTCTTCACATCAGTACCAGTCAACTTCTTCTGTTCATCTCTAGCTTCATGATTTTTTCTCTGGTAACTGTTTCTATTTTTCATCCTCCTTGGTGCCCTGCACTCCCTAGCAAAATGCCCATAATCTTCACAGTTGAAGCATTTCAGTTTGGACTTACCAAATCCCATCTTCTCACTAGTCTCCTTTCTAAAATTGTTTCTTCCAGTCCTCTTGAAGAGCCTGTTTGCTCTTACACTAACCATTGTCATCTTCCACTTCAGGTCAATTTCCTTCATATCTTCATGATGGATTTGTTCCAGGTCTTCTCTTGTAAGTTCAGCTTGGTTTAGGCTTCCATCAACAAAAGCTTTATAGCTTGCCACAAATGCCTTATACATAACCTCCCTATCTCCCAATCCATTTTTTCCAGAGTTTGCAGATGGTGAATGATGCATACTAGATTCAACAGTATGAGCAGAATATCCACCATATGCACTTGAGTTATAACCATTAGATGTTTGGTTTGTTGGACAGCAGCTTCTAGAATGATAGCTTCCAGAATGTTAACTAGCATATGACTGAGGTTGAGATTGAGCTTGGCTTGAATAATTAGGTGGATTCGTAGGAGCTTGAGCCTTCAAAGCACATCCATATAAGTTTCTAGTTTATTCTTCTCATCAATTTTCATGTCAACTTCATATGACTGCATTCTTCCAATCAGCTCCACCAGAGTCATAGCGTTCAGATTTGTTGTTCTCTTAAATAATATCACTTGAACAGACCATTTAAAAGGCAGAGACCCCAATAGTTTCTTGCAAACATCACCGTATTTCATTACCACCCATAGCTCTTCAAGTCACTAACCAGTAGTGTATATCTAGTAATTTGCTCAAACAGATTCTCACCCCTAACATGCTAAAAATCTTGATACAATTTCTTTAGTATATCTCACTTTTTTTCCTTCAATTCCAAGCTACCTTCATACCTCAACTCCATTTCATCCATCAATTCCTTTTCAGACACACAATCCTTGAAGTTGTTGTATATCTCAGTAGGCAAAGCAAGTATGGCAGCTCCTAATGCTCTGAAATCCCTATCAATCAGTTTCTTGTCACCTTCAGTGTACCTCTCAAGATCTACCAGTTTCCTGTATCATAGTTCGATGTGGACCATTAACAATTGAGCGCCACATTTGGCGATCACTATAGTACACAAATGCTTTATTTAAAAACAATTCGGGTGAACTAATAATTAACAAATCGGTTAACTTTAGTTTGGGTGAACTTGAACTTAACTCTGGTGAAAAGTTAGTTCACCCGACCTAAAGTGTTCCTTATTTTCTACTGTAACATTTAGTTCGGCTGATGAACAATGTTCACCCGAACAAAAAGTCTAACACTCTACACTATGATTCAGATCTTTGGAAGCTTCATCATTAAACTTGTATGCTTCAACAAATTCTTTTATTTCTTATTTCTCTTGAATGTTAGATCCTTGTTGGAGTCTCATATTACGAGTGAGCTTTAAAACTATATAATACTACCAGAGGTATGACGATTTTAATAATGCGTTAATAGTCTACGACCTGAACCTGCAGGAAGTATTTGTCTGAAATCACCACCCAACACAATAACTTCATCCCCAAATGGTTTGTCAATCTTAAGTATGTCTCTAAAGGATATATCAAGGGACTCGAAAGAGTGTGTATGAATTATAGGAGCCTCATCCCAAATAATTAGGCTAGTTTGTCCACTGAGATCAACAAACCAACTATCAGGTGTAATATGACAAACAAAATCTTCATTAACATTGATTGGTATAACAGATCTTGAATGAGCGGTCCTTCCACCCGAAAGCAATAAAGAAGCAATACACTTGATGCAACATTAAGAATGATCTTTCCTTTACTTCGTACCCCAGCAGAGAGTGTCTTCCACACAGAATTATTTCCGGTACCACCGTATCCATAAAGAAAAAATGACCACCATTTCGATTATATACCGCGTTGACAATTCGTTTGTATACATCGTTTTGTTTAACCGTCAAAAAATTATACAAAAACTGGTGCTCAATAATCAAATTAGATTTACGATATGAAGTTTAATCCTGAATAAGCTTGTTGATGGAACCATTTAAAGGTTGGTTAATGTTTGTTGGGAATGGTATTTTATCAAAGTTACGTAGAGACAAACCGTTACTTTGCAATATATCTCCAATATCGTTCAAAGCATAATTGAATAAGTGTTGTACTTCAAGAAACAAATTTGAAACAATATATAACATATTAATCGTAAAAAAGGTCGTAATATATAGTGCTCAGATTTTAAAACCTTTAAAAAACATTTAGGGTTTGATGATATTAACAAATATAGTAAATAATAGAGCGTACATAATCTTTCATCTCTACGTTGTTCTCGTTGGGGAATACCTTCGATAAGTAGATGTTTAGTCTCTTCCCAAACAACATCCGATTGATTCAGGCTCTCCGTACTAATTAGAGTAGTAACCAAAGTTCTCAAATACCAACAAGATGCCCACTTACTTGCTTCTTTGGTGGCATTTACATATTCTCTATCATCATCTAGCAAACCAAGAGCAACACATGCATCCTTATAACTTGGATAAACATTACCATTTATGGTGGGAATATCCTTATAATATTCAAAAGAATAAGTAGATAATACAAATCACTAGCAGTGGGAGTAACATGATGAAGTCTACCAACACTCTTTACTGAACATTTTCTTGACGGCCATAATCTTTCTTTCGAGTGCCAAACAAAATACTCAAGAAATTAAAGATAAGATTCCTTAGCTTTAGTAAAGATCTTGTTTGCTTCGAACCATCCCAGAAACATAGATGCATTCATAGAAGGCCGCAATAGAACATCCTCAAGCATAATATCTTCTTCAAAAGTTATATTTTGTGTTACCTTCTAGATGATAAGGAAAACGTATAACTGCTGGTCAAAGATAATGTATATCAAACTGATATATTCTCCATATTGCTTCCCATGATGCAATATAACAACAATCATAGTAGTTATTTATTTCATCAACATCACCAACACTTACTGCTTGAGTACCTCGATCGTTACCCTTGTTCATGTATTTGAATAAGTATTTATTAGAACCATTCAACATTTATATGAGCTACATACCTTCTCAAAAGCTATGCATTGTATCCAACAACCTACAAATTACCTAATGCAATACCCGTTTTCATCACAAATCGTCCGTCGTCCCCTTTACGGTATACTAGGAATCCATCGTCATCAATTTTGGTATTTTGGTTAAAGTGTTTTGGAAAATATTTGGTACAACTTGCTTTAACAGTGCAATGATCATTTTTATTAGCACTTCCACAAGGACAATGAATCATAAGTTCACTCACAAGCTCGTACACTTTTGGATCGGTCTTTTCATCGGGAATCTCGGCACAAATGACTTTATCAATATGATGAGGGGTTTCTAGTTTGTATGCTTGTTCCAAAAATAGGCATATATGGCTATGGGAAAGACCATGTTTTTGGAATCAACTGTATAACCAACTGAATAATATATATATATATATATATATATATATATATATATATATATATATATATATATATATATATATATATATATATATAAAAAGTTAAAATGACTCAAATATAAGAAAGTGATAGTAAAAACATGTAAGTGGTTAAATAGTTTGTATAAATCATTTATATGAATAAAACAAAAATATTACCGACTGTCGTTGTTTCAAATACTGTCTCTGTTGTAATATCTTTGATAAACTGATGAAGCTTGATTTTGAAAAATCTTGAAAGAATTTCAGCCTTTTCCTCAGATTTTAGATTTTGTTCTTAAGTTCTCTTTGTATTTCAAGCCACTTTGGATTACATGTAAATATCAAAACAAATCAGGATATCCAAAAGATTTGACTAATAAAAGATTTGACTAATAAAAGATTTGACTAATGCCATTGCATCGAGATAGTTCTGAACCATGCCCTCTACTTCCTACATATATATATAATAATAATAAAAAAATTTAGAATAATAACTTGACTTTGTGTAAAAAAAATGTAAATAACATGCTAATAAAAACCAAACCTAGGAAAACACATTTAGCCATTGACAAACCATCATTGTTACCAACATTAATCGCTTCGTTTATAGTAAACAAATCAGCATTCCTAAGCTTGCTTTGTTTTTTACGTATGAAAGATAGTCGTTCAGCCTCGATCATCGTATAGGTATCCACCAGAAAATCTCTGGGTATAGTTTTCTTCAATTGAGAAACAATGAGTAACCATGATCTCTAATCTGAACCTTGTAGGCAAAAACTCACGCAAGGTAACCCTTGTACATGCGTTTTTTGTCACACTATCTTTATTAATTAATATCACGATGTAGAATATCGGTTCTCTAACCGTCCCCACATAAGGTAGCAACAAAGAATAATGCAATGACAAATATAGAGGATGCAATTCGGATATCTTTTTAAGTTGTCCAAAGGTCTTCTCAACTACAATATCACGTTTATCATATGTTGTTTCGATATCTCCAACAATTAATGTTAAAACATCGTCATATGTCGATAGATCACAACGTTTAACATCTTTAGCTCTACGGCCTATCAAACGCAGCTTAAAATTTTGTTTGTCATCTTCGTCGAATCTGACCCTCACCATTCTAAATTGTCGAACCAAAGGATTTACTTCATCTAATACATTATGAATCTCTATTACCAATGAGTCTTCTAAATTATGATTACCTTTTGTCAATTTTGAAATATTGTGTTTAGAGCTGCATTGTTGTTGTTGTGAGTACAAATAATATAATCATTAAAGCATTAACAATGACATCAATAATTATATCATATTACCTCAAAGTTGTTTTTAGATTAGAAAACTCGTTGGCGGTATAAAAAATATATTGTTCAAATTTAGGTCTGAACCATCTTGTGGAACTAAACCTCCAAGTCTATGATAGTTTTTTCCATTAATTCTATAATAATAAAGACCAGCTCCTCTATTAACGGTTGAGTCAACTTTACCACCCATCGATGTGAAAGCAAACATCATGTTGTAAGTATGAATGTCTTCAATAACATTCTTACTTAAGGGATGGTTATTAGTAAGCAAGGCAACAAATAGTCGAGGAGCTTGTCTTAATATAGTTGGAATAATAACTTTACCATGCAGACAAAAAAGTGAATAACCACGTCATGATCCATGAGTACCACCTATTAGTGTCTCGTTATACCACATATAAGCACCACAAGAATTACATTTGTAAGTAGGGTCGCCATGGCCTAGATAATCTGTTTGGAATAAGCGATTTCATCAAATTGAAGTGGAGTACCCGTAATGTTTGTTCGACCAAGCGAAAACTTAGAAGATATTCTAGGATTGGAATCATTTGGATGGGTGGAATTTCTTATTGGATTCAAAACACCAGAAGAAAGACGACCCTAATAATATATGTTTTCATTGAAAATAAAGTACCCAATTTAGAATTTAAATGAAAGGATAGTAAAAAAAGGGTTGTATAAAGATAATAAGTTATAAAGTACCCAATTTAGAATTTAAATGAAAGGATTGGTGTCGATTGTTAAAACATTGCTCTGGAAGACGCCCTTGATTACATGTAGAAATTAATTATAAAGATGTATATATTACACTTTATGTAAAAACATATGAGCTGAAAATTACCTTTCGTAGTAGAACGTACGGTGAAAACAGAATACGGTATTGAACACAGAGAATAAGAAGAACGTGCTTGAATTAGTTGAGAATTCTCTCCAGCACCATCTAAATCATGAAAATTAGTAAATGTTTAATTTAAAAAAATGTATGACAATGAGATATCTTAAAAATGAATAAAAAGTGATGTTTATAAGTCTATCATATTATATGTTTATTGATCCAACGTTACGTAAGAGGGGTATGAAAGTCATATGTTTAAAAAATCTTTGTACAGAGGAACTTCTAATATCATGCAAATGCTTTAGTGGGAATTTCCTTTTCTCATTTACAATTACTTTGAGCAAGTTACGTGATAGAGCGTATGTATTGTTGATGATAGAAGAGCCTGAGAATGAATAAATTAGTTATTTAACATCTTAACATAAAATTGTAATAAACGAAAATAAAGGAGCAATAAAAGTTAAATAATATCGGACATGATAGTATTACAAGTAGCAGTAATAGTATCGGCA
Organism: Senecio squalidus; assembly: GCA_910822075.1. Classification (NCBI taxonomy): domain Eukaryota; kingdom Viridiplantae; phylum Streptophyta; class Magnoliopsida; order Asterales; family Asteraceae; genus Senecio; species Senecio squalidus. Next base: position 42,225,393 of record CAJVGC010000582.1, on the reverse strand, counting down.
TTTATCAATGATGTATCTGGAGTAGTGAAATCAGAACCAATGAATTTGTTACTAGGTACTGGTTGTTCAGGTTTTCGAATATCACAAAGATGCCTTAACGGGTATTTTATTTTGTCATTAACAATGTTTTTCATAATAATCTGAGATTTAACACGCCTTCTGGGATTTGACGAATTACCTTCATATCAAAATAACATATACTATTCTAAAGTGTATAACAATAAATACCATTGGTAATATCTTATAAGGGAATTCTGATTAAAGAGCAACTTTGGGTGTTGTTAGTATATTGAACATTGCTAGATTTTTCTAGGTTCTCATGTTGAAAATAAGAAGATGACGTTTCGGGAATAATGTTTTTCCTCCTTTTAGCCATAATTAAAAAGAGAATAACGAATGTGATATGAAATATATCAAATGTGGTGTAAAAAGAAAATAACGAATGTGATGTGAATACACTTAAAATGGAGTGATTTTCAAACTTTTTAAGAGTATTTGATCCTTTAAAATCACAATTTGCTTAATATGTACGAATCATGCATAAAATTAGGAATTTTATATTTTGAGATCAAGTAATTAATAAATTAAATAAATATATTATTTTATATTTATGTTTAAAAAGATAAGATCTTACAATAAAAGGCTTAATTAAGATACTAAAAAACAATAAACAATCTACGTGTAACATAATAAAGTTTTGAGAATTTTTTTTACGAAACTCAACTCGAGGCGTATGATAAAAATACGAATAATCATTTAGTAAGTATCTATGTTACTTTAATATATAGATTAAGGAATGTTTTAGCATTCATATTATAAGCATTATTTGGTTTAATCTTTATACAATAACAATTAAAAAATAAATATAGTAATTGTCAAGATCTATCGAATTAGGTTTGTATAAAAAGAAACGTGTAAATCTAGATCAGAAGTTGCGGCGGATCAACACTTTGATATTACAAGGTTTTGTGAATAACAATTTATGTATATGAATATGAATAAGAATGAATAACAAGAACACAAATAGTTTTCCGCCAATTCCCAAATTATATTTTGATCAGAAATATAACAGATATTTACTACAATATGAGGATCAATGTCACCCCCCCCCCCCCTTCAAGCGGAAACACAGGGTGCGAAGAGCATCAATATCATAACACGAGTCAAATAAATTCAAACGGTTTCAAGTCATTTTCATTAAGAAATAAAACGTTTACATATTCAAAAATGACCAAGAGTTTAACATTTAATTACAAGACAATACATAAGAAAAGATTTCAATAACAGTCCAAAATATTAAACAGATCTTCTCCCGATTCATGATACACGTGACTTGCCTGACCCGCCCACTAGCTATGCACTCGAGTCCTTACACTTGGTTTCCTGAAACATGAGAAAAAGTGTCAACTACATAAACTGGTGAGTGAGATACAGTTTTCTAGTCCTCGACTATCTACGAGGAGTATTCTAGTTAGTAATATGTACTTAGAATGCCTTCTAAGTAAGGAACGGTCCTTTCCTAAGTATCGATACCCATATACTAACGACTTAACAAGCTAATAGTGTGTTGCGAAAACTGGGCACTAATTTGATCTTAAACTAATGGTTGGCACTTACGAGCAAATATATTCTCATCAAGAGTCATGTATGTTACACAATCAATCAATACGTTTATACGAGTGCCGAGTGTGGAAATTAAAAAGTAGACACATATAAGTTCATAAAACGTTTAATTCTCATGTTTCCCCCAAATAGATTTGTATAATGTGACAACCGTCCAAAATTCAGGTGATTCTCATTTACTATGTCTGTACAAATCTCTAGTTGAGTTTTTATCGTGATCGTATTGTTCTAGTTCGTACTTATTGTGTCTATTATTGTGTCGGAACCAAAGTCGGAATCAACTTATAAATCCTAACACCAAGAAGCTATACAAAGAACTTGACTAAGTTCATAACAGAAACTAATAAAATTCTAGTCCACACTTAACAATAACGGAAAACTTAAAACGTCGCCGAGCTGGGAAATGCCATCCAGCCGATGGCTGGAAGCTGTCAGCCAGCGGCTGAAGCCCAGTCGGCGGCTGGATATGGCCAGCCAGCGGCTGAAAGCCGCTGACAGTGGCTCGATGACTCATTTATGCATGAACCTTGATTGGACCAACACAATTAAACAGGATTGGACAAGAAACCTGCCACTTTGAGTCCCTAGGCCAGTCTTGGCCCTTTCCCACACCCTCCATTCACTTTCATTTTCATTTTCAAACATAAACACACTCACACTCTCTCTCTCTCTCTCTCAAATCTCTCTAAAAATTTCCTCTCAAGAACACCAAACAAGACAGTGATTTTCACCATCAAAACAGCCTCTAAACCCACCAAAATCGTCCATCAAACCTGCATAAATCGTCCATAAAGCAAGGAATAGAAAGGGTTAACGTTTTCTAGAAGATTTCTACCATCTTGAAGCTTAAAATCTCATCCAACCGTCACCTAAATCTTTCCCTCCGTAAAACTCTCTTTTAACTTACTGTTATTTTATAGATTATTACATGCATGGACGATCTAAAGTCTAAAAGTGGTTTCGATAAAAGTTTATAACGTTTTCTTACTTAAAAACGAGTTTATCTCATAGATCCACATTTTCATGTAAAAGATCTAAAAGAAACTGTGACTTTGGCTCAAAAATGTATATATTCGACTAATAACAGTTTGCATGTAAGAATCTACCTCTAAAAATGGCTTAAAAATCGAAAAATGTCGAAAATATGAAACTGGCCGAAGGCCTCCAGCCGGCGGATGAGGTCCAGCCGGCTGCTGAATATCTCCAGCCGTTGTATGGATCTCGCTGTACACCAAAAATTGTCGTTTTGCAACTTAAACGTGAAAAATGGTGACCGAATAAACTTACCACAGATTAATGTTTTGAAAACTCACTGATTTCATGAAAGTTATTACTTGGTTAAGTTTTATGAATAAAAACTAGTGTATTGTTAAGTTATATGGCTTAGAATGATTGTTAAATCGGGGAAGTGTTTGTGAAAATGGACTAAATTTTTATAGCGAGGAACCGCTGCCCAAATTTCACCGTAAAACATACCGAAACTCAGTGACTTAATATTTTCGTGACTTAGACATTTTGACTTTAGACATCGACCCTTTTTGGACATAATTGGACTAATCGGACATTAAAACGTAATCGAACACGTAATAACACATAACTTTCCGGATAGAAACTTTTGGACATAATTTAAACTTAAAAGATTTAACGCTAAAAATGTTAAAATGGAACTTTTGTGACAACCGTCTAAAATTCAGGTGATTCTCAGTTACTATATCGGTTCGAATCTCTAGTTACTTTTTATCGTGTTCATATTGTTCTAGTTCGTACTTGTCGAGTCTTTATTTGTCGGAACCAAAGTCGGAATCAACTAATAAATCCTAACACCAAAGAAACTATACAAGAACTTGACTAAGTTCATAACGGAAACTAATAAAATTCTAGTCCTCAAAAAACAATAACGGAAAAACTTAAAACGTCACCGAGCTGGGAAAAGCTTTCCAGCCGACGGCTGAAGGCTGTCAGCAAGCGGCTGAAGCCCAGTCGGCGGCTGGATATGGCCATCCGGCGGCTGAAAGGCCACTGACTGTGCCTTGTGACTCATTTTTGCATGAATTTTGATTGGACCAACACCATTAAACGGGATTGGGATGGTCATTACTGTCATTTGGCTTCCCAAGACCAGTCCCAACCCCTTTCCCACGTCCCCAACTACTTTCCTTTTCATTTCAAATTACACACACACACACATTACTCTCATTTTCTCTCTAATCTTCAAACACCCTCAAGCAAGAACAGAAACTTTACACCATTAAAACAGCCACAAAACACAAATCCATCCATTAAAATCATACACAAAATCGTCCTAATCAAAAGGGTAACAAAGGGAAGATTTAAAACCGGGGTTTTGAAGAAGATTCACACACTTTAGAAGCTAGAAACACATCAAACCGTCACCTAAAGTTTTCCTTCGGTAGAACTCTCCCTTTTTACTTAAATATTGGTTTGCATGGACGATCTATAAACTGAGATATGGTTTTTATAAAAATCTAAAACGTTTTCTTATTTAAAAACAAGTTTTTCTAATAGATCTACATTTTGATGATATAACTCTAAAAGAAACAGTGACTTTTGCTTAAAAATATATATATTTGAGTTATAATTGTTTGCATGTTCGAATCTAACACTAAAACGGGCTAAAAATCAAAAACATATCAAAAACTAGAAACTAGCCGGCGGCTGGAGACACTCAACCGGCGGCCAAGGTCCAGCCGGCGACTGAGTATCTCCAGCCGCTATCTGGATCTCTCTGTTCGTAAAAATTGTCGTTTTGAGAACTTTAAACGTAAAAATAAGCTCAAATAAATTACCACAGATTGTATTTTATGAAAAGCTTACTATTTTTAATAAAGAAACTGTTTGGGAAAGATTGAGGACTTAAAACATTTGTATTATCGTTATATGGGTTTAAATTGCATGTTTAAAGCGGGAAAGTGTTTTGAAAATGGATCTAATTTTTATAGCGCGGAAGCGCTGCCCAAATTTCACCGTAAACTATACTCAAACTCAGTAACTTAACCTTTTTGTAACTTAAACATATTGATCTCGGACGTTGATTCTTTTTGGACAGAAATGGACTTATCGGACTTTAAAACGTACACTAACACGTTTAATCATATAACTTTTCCGTAATAATCTTTTGGGACAGAATCTAAAAAATTAAGAATTTAAGCTTAAAAATGTTAAAATGGAACTTTTAACATAATTTAAATCATACTAATAATATTATACGTTAATCCGGTGTTTTAGGTCACTTTTGATTCCCGACGCGTTCCGCTTCATCCGTGCTATTTCGTATCTTTCTCCGCAACCCGTGAGTTACAACCCCACTATGTTTTTACTATTTTAAATTACTTTTTTGGGGGAAACATAAGATTGTATGTTTATGTAACTTTGTTGAAACTATTGAAACTCGTGAAACTTGAAACTTTTGAGACTTATGAAACGTGAAACATGTGAAACTCGTATGAAACTTTGAAACCTTTGAAATATGTGAAACTCGTATGAAACTTTGAAACTTTTAAAACATGTGAAACTCGTATGAAACCTTGGAACTTTTAAAACGTTGGAAACCTTGGAAACCTTTGGAAACTTGTGAAACATGGAAACTATGGAAACTTGTGAAACTTTGAAACTATTATGCGTATTATGTGTTAATGCCCCTTAATTGGCTAAACTAAATTTAGGCTACTTGTAGGAGAGCAATCCTTGATGAAAATATAAACCGTAAGTGCTTACTACTATTTTTAGAAACAGAACTCAATTGCCCCGTTTTTGGTTCGAAACTTTACACACTATTAGGAATAGCCGTTAGTACTATGGGTATCGATACTTAGGAGAGGTCACTCTTTGCTCAGGGTTCGCGACCCAAGCACATATTACTAGATTCAGGTGGAAACTCAATGAAACATTTGGGGCAAGATCTGACCAGACAATCGGTTTAGTGTAGACTTATTTTTATATTATGCCAAGTGATTGATACAAGTTACTAAGTTAGTTAAGCACATATTACCTACGCATATACTATATTTTAGCGATGGTTTCCGCTTCAACTTTTATTATACGAATTCTATTTTTACTTGCGTGTGTACGAAACTCTCTAATTTATATATATATATATATATATATATATATATATATATATATATATATATATATATATATATATATATATATATATATATGATCTAGCGTCGCTCCGTTCCTTTTTACTTATGACGTATATATATATATATATATATATATATATATATATATATATATATATATATATATATATATATATATATATATATATATATATATATATATATATATATATATATATTTCTATTTTTGGAAACTTTTATCGAGGAACTCAAAACTGTAACTCACTCACTACTCAATGTAGTTGACACTTTATCTTATGTTTCAGAAAATTAGTGTAAGTGTCGAGATGCATGGCAAGGAAGGGTCGGTGTGGTCACGTGAGGCGAATCCTTGGGAAAGACTTTTATTTTCATTTTGGGAATTTTTTTGGAAACTTTGTATTTTGTACTTGGATTAAACTATTAAACTGCTTGGTTGATTTCGAATTATGAACTATTTCTATTTTAAATGAAATGAGTTGAATCGTTTAATTTTCTTATAACCGTGTAATGATATTCCAGCTCTCACATTCCGTGTTTCCGCTATAGCGGGGTGTGACATACTTGGTATCAGAGCACAGGTTATAGTGAAAACGGTTTTAAAAATTTTTCAAAAAGTTTTCGAAACCAAACTATAACCAAGGCTTTTTGGAAAATCATTATGGGTTCAAAACTTTAGAGAATTAATTTCGCGATTTCATGATTATTTTTAACTATGCATGGCCTGATCACCCATGCCTAGTTCAAAATGACTTATGCAAGGACGGAACGGAATTACTAATGTTAAACGGTTTTGAGTCGAAAATTCCCGGTCTTATTATTCCCAACCTCACGTGATTAACCCTTACATGCATTTCCTTACATATTTTCCTTTAATATTACCTTGTTCCCGTACTTACGAAACTCTTTGCGTCGCATATACGTCATGTCTCAATCTTCTCGTTCACGATCCCCCTCGCGATCCCAGTCCAGATCACAGCAGAGAGCCGCGTCATCGCATGAGGCTTCTGAGGGCCATACCGCCTCGGAGAGCCTCCGTCACCAGACTACCGACCCCACGGAGGATACCTCCATGGCTGTGTCGAGCAGCATCGGGTCCAACCCGAGGTCGGTACTACCACCACCTCAACTGGCGCCCGTCGCCGCACCGCCACAGCGACGTGGACCCCGTGTCGTTATGACGGCACGTAAGCAGCTCGTCCTTCCGGGTCGACTACCTGACAGGATGGCGGCGCAGCAGGACGACCCATCCAGGCCTGCACCTCCCCATCTTCCTTTCGGGAACCCACCTCCCGAGGCTCCACGCACCTCAATGATGGACCACTACACGTGGGAGCGACAACTCCAATGTGAGGAGATGCAGCGTGCCCGAGACGCTGACGCAGCTAGTCCGCGGATGCCGCCTACCCTACAGCCTCCCCCTCCTGCCGCTTTCTTGCACCTCCATCGCGAGGTAATGGGACTTTCTGAGGAAGCCCAGCAGCAAGGGCTGCTCCTCTGTGAAGTCTCCGATGTCGTGCATCGGTTGTCCGAGCAGGCGCTGCGACACCTCGCTGCAGTTCAGGCCACAGCCCGGACGGTGCAGCGTTTGGTAGGAGTTTGCTTGGTCATGGGGACCCTGTTAGCGGTCATCGTCGCCAAGATGTTCCTGGAGAGACGCCGATAGTTCATTTCCTTTATTTAGGTACTGTAGGTCGAGTTGTAAATTTTCAATGTACACAACTTGGAGCCATTTCTATTTATTTCCTTTGTATTGTACTGTATTCCATTTCCATTTGAACCTTGTACTCAACTTTATTATTATTAATGAATGAAGTTTCTATCTTTTATTATCTATTATTGTAATTTTCGTGTGAACCTTGTTCTATGGTTGAATTATTCTCTTGCGTATGAATCTCTGTCGTGTGAATCTCTTGAACCCTTGTCGTGCGTGTACTATCTGTTCATTTATATGACTCTTGCGTGATTGTTAACTTGTTCATTGGATTATATTCTTATCATACTCTAATCGTGCGTTTCTAAACTGAATCTGTTGGCTATTGTAGAATCATGGCACCTCGTACAAACGCCAGTATCATCGCTGAACAAGTCGCTGAGCAGTTAAATGCAGCGATGCCCAACATGATCGCTCAGATCACGGCTGGGATCAATGCTAATATCAACAACCATCACCAGCAGCAACAGCAACAGCAGCAACAACAAGACAATAACCAGAATCAGCAGAACAACCACCAGAACCAACAACAACACCCGAACCCCCCTGCTTGCACCTACAAGAGCTTCATGGCCTGCAAGCCCAAGGAGTTTCATGGCACAATTGGTGCCGTAGGAATGGTGTCCTGGTTTGAGAGCATCGAGTCGGTGCTGCACATCAGCAGATGTGCCGAAGCTGACAAAGTGCAGTACGCCTCTTGCGTACTACACGGTAAAGCATTGACATGGTGGAACAGCGTGGTCCGCAATAGAGGACGCGAGACCGCCTATGCTCTCACCTGGGAACAATTCAAGAACCTCTTGATAGAGGAGTACTGCCCCAAAGGGGAAATCAAGAAGCTCGAGGCCGAGCTCTGGGATCACACGATGGTCGGAAACGACATCGAAGGGTATACTACCCGATTCCACGAGTTGGATCGACTAGTCCCGAGGTTAGTAACTCCTGAAGAGAACAAGATCAACCGCTATGTCTCCGGTCTTGTTCCTGAAATCAGAGGAATGGTCATCGCAGCCGAACCCCAGACCCTCCATAGTGCCATCATCCTAGCCCACCGCCTCACAAGCAACCTACTCACCGCTCATACATCCTCCAAGAAGGAGTCGGGTGAGAAAAGGAAATCCGACCAGACCCCAAGGCGAAGTGATAGGAATAAGAAGAAAAAGACCACCCGCAACCTTGCCATAGCAGCTGTAGCACCACTACCAACTGGAGCCCGAACCTATACGGGGACGAACCCCAAGTGCAATAAGTGCAACTTCCACCACCTCGGTAACTGCCCCGTGTGTTTGAAATGCCAGAAGGTAGGGCATTTCGCTAAGTACTGCCCGGATAGGATGGTAGTCCCAGGTCAGAAGCCGGTGTGCTTCGATTGCGGAAGTGACCAGCACTTCCGGAACGCTTGTTCGAGACTCCGAAACGCCCAACCGAATCAAGGCGGGCGAGGACGAGGACGTGCATTCGCACGCACAGTTGAGGAAGCTCAACAGGATCCGAACGCGGTGAACGGTATGTTTCCTATTAATAATCACTATGCATCACTTTTGTTCGATTCAGGAGCTGAAAGAAGCTTTGTATCCTTAGAATTTAGACCCCTCATTAACTTAGGATCTAAGGTTCTTAAGGATAGCTTCACCATAGAGTGCGCTAACGGCCAGGAGTTCGAAGCTAAGGATATACTCCTAGGATGTTCCCTATGCATGTCTGATAAAACTTTCCCTATTGACTTAATTCCAATCGAGCTGAAAAGCTTTGATGTGATCGTCGGAATGCACTGGCTCTCTCATTTCCGAGATGAGATTGTATGTTTTGACAAACTTATCTGCATCCCTCTTTCTGACACCGAAACTCTAGTTGTTCAAGGAGACAAACCCAGACGACAACTCCGTATCGTGTCGTCCATGAAAATGCGCAAGTACCTCGAGAAGGACTGTGACGCATTTCTCGCTCACGTTGTCGAACGTAAACCCAAGGAGATCCGTATACAAGATATTCCAGTAGTCAAGGATCACCATGAAGTCTTTCCTGAGGATTTACCCGGGCTACCTCCACACCGACAGGTGGAATTCCGGATAGACCTAGTTCCTGGTGCAGCACCGGTCGCTAGGACACCGTATCATCTAGCCCCACCAGAAATGCAAGAGCTGTCGAAACAGCTACAAGAAATCTTGGATCATGGTCTTATTCATCCAAGCTCGTCCCCCTGGGGAGCCCCAATCCTCTTCGTTAAAAGGAAAGACGGATCTTTCCGCATGTGCATCGACTACCGCGAACTGAACAAGCTGACCGTCAAGAACTGATACCCACTCCCGAGGATCGATGACCTTTTCGACCAGTTGCAGAGTGCAACTTATTTCTCGAAAATCGACATTCGCTCGGGTTATCATCAGGTTCGTGTCAGTGAGACCGACATTCCTAAAACCGCTTTTCGTACTCGCTACGGTCATTACGAATTCCTTGTCATGCCATTTGGTTTAACCAACGCACCAGGGGTGTTCACGGACTTGATGAACAGGGTGTGTAGACCTTATTGGACAAATTCGTGATCGTATTCATTGATGACATCCTTATCTACTCGAGAGACAAATAGGATCACGCGAAACACCTGAAACTCATCTTAGAACTCCTCCGAGATCAGAAACTGTACGCCAAATTCTCTAAGTGTGAATTTTGGCTTCGGGAAGTACATTTCCTTGGTGATGTGGTCAACCAAGAAGGGATTCATGTAGATCCCACTAAGATAGAAGCGATCGAGAAATAGCAAGCCCCGACGACTCTTACGGAAATTCGGCAATTCCTAGGGTTGGCCGGCTACTATCGAAGGTTCATCGAGAATTTCTCGAAGATCGCTAAGCCACTCACCGAGCTCACTCAGAAGGACAAGGATTTTGTTTTGGGTACGAAGCAAGAGGAATCCTTCCAGAAACTTAAACACCAGCTCTGCCACGCACCGATCTTGTCCCTACCGGAGGGTAAGGATAACTTCGTAGTATTCTGCGATGCATCCCATCAAGGACTTGGGTGCGTCCTTATGCAGAAGGATAAAGTCATTGCCTACGCTTCAAGGAAACTCAAGGTGCACGAACAGAACTACACTACTCACGACTTGGAGCTGGGAGCAGTCGTATTTGCATTAAAGATCTGGAGACACTATTTGTATGGTACTAAGTGCACGGTCTTCACGGATCATAAGAGTTTTCAACACATTCTAGACCAGAAGATGCTCAACATGAGACAAAGGAGATGGATCGAACTGCTGAGTGACTACGATTGCGAGATCAAGTACCACCCGGGTAAGGCAAACGTAGTAGCAGACGCCCTGAGTCGGAAGGAAAGGGTAAGACCATCTCGGGTTAGAGCATTGGGTATTCAGATTCAAACAAATCTTCAAAGGCAAATCGCCGAGGCTCAGCGAGAACTCAAATCCGACGGAATTCATTATTTCAAGGGAATTAAAGGGAGAAACATTGCACAATCATGACAAGGAGTTCGAACTCAAATCCGACGGAATTCATTATTTCAAGGGCCGAGCCTGGATACCGAAATCTGAATATCTTCGCAAGCTGATCTTGGATGAGGGTCACCGTTCCCGATACTCCATCCACCCTGGATGCGATAATTTGTACAAGGACCTTAAGGAGTATTATTGGTGGTCGGGCATGAAGAAGGATATCGCCTTGTACGTGGCCAAGTGCCTTACTTGCTCCAAGGTCAAGGAGGAATATCAGAAACCCTCAGGACTACTGCACCAACCGGAGATTCCTATGTGGAAGTGGGAACAGATCTCCATGGATTTCATTACAAAGCTGCCCCGGACGGCAAAAGGCAACGACACCATTTGGGTAATTGTGGACCGATTGACGAAGTCTGCTCATTTCTTCCCGGTACGAGAAACTCACTCGATGGAGAAATTCGCGCAAATCTATATCAACGAGATCATCTCTCGCCACGGAACACCTCTCTCCATTATCTCTGACAGGGACAGTCGATTCACGTCCCGCTTTTGAAACGCGCTTCAGAAGTCGCTCGGGACGCGACTAGACCTTAGCACCGCTTACCTCCCTCAAACCGACGGTCAAAGCGAAAGCACGATCCAAACCCTTGAAGATATGCTTAGAGCATGCGTAGTTGACTTCGGAGGAAGTTGGGATACTCACCTTCCCTTGGTCGAGTTTTCCTAAAACAACAGCTACCACGCTAGCATTAAGTGTGCTCCGTTCGAGGCCTTATATGGACGTAAGTGCCGGTCGCCGCTTTGTTGGCTAGAAACCGGTGATCGACAACTCACAAGGCTCGACATCGTTCCGGAAACCATCGACAAGATCACCACTATCAGAGAGCGACTGAAGACGTCCCGTACTCGGCAGAAGAGCTACGCCGATAACCAAAGGAAACCCCTCGAGTTCCAGGTGGGCGATCGGGTGCTTCTTAAAGTATCGCCATGGAAAGGGGTAGTTCGCTTCGGGAAACGCGGCAAGCTAAGCCCAAGGTATACCGGACCATTTGAAGTTATCGAGCGTATTGGCCCAGTGGCATATCGACTCCAACTTCCGCAAGTTCTTTCCAATGTTCATGTCTCACACTTGAAAAAGTGCTTATCTGATGAGACCATCGTCATCCCACTCGACGAGGTCAAGATCGAAAACAAGCTCAACTTCATCGAGGAACCGCTTGAAGTTGTGGACCGCGAGGTCAAACAACTCAGACAAAGCCATGTTCCTATTGTCAAGGTTCGTTGGAACTCCCGACGTGGTCACGAATTCACATGGGAACGTGAAGACCAAATACGTCAAAAGTATCCGCATTTGTTCAAAGATGCTTCTACCTGATGGGACGAGACAAATTTCGGGACGAAATTTCTTTCAACCCGGGGATGATGTGACAACCGTCTAAAATTCAGGTGATTCTCAGTTACTATATCGGTTCGAATCTCTAGTTACTTTCTATCGTGTTCATATTGTTCTAGTTCGTACTTGTCGAGTCTTTATTTGTCGGAACCAAAGTCGGAATCAACTAATAAATCCTAACACCAAAGAAACTATACAAGAACTTGACTAAGTTCATAACGGAAACTAATAAAATTCTAGTCCTCAAATAACAATAACGGAAAAACTTAAAACGTCACCGAGTTGGGAAAAGCTTTCCAGCCGACGGCTAAAAGGCCGCTGACTGGGCCTTGGTGACTCATTTTTGCATGAATTGTGATTGGACCACACCATTAAACGGGATTGGGCTGGTCATTACTGTCATTTGGCTTCCCAAGACCAGTCCCAACCCCTTTCCCACCTCCCCAATTACTTTCCTTTTCATTTCAAATTACACACACACACATTACTCTTATTTTCTCTCTAATCTTCAAACACCCTCAAGCAAGAACAGAAACTTTACACCATTAAAACAGCCACAAAACACAAATCCATCCATTAAAATCATACACAAAATCGTCCTAATCAAAAGGGTAACAAAGGGAAGCTTTAAAACCGGGTTTTTGAAGAAGATTCACACACTTTTGAAGCTAGAAACACATCCAACCGTCACCTAAAGTTTTCCTTCGGTAGAACTCTACCTTTTTACTCTTTTTACTTTAATATTGTTTTGCATGGACGATCTATAAACTGAGATATGGTTTTTATAAAAATCTAAAACGTTTTCTTATTTAAAAACAAGTTTTTTTAATAGATCTACATTTTGATGATATAAATCTAAAAGAAACAGTGACTTTTGCTTAAAAATGTATATATTTGAGTTATAACAGTTTGCATGTTCGAATCTAACACTAAAACGGGCTAAAAATCAAAAAAATATCAAAAACTAGAAACTGGCCGAAGGCCTCTGGCCGGCGGCTGGAGACACTCAACCGGCGGCCAAGGTCCAGCCGGCGGCTGAGTATCTCCAGCCGTTGTCTGGATCTCTCCGTTCGTAAAAATTGTCGTTTTGAGAACTTTAAACGTAAAAATAAGCTCAAATAAGTTACCACAGATTGTATTTTATGAAAAGCTTACTGTTTTTAATAAAGAAACTGTTTGGGAAAGATTGAGGACTTATAACATTTGTATTATCGTTATATGGGTTTAAATTGCATGTTTAAAGCGGGAAAGTGTTTTGAAAATGGATCTAATTTTTATAGCGCGGAAGCGCTGCCCAAATTTTACCGTAAACTATACTCAAACTCAGTAACTTAACCTTTTTGTAACTTAAACATATTAATCTCGAACGTTGATTCTTTTTGGACTTAAATGGACTTATCGGACTTTACAACGTACACGAACACGTTTAATCATATAACTTTTCCGTAATAATCTTTTGGGACATAATCTAAAGAATTAAAACTTTAAGCTTAAAAACGTTAAAATGGAACTTTAACATAACTTAAATCATACTAATAATATTATACGTTAATCCGGTGTTTTAGGTCACTTTTGATTCCCCGACGCGTTCCGCTTCATCCGTGCTATTTCGTATCTTTCTCCGCAACCCGTGAGTTACAACCCCACTATGTTTTTACTATTTTAAATTACTTATTTGGGGGAAACATAAGATTGTATGTTTATGTAACATTGTTGAAACTATTGAAACTCGTGAAACTTGAAACTTTTGAGACTTATGAAACGTGAAACATGTGAAACTCGTATGAAACTTTGAAACCTTTGAAATATGTGAAACTCGTATGAAACTTTGAAACTTTTAAAACATGTGAAACTCGTATGAAACCTTGGAACTTTTAAATCGTTGGAAACCTTGGAAATCTTTGGAAACTGGTGAAACTTGGAAACTATGGAAACTTGGGAAACTTTGAAACTATTATGCGTATTATGTGTTAATGCCCCTTAATTGGCTAAACTAAATTTAGGCTACTTGTAGGAGACCAATCCTTGATGAAAATATAAACCGTAAGTGCTTACTACTATTTTTAGAAACAGAACTCAATTGCCCCGTTTTTTGTTCGAAACTTTACACACTATTAGCAATAGCCGTTAGTACTATGGGTATCGATACTTAGGAGAGGTCACTCCTTGCTCAGGGTTTGCGACCCAAGCACATATTACTAGATTCAGGTGGAAACTCAGTGAAACATTTGGGGCTAGATCTGACCAGACAATCGGTTTAGTGTAGACTTATTTTTATATTATGCCAAGTGATTGATACAAGTTACTAAGTTAGTTAAGCACATATTACCTATGCATATACTATATTTTAGCGATGGATTCCGCTTCAACTTTTACTATACGAGTTCTATTTTTACTTGCGTGTGTATGAAACTCTTTAATTTATATATATATATATATATATATATATATATATATATATATATATATATATATATATATATATATATATATATATATATATATATATATATATATATATATATATATGTATATATATGATCTAGGGTCGCTCCGTTCCTTTTTACTTATGACGTATATATATATATATATTTCTATTTTTGGAAACTTTCATCAAGAAACTCAAAACTGTAACTCACTCACTACTCAATGTAGTTGACACTTTATCTTATGTTTCAGGAAATTAGTGTAAGTGTCGAGATGCATGGTAAGGAAGGGTCGTTGTGGTCACGTGAGGCGAATCCTTGGGAAAGACCTTTATTTTCATTTTGGGAATTTATTTTGGAAACTTTGTATTTTGTACTTGGATTAAACTATTAAACTGCTTGGTTGATTTCGAATTATGAACTATTTTTATTTTAAATGAAATGACTTGAATCGTTTAATTTGCTTATAACCGTGTAATGATATTCCAGCTCTCACATTCCGTGTTTCCGCTATAGCGGGGTGTGACAAGTTTAACGTAACTTAAATCATACAATTTATACTTACACAAAAAATTGGTGTTTGAGGTCGTCTTTGATTCCCGACGCGTTCCGCTCCTTTCTCCTACTCGAGACATATCTTCGCAACCCGTGAGTTACAAACCCACTCTAATTACTGTTTTAAATATTTATTTTGGGGGAAACATAAGATTTGTTTGTCTATTAAACTTTTATGAACTTTTGCTACTCGTATGACCTTTTGGAACTTTGTGAAACTTTTGGAAACTTTGGGAAACTTTTGGAAACTTGGTGAAACTTGTATGCGTAAAACATTTTTATTGCCCCTATTGGCTTACTGGCTTGCCCCCGTTAATTGGCTAACTAAATTAAGGTTACTTGTATGCGAAACCAACCCTTGACGAGAATATAAACTCCGTAAGTGCTTACTACCAGATTTTAGACAAAGAGTTCAAAGTGCCCCGTTTTTAGATCAGATTCATTATACACTATAAGCAATAGCCGTTAGTATTATGGGTATCGATACTTAGGAGAGGTCACTCCTTACTTGTGGTTCGCGACCTAAGTACATATTACTAAGTTCAGACGAACTCCATCTTTAGTGAAACTTTGGGGCGTGTTCTGCCCAGTTAATCGGTTTAGTGTAAAACTTACGTTATATTATGCCAAGAGGTTGATACAAGATTCTAATTTAGTTACTTACTTATTTATTTACGCATATACACCCCCTTTTTGTGATTCCGCAATTACTATTATGTTACAAGTATTGTTCTACTTGCGTGTGTTCGAAACTTTTAAAGTATATATATATATATATATATATATATATATATATATATATATATATATATATATATATATATATATATATATATATATATATATATATATATGTTTTAGCGCCGCTCCGCTTTCTTTTCATTTATGAAACTCTTAACATATATATATAAACTTCATGGAAACTTTTGTCGAGAAACTCAAACTGTAACTCACTCACTACTTTATTGTAGTTGACACTTTATCTTATGTTTCAGGAAATTAAGTGTAGGAACGAAGTGCATGGCATGGATGGGTCAAGATGGTTGCGTGAGACATATATTGGGAAAGACCTATTTTATTTTGGGAATTTTAATTTCAAACTTCATATTATGTATTTGTATTGAACGTTAAACTACTTGGTTGTTTTGGGATTGTGAACAAATTTTATCTTAATCAATGACTTGAACCGTTATTTTTGTTATAACCCGTGTAATGGTATTCCAGCTCTTCACATCTCGTGTTTCCGCTATAACGGGGTATGACAGACTTGGTATCAGAGCACAGGTTATAGTGAAAACGGTTTTAAAATTTTTTCAAAATTTTCGAAACCAAACTATAACCAAAGCTTTTCGCAAAATCATTTATGGGTTCAAACTTTAGAGAATTAATTTCGCGATTGCGTGATTATTTTCAACTATGCATGGCCTGATCACCCATGCCTAGTTCAAAATAAATTATGCAAGGACGGAACGTAATTACTATCGTTAAACGGTTTTTGAGTCAGAAAATTCACGGTCTTATCAGTTCCCGAATCTCACGTGACTGACCCGTGCATGCATTTCATTACACATTTCCTTTACTATTACTTTGTTTCCCCGTACTTACGAAACTCCTTGTTCGCAGATCCGTCATGTCTCACTCTTCCCGTTCACGATCACCATCGCGATCCCAGTCCCGATCGCTACCGCGAGCTGCGTCATCCCGCGAGGCTTCTGAGGGCCACACCTCCTCGGAAAGCCTACCCCACCAGACCACCGATCCCACGGAGGACACCGCCATGGCCGTTTCGAGCAGCATCGGGTCCAGCCCGAGAACGGTACTACCACCCCCTCCACCGGTACACGTTGCCGCACCACCACAGTACCAGGGGCCTCGTACCCGGCTGACCGCCCGCAAGCAGGTCATCCATCTGGGCCGCTTACCGAATAGGATGGCTGGACAGCAGGCCGGTCCGTCCAGACCTGCACCTCCCCATCTCCCGTTTGGACACCCACATCCTGAGGCTCCACGCACATCTATGTTGGATCACTATACGTGGGAGCGACAGCTCGAACGTGAGGAAATGCAACGTGCCCGTGACGCTGAAGCAGCTAGGCAGAGGATGCCGCCTACCATACAGCCTCCCCCTCCTGCCGCTTTCTTCCACCTCCACCGCGAGGTGAGGGGACTATCCGAGGAGGCCCAGCAACAAGGGCTTCTCCTTTGTGAGGTCTCCGATGCCGCGCATCGGTTGTCAGAACAGTCGTTGCGACATCTCGCTTTGGCTCAGGCCACAGCCCAGACAGTGCAACGTCTGGTTGGGGCGTGTCTACTTATGGGGACCCTGTTGGCGGTTATTGTCGCCAAGATGTTTCTCGAGAAACGCCGCTAGATTTCTCCTTTTATTTATTGTATTGTAGGCTTGAGTTTTAATTTTCTAGTGTACACAACTCAAAGCCATTTCCATTTATTTCCTTATGTATTGTACTTGTACTTCTTTTCTCAATTGAACTATGTATTCAACGTTATCATTAATGAATGGAATTTCTATCTTTATTATCTATTTTTGCCATTGTCGTGTGAATCTTGAAGTGTGATTGAATTATTTCTCTTGCGTGCGAATCTTTGTCGTGTGAGTGTCTTGAATCATTGTCGTGCGCGTACTAATTGTTCATTCTTAATACTATTGCGTGGTCATTATCTTTGTTCATTGGTTTATATTCTTATTGTATTCCATTCGTGCGTTCTAAACTGAATCTATTTTTCTGTTGTAGAATCATGGCACCTCCGCTCTCAAATTCTAGCCTCATTGCTGAACAAGTCGCTGCTCAGTTGAATGCGGCGATGCCCAACATGATCACCCAGATCGCTGTCGGGATCAACGCAAATGTCAACAACCACCGCCAGCAGCAACAACAACAGCAACAGCAGGAACATCAACAACAGTATCAACAGCAGAACAACAACCAAAACCAGCAACAAAACCCAATTCCCCCTGCCTGCACCTACAAGAGTTTTATGGCCTGCAAGCCTAAGGAATTCCATGGCAAAACTGGTGTTGTAGGACTTGTGTCTTGGTTTGAGAGCATTGAGTCAGTTCTGCCCATCAGCAGGTGTGCTGAGGATGACAAGGTGCAGTACGCCTCCTGCGTACTACATGTAAAGGCCCTGACATGGTGGAACAACGTAGTCCGAAACAGAGGACGCGAGACCGCCAATGCTCTTACATGGGACCAATTCAAGAACCTTCTGATAGAGGAGTACTGCCCAAACAGAGGACGCGAGACCGCCAATACTACCCGATTCCATGAGTTGGCCCGACTGGTCCCGAGGTTGGTAACTCCTGAAGAAAACCGAATCGACCGCTATGTCTCCGGTCTTGTTCCTGAGATCAGAGGAATGGTCATCTCAGCTGAACCTCAAACTCCCCAGAGTGCCAGCATTCTAGCTCACCGCCTCACAAGAAATCTACTCACCGCTCCTGCATCCTCCAAGAAGGAGTCGGGTGAGAAAGGAAAGTTAGATCAAACGCCAGGAGAAGCGACCGCAACAAGAAGAAGAAGACCACCCGAAATTTCGCAGCGACTACTGTAGCACCACCTCCACCACCACCCACTGGAGCCCGAGCTTACACGGGGACGAACCCCAAGTGCAACAAGTGCAACTTCCACCACCACGAGAACTGCCCGGTGTGCTTGAAGTGCCAAAAGGTAGGGCACTTTGCTAGATATTGTACGGAGAGGGTGATAGTCCCAGGTCAGAAGCCGATGTGCTTCGAGTGTGGGAGTGATCAGCACTTCCGGAACGCCTGTCCGAGACTCCAGAACGCCCAACCGAAACAAGGCGGGCGAGGTCGAGGACGTGCCTTCGCACTCACACCTGAGGAAGCCCGACAGGACCCAAACGCGGTGAACAGTACGTGTCCTGTAAATAACCACTATGCATCAGTATTGTTCGATTTAGGGACTGAGAGAAGCTTTGTATCCTTAGAATTTAGACCCCTCATTAACTTAGGATCTAAAGTTCTTAAGGATAGCTTCACCATAGAGTACGCTAACGGTCAAGAGTTCGAAGCTAAGGATATAATCATAGGATGTTCCATATGCCTATCCGATAAAACCTTCCCCATTGACTTAATTCCAATCGAGCTGAAAAGCTTTGATGTAATCGTCGGAATGGACTGGCTATCTCGTTTCCGAACCGAGATCGTCTGTTTCGACAAACTTATCCGCATCCCTCTCTCTGAACACGAAACTCTAGTTGTTCAAGGAGACAAACCCGGACGCAACTCCGTATCGTGTCGTCCAGGAAAATGCGCAAGTACCTCGACAAGGACTGTGACGCATTCCTCGCTCACGTTGTCAAACGTAAACCCATGGAGATCCGAGTACAAGATATCCCAGTAGTCAAGGATCACCCTGAAGTCTTTCCCGAAGATTTACCCGGGCTACCGCCGCATCGACAAGTGGAATTCCGGATAGACCTAGTTCCTGGCGCAGCACCGGTCGCTAAGACACCGTATCGTCTATCCCCGCCGGAAATGCAAAAGCTATCGAAACAGCTATAGAAACTCTTAGATCACGGTCTTATTCGTCCAAGCTCGTCCCCTTGGGGAGCCCCAATACTCTTCGTTAAAAAGAAAGACGGATCCTTTCGTATGTGCATCGACTACCGCGAACTGAACAAACTGACCATCAAGAACCGATACCCACTTCCGAGGATCGATGACCTGTTCGACCAGTTGCAGGGTGCATCCTATTTCTCGAAAATCGATCTCCGTTCGGCTTATCATCAGGTTCGTGTCAGTGAGACCGACATTCCTAAAACTGCTTTTCGAACGCGTTACGGTCATTACGAATTCCTCGTCATGCCATTTGGTCTGACCAACGCACCGGCAGTGTTCATGGATTTGATGAACGAGGTGTGTAGACCATATTTGGACAAATTCGTGATTGTATTCATTGACGACATCCTTATCTACTCGAGAAACAAGGAGGATCACACGAAACACCTGAAACTTATCTTAGAACTCCTCCGAGATCAGAAATGTACGCCAAATTCTCGAAGTGTGAATTCTGGCTCCGGGAAGTACATTTCGTTGGTCATGTGGTCAACCGAGAAGGGATCCATGTAGATCCGGCTAAAATCAAAGCGATCGAGAAATGGCAAGCCCAACGACTCCTACGGAAATTCGTCAATTCCTAGGGTTGGCGGCTATTTTCGAAGGTTCAACGAGAATTTCTCGAAGATCGCTAAGCCACTCACTGAGCTCACTCAGAAGGACAAGGATTTTATTTGGGGTACAAAACAAGAGGAATCATTCCAGAAACTTAAACACCAGCTCTGCCACGCACCGATTTTGTCCCTACCGGAGGGTACGGATAACTTCGTGGTATTCTGCGATGCATCCTATCAAGGACTTGGGTGTGTCCTTATGCAGAAGGATAAAGTCATCGCCTACGCCTCAAGGCAACTTAAAGTGCACGAACAGAACTACACCACTCACTACCTAGAGCTGGGAGCCGTCGTATTCTCTTTAAAGATCTGGAGACATTATTTGTATGGTACTAAGTGTACGGTTTTCACGGACCATAAGAGCCTTCAACACATTCTAGACCAGTAGATGCTCAACATAAGGCAAAGGAGATGGATCGAACTGCTGAGTGAGTACGATTGCGAGATCAAGTACCACCCGGGTAAGGCAAACATAGTAGAAGATGCCCTGAGTCGGAAGGAAAGGGTAAGACTATCTCGTGTTAGAGCATTAGGTATTCAGATTCAGACAAATCTTCAAACGCAAATCGCCGAGGCTCAGCGAGAAGCGTTGAAACCCGAGAACTTGAAGGGCGAAACATTGCACAATCATGAGAAGGAATTCGAACTCAAATCGGACGGAATCCATTATTTCAAGGGGCGAGCCTCGATTCCGAAATCCGAAGATCTTTGATGTGAAAAATCTAGTTTACCGAAAATAAACTTTTACTAGGTTACTACACGGGGCAGTGTACCCTTTATGAATGTGTGTTATTTCCTAGGTATGAAAAATTTCGAAAAACTTCTAATATAAAATCCTAAGTTCCTTTCGAATACCGGATTTCTCCAATTACCTAACCATGCAACTATTCCTTTCGAATATAGTTAACACCTCAAGTAATTGTGCATAAAGTTCCAAGCCGATGTGTGAGAATTAACCTATAAGCTTCCTTTCGAATAGCTTACTAACTAAGAAACCGATTTCTCTTAATTTATTAATTAGCGTTTGTGTTATTACTTACTTGTTTAAATTGTTGTTAACGATTCCTTTCGAATACCGCTAACTCTTAATCAACTAAAGACCGGCCGATTAATTCGTTCTTATTTTAGTAAAAATTACGGATTCCTTTCGAATACCCATTTTTGGATTACCAAATAAAAATATAAACAATCTTAACAATATAATTAAAGTGTTAACCCAAACGGATCCCCGATTAACCTCTACACAACAATCTAATTTCATACCCAAAATCTAACACACAAACGATCACAAATCCAAGCAAACGTTTAAGGAAATTAGCTACTCATAACGGTAACGAAACTAATCAAATAAATGAAAGACATCATTCAATTGCTAATAAAAATAGAGAAAATGTTCAATACGAAAATAACAACTTGCAATAGTCTCCAAGCAACTAGAGATAAACGAAAATAACGATTGTTCAACGAAATGTGAAAATTACGATTGTTCCTTGCTTTGATCCTTCAAAATGATTGCCCAAATATTGATAAAACTGAGATTGTCAATGTGAAAGATGATATTTCTGTCCCTCTCCACGTTCTCTTTAAGTCCAATAATTCATCTCTTTGTTTTCCCACATGATTACTAATAAAAACCGCCAATTGTAACTGTCAGCCTCGGAATGCGCCGCAATAGGTCGGAATGCGGCGCATTCCGACTTTCGTAGCTGAATGCTTTTCCTCCTCTAGCGCAATGCGGCTCCATCTCCTTTGCTCCAATTTTGATTTTTTTTTCTTTGCACTTTTTGGTACAAAACTCCACCTCTTTTGCTCCATTTACATCTAATCAACCTAAAACATAACTTTACACAAACATAAGCATAAAAGCGTCTTTCCATTACATTTTAGACTCGAAACATATTAAATATCGCGATAAAATACTCGTATAAATGAGCGATATCAAACCCCCCATATTTAAGCATTTGCTTGTCCATAAGCAAATTTGACTTAGACTCTAACTCCGTTTTACAAAACATACAACTTAAGGAAAATTAAGGAATCACGGGCTCAAATATTTAACTAAATTCCGGTGTTAGTAATTAGAGATATGCGTGAAACTGCTAGATCGTAAAACCGACTACGAACATCTAAAGCTACCAAATTACTTAAGAAAACAAAAACCGCAATTTTCTAATGTTAACTCCTAATTCATCCCCTAGTTTTGATATGTCTAGATAACCACCCCTTTTCCCTCACTCTCTAACCAAATTTGAAGCAATCAGCCTTTACGACCGACCCCTATACCGCCTTGCTTTCGGGGGAAACCTTAAAATATCACCTAAGCATTTTTTTTCTTCTTTTGGGTACTTCTTTCTTTTGAGAGTAGTTTGGTTAGTCTTCATGTTTTTCTTTTCCTCTCACTTTTGTTCACTTCAAATATTATAGATTTATGTATATATATTTTCTTTGAAGTGAACGGTCATAACGGGATTCGAGTCTTCGTTATAGTGAGGATCAATTTCTATTTTGTTGACGGGAAAGACCTATGGCCTTTTTCTTCCCCTCTAACTCTCCAATGGGATTAGGTGATACTAGGATTCCCCAACTACCCCCGAAAGGGTGCAAGAGACTACAAGGGCTCGGTACTAAGGATATCTAGTGGTTATCTAGATTTTAGATTTTTCGGGGAAACTTAGGAACTAAAACTAGAAAACCTAAATTCTTATTTACAAATATTTTATTAACTAAAGATGTTCCTAAACAATTTCACGTTAAAGTACCGGAATTAAGTTAAATAAACAAGCCCCTATCATCTTCTCTAACTACATTTAAGCGTTTTTTTTTGTTTTTTTTTTGTTTTTTTTTTTTTTTAAGACTCAAATGGGTCAAAAATAAACGTAATGGATATAAAGGGGATAAAACTAACTAATTTCCCGACTCCCCCCCCCCCCCCCCCCCCCCCCACCCCATACTTAACTAACACATTATCCCTAATGTGTTCCATCGAAAAGAAAATTTAACTAAGGGAAATTAAAAAAAAAAAAAAACTAAAAATACAAAAATAAAAGGAAATAAAGAAAAGAAAAGAAAACCGTGCGTGTTGCTTGGAGGTTGCGTGATTTCGAGACTCGACTCCGCACGTGCTGAACTTACTGCCAGACTTGGTATGGTACACATCACAAAGAAACAAGTTAAGTAGCATATTACAACCTAAATAAATAATAAAAAGTGTTCAAACTTCAACCGACACGACAGAAATTAAAATAGTTCGACAATACATGAAACAACAACAAATATCACCAAAATCTTGTGACAAAAGTCAAAAATTCAGGTGATTCTCAGTTACTATATCGGTTCGAATATCTATTTACTCTTGTTATCGTGTTCATATTGTTCGAGTTCGTAATTTTTCTGTCTTTATTTTGTCGGAACCAAAGTCGGAATCAACTAATAAATCCTAACACCAAAGAAACTATACAAGAACTTGACTAAGTTCGTAACGGAAACTAATAAAAGATTCTAGTCCACAAACTAACAATAACGGAAAACTAAACGTCACCGAGCCGGGAAAAGCCTTCCAGCCGACGGTTGAAGGCTGTCAGCCAGCGGCTGAAGCCCAGTCGGCGGCTGGATATGACCAGCCGGCGGCTGAAAGCCGCTGAACAGTGGGTGATGACTCATTTTTGCATGTAAACTTATTGACCAACTCCCCAACTCGGGGATTGGACCAAAAACTGGTCACACCACTTCCCAAGGCCAGTCATTACATCTCTAACACTCCCCCTAAACACTTTTCATTTACATTTCAAAAATCAAATACACACACACACCTAGTTCTCTCAACTTTCTCTCTCAAGAAAACCAACTTAAACAGAAACTTAACACCATTTCAGTCCTTAAACCACATAAATCGACCACCCAAAAGTCACACAAATCGTCCTAAGGCCAAAGGCTAACAAGAAGAAGCTAAAAATCGGGTTTTGGAAGGAGTTTTCTTTACCTTTTGAAGCTAGAATCACATCCAACCGTCATCTAACATTTTCCTTCGGTAAAACCCTCTTATTTTACTCTTATTACTTAAATATTGACTTGCATGGACGATCTATTAACCGAGATATGGTTTTTATAAAAATCTAAAACATTTTCTTACTTAAAAACGGGTTTTTCTAATAGATCTACAATTTTAACACATAAATCCGAAAGAAACTGTGACTTTTGCTTAAAAATACATATATTTGATAAATAACAGTTTGCATGTTCGAATCTAACACTAAAACGGGCTAAAAATCGAAAAAATAACGAAAACTAGAAACTGGCCGAAGGCCTATGGCCGGCGGCTAAGGTCCAGCCGGCGGCTGAGTATCTCCAGCCGCTGTCTGGATCCTGCTGTTCACAAAAATTGTCGTTTTAAGAGCTTTAAACGTGAAAATGAGACCAAATAAGTTACCACAGATTGTATATTTTGAAAAGCTTACTGTTTTTATAAATAAAACTGTTTGGGGAAAGATTGAGGATTTGAGACATTTGTATTATCGTTTGTATTGGTTTAAATTGTATGATTAAAGCGGGAAAGTGTTTTGAAAATGGATCTAATTTTTATAGCGCGGAAGCGCTGCCCAAATTTCACCGTGAACTATACTTAAACTCAGTAACTTAACCTTTTTGTAACTTAAACATATTGATCTCGAACATTGACACTTTTTGGACTTAATTGAACTTATCGGACTTTAAAACGTACTCGAACACGAGTCATCACATATAATTTGTCCGTAATAAGACTTTGGGACAAAATCTAAGGTATAAAGATTTAAGCTTAAAAATGTTAAATTGGAACTTAACATAACTTAAATCATACTAATAATACAAATACGTTATTCCGGTGTTTTAGGTCATCGTTGATTCCCGACGCGTTCCGCTCCCTCCGTGCTTGTTAGATTCTTTTCTCCGCAACCCGTGAGTTAGAACCCCACTATGTTTTTACTATTTTAAATTACTTATTTGGGGGAAACATAAGATTGTATGTTTATGTAACTTTGTTGAAACTATTTGAAACTCGTGAAACTTGTATGAAACTTTGGAACCTTTGAAATACGTGAAACTCGTATGAAACTTTGAAACCTTTGAAACATGTGAAACTCGTATGAAACTTTGAAACCTTTGAAACATGTGAAACTCGTATGAAACTTTGAAACTTTTGAAACGTTGGAAACTTTGGAAACCTTTGGAAACTTGTGAAACTTGGAAACTATGGAAACTTGTGAACTGTGAAACTATTATGCGTACTATGTGTTAATGCCCCTTAATTGGCTAAACTAAATTTACGCTACTTGTAGGAGACCAATCCTTGATGAAAATATAAACCGTAAGTGCTTACTACTATTTTTAGAAACTGAACTCAGTTGCCCCGTTTTTGGTTCTAAACTTTACACACTATTAGCAATAGCCGTTAGTATTATGGGTATCGATACTTAGGAGAGGTCACTCCTTGCTCAGGGTTAGCGACCAAAGCACATACTACTAGATTCAGGTGGACACTCAATGAAACATTTGGGGCTAGATCTGACCAGACAATCTGTTTAGTGTAGACTTACGTTATATTATGCCAAGTGATTGTTACGAGTTACTAATTTAGTTAAGCACATATTACCTACGCATACTTTATTTTAGCGATAGATTCTGCTTCAACTTTTATTATACGAGTTCTATTTTTACTTACTTGTGTTCGAAACACTTTAATGTATATATATGATCTAGCGTCGCTCCGTTCCTTTTAACTTATGAAGCATATATATATATTTCTATTTTTGGAAACTTTTATCGAGAAAATAAAAAACTATAACTCACTCACTACGTTATGTAGTTGACACTTTATCTTATGTTTCAGGAAACTAGTGTAAGTGTCGAGATGCATGGCAAAGAAGGGTCGGTATGGTCACGTGAGGCGAACCTTGGGAATGACCCTTTTGTTTTGGGAATTTATTTTGAAACTCTGTATTTTGTACTTGAATTAAAATATTTAACTGCTTGGTTGTTTTCGAATTATGAACTATTTCTTTTAAATGCAATGAATTGAATCGTTTAATTTGCTTATAACCGTGTAATGATATTCCAGCTCTCACATTCCGTGTTTCCGCTATAGCGGGGTGTGACAGACTTGGTATCAGAGCATAGGTTATAGTGAAAACGGTTTTAAAAACTTTTCAAAAAGTTTTCGAAACCAAACTATAACCAAGGCTTTTCGGAAAATCATTATGGGTTCAAAACTTTAGGGAATTAATTTCGCGATTGCATGATTTTTTTTTATTTACGCATGGCCTGATCACCCATGCCTAGTTCAAAATGACTTATGCAAAGACGGAACGTAATTACTAATGTTTAACGGTTTCGAGTCGAAAATTTGGGGTCTTATTATTCCCAACCTCACGTGATTGACCCTTACATGCATTTCCTTACATATTTTCCTTTAATATTACCTTGTTCCCGTACTTACGAAACTCTTTGCGTCGCAGATTCTCATGTTTCAATCGTCTCGTTCCCGACCCCCCTCGCGATCCCAGTCCAGATCACAGCAGAGAGTCGCGTCATCACATGAGGCTTCTGAGGGCCATACCGCCTCGGAGAGCCTCCGCTACCAGACTACCGACCCCACGGAGGATACCTCCATGGCTGTGTCGAGCAGCATTGGGTCTAGCCCAAGGTCGCCGCCACCACCACCTCCATCGGCACCCGTTGCCGCACCACCACAGCGTCGTGGACCTCGTGTCATTATGACGGCACGTAAGCAGGTAGTCCTTCCGGGTCGACTACCCGACAGGATGGCGGCGCAGCAGGACGGTCCGTCCAGGCCTGCACCACCCCATCTTCCTTTCAGGCACCCACCTCCCGAGGAGATGCAGCGTGCCCGAGACGCTGAAGCAGCTAGGCAGAGGATGCCGCCTACCTCTCAGCTTCCCCCTCCTGCCGCTTTCTTGCACCTCCATCGCGAGGTAAGGGGACTTTCTGAGGAAGCCCAACAGCAAGGGCTGCTCCTCTGTGAAGTCTTCGATGCCACGCATCGGTTGTCGGAGCAGGCGCTGCGACACCTCGCTGCAGTTCAGGACACAACCCGAACGGTGCAGCGTTTGGTAGGAGTTTGTTTGATCATGAGGACCCTGTTAGCGGTTATCGTCGCCAAGATGTTCCTGGAGAGACGCCGTTAGTTCATTTCCTTTATTTATGTAATGTAGGCCGAGTTGTAATTTTCAATGTACACAGCTTCGAGCCATTTCTATTTATTCCCTTTGTATTGTATTGTACTCCATTTCCATTTGAACCTTGTACTCAACTTTATTATTATTAATGAATGAAGTTTCTATCTTTTATTATCTATTATTGTTATTGTCGTGTGAATCTTGTTCTATGGTTGAATTATTCTCTTGCGTATGAATCTCTGTCGTGTGAATCTCTTGAATCCTTGTTGTGCGTGTACTATCTGTTCTGTTATATGACTCTTGCGTGATTGTTAAGTTGTTCATTGGGTTATATTCTTATCATACTCTAATCGTGCGTTTCTAAACTGAATCTGTTGTCTGTTGTAGAATCATGGCACCTCGTACAAACGCCAGTATCATCGCTGAACAAGTTGCTGAGCAGTTGAATGCAGCGATGCCCAACATGATCGCCCAGATCACTGTTGGGATCAATGCTAATGTCAACAATCATCACCAGCAACAGCAGCAGCAGCAACAGCAGCAACAACAGAACAATAACCAGAACCAACAGCAACACCTGAATCCCCCTGCTCTCACCTACAAGAGCTTCATGGCCTGCAAGCCCAAGGAGTTTCATGGCACGACTGGTGCCGTAGGAATAGTGTCCTGGTTTGAGAGCATCGAGTCGGTGCGGCACATCAGCAGATGTGCCCAAGCTGATAAGGTGCAGCGTGGTCCGCAATAGTGGACGCGAGACCGCCTATGCTCTCACCTGGGAACAATTCAAGAACCTCTTGATAGAGGAGGACTACCCCAAAGAGGAAATCAAAAAGCTCGAGGCCGAGCTCTGGGATCACACGATGGTCGGAAAAGACATCGAAGGGTATACTACCCGATTCCACGAGCTAGCTCGACTAATCCCGAGGTTAGTGACTCCTGAAGAGAACAAGATCGACCGTTATGTCTCCGGCCTTGTTCCTGAAATCAGAGGAATGGTCATCGCAGCGGAACCACAGACCCTCCAGAGTGCCATCATCCTAGCTCACCGCCTCACAAGCAACCTACTCACCGCTCCTACATCCTCCAAGAAGAAGTCGGGTGAGAAAAGGAAGTCCGACCGGACCCCAAGGCGGAGTGATAGGAATAAGAAGAAAAAGACCACCCGCAACCTTGCCATAGCAGCTGTAGCACCAGCACCGCCACCGCCACCAACTGGAGCCCGAACCTATACGGGGACGAACCCCAAGTGAAATAAGTTCAACTTCCACCACCTTGGTAACTGCCTCGTGTGTTTGAAATGCCAGAAGGTAGGGCATTTCGCTAAGTACTGCCCGGATAGGATGGCAGTCCCAGGTCAGAAGCCGGTGTGCTTCGAGTGCGGAACTGACCAGCACTTCCGGAACGCTTGTCCGAGACTCCGAAACGCCAAACCGAATCAAGGCGGGCGAGGTCGAGGGCGTGCATTTTCACTCACAGCTGAGGAGGCTCGACAGGATCCGAACGCGGTGAACGGTACGTTTCCTGTTAATAATCACTATGCATCAGTTTTGTTCGATTCAGGAGCTGAAAGAAGCTTTGTGTCCTTAGAATTTAGACCCCTCATTAAATTAAGATCTAAGTTTCTTAAGGATAGCTTCACTATAGAGTACACTAACGGTTAGGAGTTCGAAGCTAAGGATATAATCCTAGGATGTTCCATATGCCTATCTGATAAAACCTTCCTTATTGACTTAATTCCAATCGAGCTGAAAAGCTTTGATGTGATCGTCGGAATGGATTGGCTCTCTCGTTTCCGAGCCGAGATTGTCTGTTTTGACAAACTTATCCGCATCCCTCTTTCCGACACCGAAACTCTAGTTGTTCAAGGAGACAAACCCGGACGACCACTCCGTATCGTATCGTCCATGAAAATGCGCTAGTACCTCGAGAAGGACTGTGACTCATTTCTCGCTCACGTTGTCGAACGTAAACCCAAGCAGATCAGTATGCAAGATATTCCAGTAGTCAAGGATCACCCTGAAGTTTTTCCTGAGGATTTACCCGGGCTACCTCCACACCGACAAGTGGAATTCCGGATAGACCTAGTTCCTGGTGCAGCACCGGTCGCTAGGACACCGTATCGTCTAGCCCCACCGGAAATGCAAGACCTGTCGAAACAGCTGCAGGAACTCTTGGATCACGGTCTTATTCGTCCAAGCTCGTCCCCCTGGGGAGCCCCAATCCTCTTCGTTAAAAAGAAAGACGGATCCTTCCGCATGTGCATCGACTACCGCGAACTGAACAAGCTGACCGTCAAGAACCGATACCCACTCCTGAGGATCGATGATCTTTTCGACCAGTTGCAGGGTGCAACTTATTTCTCCAAAATCGACCTCTGCTCGGGTTATCATCAGGTTCGTGTCAGTGAGACCGACATTCCTAAAACCGCTTTTCGTACTCGTTACGGTCATTACGAATTCCTTGTCATGCCATTTGGTTTA
This sequence comes from Senecio squalidus, assembly GCA_910822075.1. Lineage (NCBI taxonomy): Eukaryota > Viridiplantae > Streptophyta > Magnoliopsida > Asterales > Asteraceae > Senecio > Senecio squalidus. The sequence continues at coordinate 42,195,244 of CAJVGC010000582.1, read as the reverse complement.
ACCAACGCACCAGCGGTGTTCATGGACTTGATGAACAGGGTGTGTAGACCTTATTTGAACAAATTCGTGATCGTATTCATTGATGACATCCTTATCTACTCGAGAAACAAAGAGGATCACACGAAACACCTGAAACTCATCTTAGAACTCCTCCGAGATCAGAAACTGTATGCCAAATTCTCTAAGTGTGAATTTTGGCTTCGGGAAGTACATTTCCTTGGTCATGTGGTCAACCAAGAAGGGATCCATGTAGATCCGGCTCAGATAGAAGCGATCGAGAAATGGCAAGCCCCGACGACTCCTACGGAAATTCTTCAATATCTAGGACTGGCCGGCTTTTATCGAAGGTTCATCGAGAATTTCTCGATGATCGCTAAGTCACTCACCGAGCTCACTCAGAAGGACAAGGATTTTGTTTGGGGTACGAAGCAAGAGGAATCCTTCCAGAAACTCAAACACCAGCTCTGCCACGCACCGATTTTGTCCCTACCGGAGGGTACGGATAACTTCATGGTATTCTGCGATGCATCCCATCAAGGACTTGGGTGTGTCCTTATGCATAAGGATAAAGTCATCGCCTACGCTTCAAGGCAACTCAAGGTGCACGAACAGAACTACACTACCCACGACCTACAGGTAAGAGCAGTCGTATTTGCATTAAAGATCTGGAGACACTATTTGTATGGTACTAAGTGCACTGTTTTCACGGATCATAAGAGCCTTCAACACGTTCTAGACCAGAAGATACTCAACATGAGACAAAGGAGATGGATCGAACTGCTGAGTGACTACGATTGCGAGATCAAGTACCACCCGGGTAAGGCAAACGTAGTAGCAGACGCCCTGAGTCGGAAGGAAAGGGTAAGACCATCTTGGATTAGAGCATTAGGTATTCAGATCCAAACAAATCTTCAAACGCAAATCGCCGAGGCTCAGCGACAAGCATTGAAACCCGAGAACTTAAAGGGAGAAACGTTGCACAATCATAAGAAGGAGTTCGAACTCAAATCCGACGGAATTCATTATTTCAAGGGCCGAGCCTGGATACCGAAATCGGAAGATCTTCGGAAGCTAATCTTGGATGAGGGCCACCGTTCCCGATACTCCATTCACCCCGGATCTGATAAGTTGTACAAGGAACTTAGGGAGTATTATTGGTGGCCGGGCATGAAGAAGGATATCGCCTTGTACGTGGGCAAGTGCCTTACTTGCTCCAAGGACAAGGCGGAATATCAGAAGCCCTCAGGACTGCTGCAACAACCGGAGATTCCTACGTGAAGTGGGAACAGATCTCCATGGATTTCATTACAAAGCTGCCCCGGATGACAAAGGGTAACGACACCATTTGGGTAATTGTGGACCGATTGACGAAGCCTGCTCATTTTTTACTGGTACGAGAAACTCACTCGATGGAGAAATTCGCACAAATTTATATCAACAAGATCATCTCTCGCCACAGAACACCTCTCTCCATCATCTCTGACAGGGACAGTCGATTCACGTCCCGTTTTTGGAACGCGCTTCAGAAGTCGCTCGGGATGCGACTAGACCTTAGCACAGCTTACCACCCTCAGACCGACAGTCAAAGCGAAAGGACGATCCAAACACTTGAACATATGCTTAGAGCATGCGTAGTTGACTTCGAATGAAGTTGGGATACTCACCTTCCCTTGGTCGAGTTTTCCTACAACAACAGCTACCACGCTAGCATTAAGTGTGCTCCGTTCGAGGCCTTATATAAACGTAAGTGCCGGTCGCCGCTTTGTTGGCTAGAAGCCGGTGATCGACAACTCACAAGGCTCGACATCATTCAGGAAACCATCGACAAGATCACCACTATCAGGGAGCGACTGAAGACGTCCTGTACTCGACAGAAGAGCTACGTCGATAACCGAAGGAAACCCCTCGAGTTCCAGGTTGGCGATCGGGTGCTTCTTAAAGTATCTCCATGGAAAGGGGTAGTTCGCTTCGGGAAACGCGGAAATCTAAGCCCAAGGTATACCAGACCATTTGAAGTTATCGAGCGTATTGGCCCAGCGGCTTATCGACTCCAACTTCCGCAAGTTCTTTCCAATGTTCATAACGTGTTCCATGTCTCGCACTTGAAAAAGTGCTTATCTGATGAGACCATCTTCATCCCACTCGACGAGGTCAAGATCGACAACAAGCTCAACTTCATCGAGGAACCGCTTGAAGTTGTGGACCGCGAGGTCAAGCAACTCAGACAAAGCCGTGTTCCTATTGTCAAGGTTCGTTGGGACTCTCGACGTGGTCATGAATTCACATGGGAACGTGAAGACCAAATACGTCAAAAGTATCCGCATTTGTTCAAAGATACTTCTACCTGATGGACGAGTCAAATTTCGGGACGAAATTTCTTTCAACCCCGGGATGATGTGACAACCGTCAAAAATTCAGGTGATTCTCAGTTACTATATCGGTTCGAATCTCTAGTTACTCTTGTTATCATGTTCATATTGTTCGAGTTCGTAATTGTTGTGTCTTTATTTTTTCGGAACCAAAGTCGGAATCAACTAATAAATCCTAACACCAAAGAAACTATACAAGAACTTGACTAAGTTCGTAACGGAAACTAATAAAAGATTCTAGTCCACAAACTAACAATAACGGAAAACTAAACGTCACCAAGCCGGGAAAAGCCTTCCAGCCGACGGTTGAAGGCTGTCAGCCAGCGGCTGAAGCCCATCCGACAGCTGGATATGACCAGCCGGCGGCTGAAAGCCGCTGTCTAGTGGGTGATGACTCATTTTTGCATGTAAACTTATTGGCCAACTCCCCAACTCGGGGATTGGACCAAAAACTGGTCACACCACTTCCCAAGGCCAGTCATTACATCTCTAACACTCCCCCTAAACACTTTTCATTTACATTTCAAAATTCAAATACACACACACACCTAGTTCTCTCAACTTTCTCTCTCAAGAAAACTAACTAAAACAGAACCTTAACACCATTTCACAGTCCTTAAAACACATAAATCGACCACCCAAACTCACACAAATCGTCCTAAGGCCAAAGGGTAACAAGAAGAAGCTAAAAATCGGGTTTTGGAAGGAGTTTTATTTACTTTTTGAAGCTAAAATCACATCCAACCATCATCTAACATTTTCCTTCGGTAAAACCCTCTTAGTTTACTCTTATTACTTAAATATTGACTTGCATGGACGATCTATAAACTGAGATATGGTTTTTATAAAAATCTAAAACGTTTTCTTACTTAAAAACGGGTTTTTCTAATAGATCTACAATTTAAACACATAAATCCGAAAGAAACTGTGACTTTTGCTTAAAAATACATATATTTGATAAATAACAGTTTGCATGTTCGAATCTAACACTAAAACGGGCTAAAAATCGAAAAAATAACGAAAACTAGACACTGGCCGAAGGCCTCTGGCTCGCGGCTGGAGGAACTCAGCCTGCGGCTAAGGTCCAGCCGGCGGCTGAGTATCTCCAACCGCTGTCTGGATCCTGCTGTTCACAAAAATTGTCGTTTTAAGAGCTTTAAACATGAAAATGAGACCAAATAAGTTACCACAGATTGTATATTTTGAAAAGGTTACTGTGTTTATAAATAAAACTGTTTGGGGAAAGATTGAGGATTTGAGACATTTGTATTATCGTTTGTATTGGTTTAAATTGTATGATTAAAGAGGGAAAGTGTTTTGAAAATGGATCTAATATTTATAGCGTGGAAGCGCTGCCCAAATTTCACCGTGAACTATACTTAAACTCAGTAACTTAACCTTTTTGTAACTTAAACATATTGATCTCGAACATTGACGCTTTTTGGACTTAATTGAACTTATCGGACTTTAAAACGTACTCGAACACGAGTCATCACATAATTTGTCCGTAATAAGACTTTGGGACAGAATCTAAGGTATAAAGATTTAAGCTTAAAAATGTTAAATTGGAACTTAACATAACTTAAATCATACTAATAATACAAATACGCTATTCCGGTGTTTTAGGTCATCGTTGATTCCCGACGCGTTCCGCTCCCTCCGTGCTTGTTAGAATCTTTTCTCCGCAACCCATGAGTTACAACCCCACTATGTTTTTAATATTTTAAATTACTTATATGGGGGAAACATAAGATTGTATGTTTATATAACTTTGTTGAAACTATTTGAAACTCGTGAAACTTGAAACTTGTATGAAACTTTGAAACCTTTGAAATACGTGAAACTCGTATGAAACTTTGAAACCTTTGAAACATGTGAAACTCGTATGAAACTTTGAAACCTTTGGAACATGTGAAACTCGTATGAAACTTTGAAACTTTTGAAACGTTGGAAACTTTGGAAACTTGTGAAACTTGGAAACTATGGAAAGTTGTGAATTGTGAAACTATTATGCGTAGTATGTGTTAATGCCCCTTAATTGGCTAAACTAAATTTAGGCTACATGTAGGAGACCAATCCTTGATGAAAATATAAACCGTAAGTGCTTACTACTATTTTTAGAAACAGAACTCAGTTTCCCCGTTTTTGGTTCGAAACTTTATACACTATTAGTGTCAAACCCCGCTATAGCGGAAACACGGAATGTGAGAGCTGGAATATCATTACACGGTCATAAGAAAATTTATACGATTCAAGTCATTTCATTAAAATAAAATATAGTTCAAAGTTAAAATCAACCAAGCAGTTCATAAGTTAAATTTAGTACAAATACAAAGTTCCAAAATAAGATTCCCAAAATAGAATGGTCTTTTCCCAATGTGCGCCTCACGTAACCATAATGACCCTTCCTTGCCATGCATTCCAGACACTTACACTAATTTCCTGAAACATAAGATAAAGTGTCAACTACATTGAGTAGTGAGTGATTTACAGTTTAGAGTTTCGATAAAAGTTTACAAAAATAGAAAGATGCAAAATATATGATGACGTCATAAGTAAAAGGAACGGAGCGACGTTAGAATGTATATGTAAATAGTAAAAGGTTTTGTACACAAGCAAGTAAAACAAATAAAACTCGTATAAGTAAAGTTGCAGCGGAATCCAGGCGCTAAAAAGGTCTATGCGTAGAGAGTATGTGCTTAACTAAATTAGTAACCCGTATCAATCACTTGGCATAATATAAATAGTAAATATACACTAAACCGATTGTGTGGTCCTGATCTAGCCCAAAAATGTTTCAATAAGTTTCCAACTGAATCTTAGTAATTTGTACTTGGGTCGCTAACCCTGAGTAAGGAGTGACCGCTCCTAAGTATCGATACCCATAATACTAACGGCTATTGCTAATAGTGTATAAAGTTCCTGAACCAAAAACGGGGCAATTGAACATAGTTTCCAAAAATAGCAGTAAGCACTTACGGGTTTATATTAGCATCAAGGATTGGTCGCTAACAAGTATCCTAAATTTAGTTACTGGCTAAGGCATCAACACATATACGCATATTAGTTTCACAAGTTTCCAAGTTTCCCAAGGTTTCAAAGTTTCCAAAGAGTTTCAAGTTTCGTACAAGTTCCCAAAGTTTACGAGTTTCATAAGTTTTAAAATGTTTGAAGTTTCCAAGGTTTCAATAAGGTTTCAAAAGTACCAAGTTTCACACAAGTTTCCAAAGAGTTTAATAAAGTTTCAAAAGTACCAAGTTTCCAAACGTTTCAACAATTCGCAAATAGTTTCAAAGTTACAAAGCATATAATCTTATGTTTCCCCCAAATAATGTTTAAAAGTACAAAAGTAAAACAAAGTGGGGTTGTAACTCACGGTTTGCGAAGACAAAAGATATGAACTAGCACGAACGAAGCGGAACGCGTCGGGAATCACAAATGACCTAAAACACCGGAATATTGTATAAGATTTATTAGTATAATTTGAGTTATGTTAAGTTTCAATTTAACATTTTAAATCCCAATTTTCTTATACTTAGATTCTGTCCCAAAAGGTTATTATGGATAATTTATATGAATAAGTGTGTTCGTGTACGTTTTAAAGTCCGATAAGTCCAATTATGTCCAAGAAGTGTCCAAGTTCGAAGTCAAAGTGTACAAGTCTCGAGAATATTAAGTTACTGAATTTAGGATATGTTTTACGGTGAAATTTGGGCAGCGCTCCATCGCTATAAAAATTTAGTCCATTTTCAAATCGCTTTCCCGCTTTAAAATACGCAATATAACCAATATGAATGATAATCCACATGTCTCAATTCCAAAAGCTTTTCCAAACAGTTTATATGTCAAAACAGTAGCTTTACAAGATATATATGTTCTGTGATAACTTGGTTTAGCTTATTTTTACGTTTAGAGCTTTTAAAACGACAAATATGATGAAAAGCAGCATTCAGGCGGCGGCTGGAGACACTCAGCCGCCGGCTGGACTTTAGCCGTCGACTGAGAACCTTCAGTCGCCGGCCAAAAGCCTTCGGCCAGTTTCAATATTTCGTTATTTTTTCGATTTTTAGCTTGTTTAACGGTTAGATTCGACATGCAAACTGATATTTATCAAATATATGTATTTTTAGAGTAAAATCACTGTTTCTTTTAGATTTATATGTTAAAAGTGTAGATCTATTATAAAAACTCGTTTTTAAGCAAGAACACGTTTTAGATCTTTATTAAAACATATTTTCAGGTCATGGATCTTACATGCAAGCAAAGATTTAAGTAAAAAGAGTAAATTAAAGGAGTTCTACCTAAGGAAAATGATTTGGATCGGTTGGATGAGATTTGGCTTCAAAAACTTCTTCAAAACCCGATTTAAACCTTTCCTTTTGCTACCCTTTACTCTTGGAACGATTTTGATGGATTAGATGGTCGATTTTTGGTGTTAAAGGACTGTTTTAGTGGTGAAATATTTCTGTATTTATTTGTGTTCTAGAGAAAGTGTAGAGAGAGTTTGAGAGAGAAATAGAGGTGTGTGTGTGTTTTGTAAATTTGAAAATGAAAGTAAAAAGAAAAGGAAGGGTTAAAGGGGGGGTGTTCAATACTGGTATTGGGACTATAAATGACCAGTATTTGGTCCAATCCCGTATTAATTAGTTGGAAAATCAAAAGACATGCAAAAATGAGTCATTAAGCCACTGTCAGCGACCATTTAGCCGCCGGCTGGCCATATCCAGCCGCCGGCTGGATTGAAATTCCAGCCTTTTGACGTTTTAAGTTTTCCGTTATAATTAGTTAAGGACTAGAATCTTATTAGTTTCCGTTATGAACTTAGTCTAGTTCTTGTATTGTTTATTTGGTGTTAGGATTGATATATTGATTCTGACTTTTGGTTCCGACAGTTAAAGACACGACAATTATGAACCGGAACACTATGAACATGATAAGGGAGTAACTAGAGATTCGAACCGATTAAGTAACTGAGAATCACCTGAAATTTAGATGGTTGTCACATCATCCCCGGGTTGAAAGGAATTTTGTCCCGAAATTTGACTCGTCCCATCAGGTAGAAGTATCTTTGAACAAGTGCGGATATTTTTGACGTATCTGGTCTTCACGTTCCCATGTGAATTCGTGACCACGTCGGGAGTTCCAACGAACCTTGACAATTGTAACACGGCTTTGTCTGAGTTGTTTGACCTCGCGGTCCACAACTTCAAGCGGTTCCTCGATGAAGTTGAGCTTGTTGTCGATCTTGACCTCGTCGAGCGGGATGACGATGGTCTCATCAGATAGGCACTTTTTCAAGTGCGAGACATGGAACACGTTATGAACATTGGAAAGAACTTGCGGGAGTTGGAGCCGATACGCTACTGGACCAATACGCTCGATGACTTCAAACGGTCCGGTGTACCTCGGGCTTAGTTTGCCGCGTTTCCCGAAGCGAACTACCCCTTTCCATGGCGATACTTTAAGAAGTACCCGATCGCCGACCTGGAACTCGAGGGGTTTCCTTCGGTTATCGGCGTAGCTCTTCTGCCGAGTACGGGACGTCTTCATTCGCTCTCTGATGGTGGTGATCTTGTCGATGATTTCTTGAACAATGTCGAGCCTTGTGAGTTGTCGATCACCGACTTCTAGCCAACAAAGCGGCGATCGGCACTTACGTCCATATAAGGCCTCGAACGGAGCACACTTAATGCTAGCGTGGTAGATGTTGTTGTACGAAAACTCGACCAATGGAAGATGAGTATCCCAACTTCCTCCAAAGTCAACTATGCATGCTCTAAGCATATCCTCAAGCGTTTGGATCGTCCTCTCGCTTTGACCGTCGGTCTGAGGGTGGTAAGCTGTGCTAAGATCTAGTCGCGTCCCGGGAGATTTCTGAAGCGCGTTCCAAAAGCGAGACGTGAACCGACTATCCCTGTCAGAAATGATGGAGAGATGTGTTCCGTGGCGAGAGATGATCTCGTTGATGTAGATTTGTGCGAACTTCTCCATCGAGTGGGTTTCTCTTACCGGTAAGAAATGAGGAGACTTCGTCAAGCGATCCACAATTATCCAAATTGTGTCGTTACCCTTTGCCGTCCGGGGTAACTTGGTGATGAAATCCATGGAGATTTGTTCCCACTTCCACATAGGAATCTCCGGTTGCTGCAATAGTCCTGATGGCTTCTGATATTTCGCCTTGACCTTGGAGCAAGTAAGACACTTGGCCACGTACAAGGCGATATCCTTCTTCATGCCCGACCACCAATAATACTCTCTAAGGTCCTTGTACAACTTTTCGGATCCTGGGTGAATGGAGTATCGGGAACGGTGGCCCTCATCCAAGATTAGCTTTCGAAGATCCTCGGATTTCGGAATCCATGCTCGGCCCTTGAAGTAGTGAATTCCGTCGGATTTGCGTTCGAACTCCTTCTCATGGTTGTGCAAAGTTTCCCCCTTTAGGTTCTCGGGCTTCAACGCTTCTCGCTGAACCTCGGCGATTTGCGTCTGAAGATTCGTCTGAATTTGGATACCTAATGCTCTAACCCGAGATGGTCTCACCCTTTCCTTCCGACTCAGGGCGTCTGCTACTACGTTTGCTTTACCCGGATGGTACTTGATCTCGCAATCGTAGTCACTCAGCAGTTCGATCCATCTCCTCTGTCTCATGTTGAGCATCTTTTGGTCCAGAATGTGTTGAAGACTCTTATGATCCGTGAAAACCGTGCACTTAGTACCGTACAAATAGTGTCTCCAGATCTTTAATGCAAACACGACTGCTCCCAGCTCTAGGTCGTGAGTAGTGTAGTTCTTTTCGTGAACCTTGAGTTGTCTTGAAGCGTAGGCGATGACTTTATCCTTCTGCATAAGGACACACCCAATTCCTTGGTGGGACGCATCGCAGAATACTACAAAGTTATCCGTACCCTCTGGTAGAGACAAAATCGGTGCGTGGCAGAGCTGGTGCTTGAGTTTCTGGAAGGATTCATCTTGCTTCGTACCTCAAACAAAATCCTTATCCTTCTGCGTGAGCTCGGTGAGTGGCTTAGCGATCTTCGAGAAATTCTCGATGAACCTTCGATAATAGCCGGCCAACCCTAGGAACTGACGAATCTCCGTAGGAGTCGTCGGGGCTTCCCATTTCTCGATCGCTTCTATCTTAGCCGGATCCACATGGATCCCATCTTGGTTGACCACATGACCAAGGAAATGTACTTCCCAGAGCAGGAATTCACACTTAGAGAATTTGGCGTACATTTTCTGTTCTCGGAGGAGTTCTAAGATGAGTTTCAAGTGTTTCGCGTGGTCCTCTTTGTTTCCCGAGTAGATAAGGATGTCATCAATGAACACGATCACGAATTTTTCCAAATAAGGTCTACACACCCTGTTCATCAAGTCCATGAACACTGTTGGTGCGTTGGTTAGACCGAATGGCATGACGAGGAATTCGTAATGACCGTAACGAGTACGAAAAGCGGTCTTTGGAATGTCGGTCTCACTGACACGAACCTGATGATAAACCGAACGGAGGTCGATTTTCGAGAAATAAGTTGCACCCTGCAACTGGTCGAAAAGGTCATCGATCCTCGGGAGTGGGTATCGGTTCTTGACGGTCAGCTTGTTTAGTTCGAGGTAGTCGATGCACATACGAAAGGATCCGTCTTTCTTTTTGACGAAGAGTATGGGGGCTCCCCAGGGGGACGAGCTAGGACGAATAAGACCATGATCCAAGAGTTCCTGAAGCTGTTTAGACAGCTCTTGCATCTCCGGTAGGGCTAGACGGTACGGTGTCCTAGCGACCGGTGCTGCACCAGGAACGAGGTCTATCCGGAATTCCACTTGTCGATGCGGAGGTAGCCCAGGAAAATCTTCAAGAAAGACTTCAGGGTGATCCTTGAATACTGGAATATCTTGAATACGGAAATCCTTGGGTTTACGTTCGACAACGTGAGCAAGAAACACGTCACAGTCCTTCTCGAGGTACTTACGCATTTTTATGGACGACACGATACTGAGTGGTCGTCCGGGTTTGTCTCCTTGAACAACTAACGTTTCAGTGTCGGAAAGGGGGATGCGGATGAGTTTGTCAAAACAAACAATTTCGGATCGGAAACGAGAGAGCCAGTCCATTGCGACAATCACGTCGAAGCTTTTCAGCTCGATTGGAATTAAATCAATAGGGAAAGTTTTATCGGACAGGCATATGGAACATCCTATGATTATATCCTTAGCTTCGAACTCCTGACCGTTAGCGTACTCAATGGTGAAGATATCCTTAAGAACCTTAGATCCTAAGTTAATGAGGGGTCTAAATTCTAAGGACACAAAGCTTCTTTCGGCTCCAGAATCGAACAAAACGGATGCATAATGGTTATTAACAGGAAACGTACCGTTCACCGCATTCGGATCCTGTTAAGCCTCCTCAGCTGTGAGTGCGAATGCACGTCCTCGACCTCGTCCGCCTTGGTTAGGTTGGGTGTTTAGGAGTCTTGGGCAGGCATTCCGGAGGTGCTGGTCACTTCCGCACTCGAAGCACACCGGCTTCGGACCTGGAGCTGCCAACTTGTCCGGGCAATACTTAGCAAAGTGCCCTTCCTTCTAACACCTCAAACACACGGGGCAGTTATCATGGTGGTAGAAATTGCACTTGTTGCACTTGGGGTTCGTCCCCGTGTATCGATTTCCAGCTGGTGGAGGTGGCGGTGGCGGTGCTACAGCTGCTATGGCAAGATTGCGGGTAGTCTTCTTCTTCTTGTTCCTGTCACTTCGCCTCGGGGTCTGATCGGCCTTCCTTTTCTCACTCGAATCCTTCTTGGATGAGGTAGGAGCGGTGAGTAGGTTGCTTGTAAGGCGGTGAGCTAGGAGGATGGCACTCTGGAGGGTCTGGGGTTCCGCGGCGATAATCATACCTCTGATTTCTGGAACAAGACTGGAGACATAACGGTCAATCTTGTTCTCCTCGGGAGTCACTAGCCTTGGGACCAATCAGGCCAACTCGTGGAATCGGGTAGTGTACCCTTCGATGTCGTTTCCAACCATCTCGTGATTCCAGAGCTCGGCTTCGAGCTTTTTAATTTCCCCTTTGGGGCAGTACTCCTCAATCAGGAGGTTCTTGAATTGCTCCCAGGTGAGAGCATAGGCGGTCTCGCGTCCTCTGTTGCGGACCACACTGTTCCACCAAGTCAGCGCTTTTCCGTGCAATACGCAGGAGGCGTACTGCACTTTCATTGCTTCGGCACATCCACTAATGTGCAGCACCGACTCGATGCTCTCAAACCATGATACCAGGCCTACGGCACCAGTTGTGCCATGGAATTCCTTGGGCTTGCAGGCCATGAAACTCTTGTAGGTGCAAGTTGGTGGGTTTGGGTGTTGGTTCTGGTTCTGGTGGTTGTTCTGCAGTTGCTGCTGCTGCTGTTGCTGTTGCTGTTGCTGCTATTGCTGTTGCTGTTGCTGCTGTTGCTGGTGGTGGTTATTGACGTTAGCATTGATCCCCGCAGTGATCTGGGCGATCATGTTGGGCATCGCTGCGTTCAACTGCTCAGCAACTTGTTCAGCGATGATACTGGCATTGGTTCGGGGTGCCATGATTCTACAACATACAATACACTCAGTTTAGAACGCACGATTAGAGTATGATAAGAATATAATTCAATGAATAAGTTAACAATCACGCAAGAGTAAAGTAATAGAACAGATAGTACACGTACGACAAGGTTTCAAGAGATTCGCATGACAAGGATCCATACGTAAGAACATGATTCAACACGGTACAAGATTCACAACACAAGGTAATAATAGATAATAATAAATGGAACTTCATTCATTAATTAATAATAAGATGAGTACAAGGTTCAAAATAGAAGAAGTACAGTACAATACAATAAGGAAATAAGGAAAATGGCTCGAAGCTGTGTACAAGTGAAAATTACAACTCGGCCTACAGTACATAATAAAAGAAAAGAACTAAAGGCGCCTCTCGAAGAACATCTTGGAGACAATAGCCACTACCAATGCTCCCATGACAAAGCACGCGCTAACAAGGCGCTGCACGGTCCGTGCAGTGGCCTGAGCCGATGCGATGGTTCGTATCGACTGCTCCACCAGTTTGTGCGCGGCGTCGGAGACTTCGAAGAGAAGGAGGCCCTGCTGTTGGGCTTCCTCGGCGAGTCCCCGAACCTCACGGTGCAGGTGGAGAAATGCGGCCGGTGGGGAAGGCTGGAGAGTCGGTGGCATCATAGGTCGGGAGGTTCCGGCCTCCTGGGCGCGTCGCCTCTCCTCGAGGAACTAACGTTCCCACGCATAGCGTTCCATAACTGGGGTGCGCATGGCGGGATCGTACGGGTCCACGAAGGACTGAGGTGGTGCGGGTCGGAACTGTCCAAGGTGCTGGCGCGCGGCCATCCCGGCGCGGGGCCCTTGGGGCTGAGGTGGTGCTGCAACGGGTGTCGGTCGAGGAGGGGGTAATACGGTCCTCGGGCTAGACCCGTTACTGTTGCTAATAGTCATCGACGTATCCTCCGTCGGGTCAGTCGTCTGATGACGCTGACTCTCGGAGGCCGTATGGCCCTCAGAGGGTTCGTGCAATTGGGAGGCGGCTTGCGAGAGGGATCGTGAGCTTGACGATTGAGACATGACGGATCTGCGACGTAAAGAGTTTCGTAAGTATATGAACAAGATAATACTAAAGGAAAATGTGTAAGGAATGTAGGTAAGGGTCAGTCACGTGAGGTTGGGAATAGTAAGACCGAGAATTTTTCGACTCAAAACCGTTTAACATTAGTAATTATGTTCCGTTCTTGCATAAGTCATTTTGAACTAGGCAGGGGTGATCAGGCCATGCGTAGTTAAAAACAATCATACAATTGAGAAATTAATTCTCTAAAGTTTTGAACCCATAATGATTTTCCGAAAAGCCTTGGTTATAGTTTGGTTTCAAAAACTTTTTAGAAATTTCTAAAACCGTTTTCACTATAACATGTGCTCTGATACCAAGTCTGTCACACCCCGCTATAGCGGAAACACGGAATGTGAGAGCTGGATAAAAGTATGGAGTTTCGATAAAAGTTTCCAAAAATAGAAAGATGCAAAATATATGATGAAGTCATAAGTAAAAGGAACGGAGCAACGTTAGAACGTATATGTAAATAGTAAAAGGTTTTGTACACATGCAAGTAAAACAAATAAAACTCGTATAAGTAAAGTTGCAGCGGAATCCAGGCGCTAAAAAGGTCTATGCGTAGAGAGTATGTGCTTAACTAAATTAGTAGCTCGTATCAATCACTTAGCATAATATAAATAGTAAGTATACACTAAACCGATTGTGTGGTCCTGATCTAGCCCAAAAATGTTTCAATAAGTTTCCAACTGAATCTTAGTAATATGTACTTGGGTCGCTAACCCTGAGTAAGGAGTGACCGCTCCTAAGTATCGATACCCATAATACTAACGGCTATTGCTAATAGTGTATAAAGTTCCTGAACCAAAAACGGGGCAATTGAACTGTTGGGGGTGTGTGATCTTAAGAACTCAACGCTATATCAATAACCTAGCGGAAATAAGCTATCGATTATCTAGCGAATATTTAACCTTCGGAAACGGAATCAAACCAATGATTATTGATAAGATCGGACCTAAGGAAGACTTTCGGATGATTGATTATACTTGATTAACGATTTGGAACAATAAGAAATCCGGCAGCAGCAGTTCAACGCACAAGAAAACCCTAGCAAAACTTACCCGCAATGCAGAAACACGTTGGGTATATATAGGCCCAGATATTCATCCGTACGGATGTGATCTCATCCGTACGAATGAACAAGCTATTACTTCCTATCCGTACGAATATGATCTCGTCCGTACGGATGTAACATTTTAATAAACACTTTGTTTAATTAACTCATTCGTGCGAACAGAACCTTCATACGCACGGATGCATCCTCATCCGTGCGAATGTAAACTGAATATTATTTAAACATCACAAAACATATATTTGATTAATTCATAATAACGTAAACGTTCAAGCATATAATTAATCAAACAATCAATATTAATATTCAATCAATAGAAAGACTGATATTAGAATAAACGTTAATTACATATGAATCTAGTAACTAACAAAATGCACCTACAGTCACATCTCCCCCGGTTAAAAGGAATTTCGTCCAGAAATTAATTCGCATCGTCGTGAGTGGAAGAATCTTTGAATAATTGTGGATACTTTTGACGAATCTGGTCTTCACGCTCCTACGTGAATTCGTGACCTCGTCAGGAATTCCACCGAACTTTGACAATTGGAATTCGACTCTGCTTGAGTTGTTTGACCTCTCGGTCCACAACCTCGAGTGGTTCTTCGATGAAATGGAGTTTGTTATCGATCTGGACCTCGTCCAGTGGGATTACAATGGTCTCGTCGGACAAGCACTTCTTCAAGTGTGAGACGTGTAAAACGTTGTGAATGCTAGAAAGTTCTTGAGGGAGTTTGAGACGGTATAACCTTGAATGGTCTGGTGTACCTCGGGCTTAGCTTGCCGCGTTTCCCGAAGCGAATTACCCCTTCCATGACGATATTTTAAGGAGTAGTTTATCACCGACCTGGAATTCGAGGGGTTTCCTTCGGTTGTCGGCGTAGCTCTTTTGCGTGATACGCGATGTCTTTAGCCTTTCTCGAATGGTCGTGATCTTGTCGATGGTCTCTTGAACGATATCGAGCTTCGTTAATTTTCGATCGCCGAATTCTAGCCAACAAAGCGGTGACCGACACTTGCATCTGTATAAGGCCTCAAATGGGGCATACTTGATGCTAGCATGGTAGCTTTTATGGTAGAAGAACTCGACCAAAGGCAGGTGAGTGTACCAACTTCCTCCGAAGTCAACTACGAACGCTCTTAGCATGTCCTCAAGTGTTTGGATCGTTCTTTCACTCTGACCATCGGTTTGGGGATGGTAGGATGTGCTGAGGTCTAGTCAAGTCCCGAGAGATTTCTGAAGTGCATTCCTGTCACACCTCGCGAAAGCGGAAACACGAGGTGCGAAGAGCTGGAATATCATTACACGGGTTATAACAAAATATAACGGTTTCAAGTCATTGATATAAAATAAAAGAGTTCACAAGTTCAAAAGACAACCAAGTCGTTTAACGTATCAAATACAAATACATAATCAAAGTTGTAAATAAATTCCCAAGGTAATAAAACAGGTCTTTTTCCCAATGCGTATCTCACGTAACCATCCAGACCCGTCCATGCTATGCACTTCATTCTTACACTTGGTTTCCTGAAACATGAGATAAAGTTTCAACTACAATAAACTAGTGAGTGAGTTACAGTTTATAAGTTTCTCGATAAAAGTTTCCGTAAAGTATATAAGTATAAAGGTTTCATGAATGAAAAGAAGCGGAACGGCGCTTAAATATTATATACTTTAAAAGTTCACATAGCAACGAGGTGTAGCGACACCTTAAGTTTGTACAACGGCAACTATAGCAATACTTTTAAAATACTTTGCGGATTAATCGCTAAACGAGTGTATATGCGTAAGTAAGTAACTAATGTTTAAAACCTTGTATCAACCTCTTGGCATAATATAACATAAGTGATCACACTAAACCGATTATCCAACCGTGAGGCCCCTTACCCCGCACTATCTACGAGGAGTATTCTGCTCATAGTAATATGTACTTAGAGTGCAATCTAAGTAAGGAACGGTTCTTTCCTAAGTATCGATACCCATAGTTACTAAACGGCTTAACAAAGCTAATAGTGTGCAAAGAACAAACATCGGGCACTAATGTAATTTTGTTTCAAAATGATAGTAGGCACTTATGAATCGCGTTATATTCTCTTCAAGGGTTGGTCACATATACAAGCAACCATAGTTTAGTTCTAGACAATTAAAGGGGCAAGCCATAAATTTCATTTTATGCCAATTGGGGCAATTAAACCCGTTTACGCATATAAGTTGCATAATTAGTCCGAGTTCATAAAACAAGTAATCTCATGTTTCACCCAAAAGAGAGTTATGTAAAAATACAATAAATAGAGGGGATGTAACTCACGGGTTGGGAAGATAAAGTCTAGAATAAAAAGAAGAGTTGGGACAAGTCGGAAACAAGGAGAACCTAAAACAACCAAGTCTCGTATGAGTATAACAATTTAAGTTATGTTAGGGTTCCATTTTAACGTTTTAATAGGTCAAATTCCTATACTTAGGTTCTGTCTGGAAGATTTAATACGGAAAACTTATGTTTTACGACATGTTCCAATTGCGTTTAATTGCTTTTAGTCCGATTATGTCCAAAAAGGTTTGGTATTTAAGGTCAATATGTTTAAGTTATAATAATAATTCGTTACTGAAATTTAAGTACATGTTACGGTGAAATTTGGGCAGCGCTTCCACGATATAAAAATTTAGTCCATTTTAAAATCCACTTTCCCGCTTTAACAAACATATTCAACGACAAAGATACAACAATGTAATAGTTTTAGTCATAAAAACTTAACCAAATATATTCTTCCAAAACTTAACAATCTGTAATAATTATAAAATCGGCTGTGAAAAATTTCAGTTTCTCGATCTTATTGTGTTAAACGTAAAATTTAAGGATTTGTGAACAGCAAGATTCAGACAGCGGCTGAAGATACTCGGCCGCCGGCTGGACCTCAGCCGCTGGCTGAATATCATCAGCCGCCGGCTGGAGGCCCTCGGCCAGTCTCTCCATATTGACATTTTTACGATTTTTAAGCATTTTAGTGATGGATTTTGACATGCAACGGGTTATTAATGAGGTATGTTCATATTAGTGACAAAATCATAGTTTCTTTTTAGATCTTTAACACAAGTGTGTAGATTTATGTGAAGAACTCGTTTTTGTAAGAAAAATCTTATAAATCTTTATGAAAACAAGTTTTTAAGTCATGGATCGACCATGCAAGTGTTTATTTGTATAAAAACAGTAAAATAAAGGAGTTTTACTAGAAGGAAGTGAAGGGATGACGGTTGAATGACATTAAAGCTTCAAAAGTGATGGAATCCTTCTTCAAAACCCGTTTTTTATGATACCCTTTTGAAACCCCTTGCTTGGTGGACGATTTGTGTAAGTGTTATGGATGATTTTGTGGTGTTTAGTTGCTGTTTTAATGGAGGGATCACTGGATATTTTGATGTGCTTGAGAGAGAGTTTGAGAGAAAATGGAGAGATGTGTGTGTTTTGTGTGTTTTTTTGAAACAATGAAATGAAAAGAAAGAGTGGGAGGTGGTTTTTACTGCTATTGGGACTCAACATGAGCAGTATTTGGTCCAGTCCTCGAGCCTAACTCTGCCCCAATCAAGTTTCATGCATTTATGACTCATCAAGTCACTGGTCAACGACTTTTAGCCGCCGGCTGGGCTTTCAGCCATGTCGCTTTAAGTTTTCTGTTATTGTTAAGTGTTGTCTAAAGTTTTCCGTTTGTTCTAGTTCTGAACTTAGTCAAGTTCATAGTACAGTTTCTTGGTGTTACGATTTATTGGTTGATTCCGACTTCGGTTCCGACACAAATACAGTCACAATAAAGTACGATCAAGAATAACACGACATTACGAAGACATGAAAACTACGAGAGTCACCTGAATTTTTGACGGTTGTCACATTCTCCCCGGGTTGAAAAGAATTTCGTCCCGAAATTTAGTTCGCCTCATCGGGAGGGAGAGTCTTGGAATAGATGCGGATAATTTTGACGGATTTGGTCCTCACGTTCCCACGTGAATTCATGAACACGTCGGGAGTTCCATCGAACCTTGACAAAAGGAATGCGACTTTGCCTGAGCTGTTTGACCTCTCGGTCAACAACCTCAAGCGGTTCTTTGATAAAGTTGAGCTTTCTGTCGATCCGGACCTCGTCGAGTGGAATGACGATGGTTTCATCAGATAAGCACTTTTTTAAGTGTGAGACATGGAATACCTTGTGAACGTTGGAGAGAATCTACGGGAGTTGGAGTCGATACGCTACCGGGCCAATTCGCTCTATCACCTCGAAGGGTCCGGTATACCTTGGGCTTAACTTACCGCGTTTCACGAAGCGAACTACCCCCCTCCATGGCGATATTTTGAGAAGCACTCTATCGCCAACTTGGAACTCGAGGGGTTTCCTTCGGTTATCGGCGTAGATCTTCTGCCGGGTCAGGACGTCCTCAGCCTTTCCATGATGGTTGTAATCTTGTCGATGGTTTCCTGGACGATGTCGAGCCTTGTGATTTGTCGATCTCCGCCTTCTAGCCAACAAAGCGGCGACCGACACTTACCTCCGTATAAGGCCTTGAATGGAGCCCACTTGATGCTAGCGTGCTAGTTGTTGTTATAGGAAAACTCGACCAAAGGGATGTGAGCATCCCAACTTCCTCCGAAGTCAACTACACACGCTCTTAGCATATCCTTAAGAGTTTGGATCGTCCATTCACTCTGACCATCGGCCTGAGGATGATAAGTAGTGCTAAATTCTAGTCGCGTCCCGAGCGATTTCTGAAGCGTGTTCCAAAATCGGGACGTGAATCGACTATCCCTGTCGGAGATAATGGAGAGAGGTGTTCCGTGACGAGAGACGATCTCGTTGATGTAGATTTGAGCAAACTTTTCCATCGAGTGGTTTTCTCGTACCGGTAGGAAATGAGCAGACTTCGTCAATCGATCCACACTTACCCAAATCATGTCGTTACCCCTGGCCGTACGGGGCAACTTGGTGATGAAATCCATGGAGAGCTGTTCCCACTTCCACATGGGAATCTCCGGTTGCTGCAGTAGACCTGAAGGCTTCTGATATTCCGCCTTGACCTTCGAGCACGTAAGGCACTTAGCTACATACAGGGCGATATCCTTCTTCATGCCCGGCCACCAATAGTATTCCCGAAGGTCCTTGTACAACTTGTCGGATCCGGGGTGAATAGAATATCGGGAACGGTGGCCCTTGTCCAGAATTAGTTTACGAAGGTTCTCGGACCTTGGAATCCATGCTCGGTTCTCAAAATAATGGATTCCGTCCGTTTTAAGCTCGAATTCCGTCTCGTGATTGTGCAAGGTTTCCTCCTTAAGGTTCTCGGGTTTTAAGGCTTCTCACTTAGCACTGGCAATTTGCATCTGAAGGCTTGTCTGAATCTGTATTCCTAATGCTCTAACTCGAGATGGTCTTACCCTATTCGTTCCGACTCAGGGCATCTGCCACTACGTTTGCCTTACCCGGGTGGTATTTGATCTCGCAATCGTAGTCGCTCAGCAGTTCGATCCATCTCCGTTGCCTCATGTTGAGCATTTTATGATCGAGAATATGTTGAAGGATTTTATGGTCCGTGAAAACCGTGCACTTAGTACCATACAGGTAATGTCTCCATATTTTTAAAGCGAACATGACGGCTCCCAGCTCTAGGTCGTGTGTGGTGTACTCTATTCGTGTACCTTAAGCTGCCTTGAAGCTATGTGATGACTTTGTCCTTCTACATAAGTACGCACCCAAGTAATTGGTGGGATGCATCGCAAAACACTACGAAATTATCTGTACCTTCTGGTAGGGTCAAGATCGGTGCATGGCATAGCTGGTGTTTATGTTTCTGGAAGGATTCCTCTTGTTTTGAACCCCAAACAAAATCCTTGTCTTTCTGAGTGATTTCGGTTAACGGCTTAGCGATCTTCGAGAAATTCTCAATGAACCTCCGATAATAGCCGGCCAATCCTAGGAATTGTCGAATTTCTGTAGGAGTCGTTGGGGCTTACCATTTCTCGATCGCTTCTATCTTTGCCTGGTCTACATGAATTCCTTCTCGGTTGACCACATGACCAAGAAAATATACTTCCCGGAGCCAAAATTCACACTTCGAGAATTTGGCGTATAGTTTCTGATCTCTAAGGAGTTCTAGGATAAGTTTCAGATGTTTCGCGTGATCCTCTTTGTTTCTCGAGTAGATAAGGATGTCGTCAATGAATACGATCACAAATTTGTCCAGATATGGTCTACACACCCTGTTCATCCAATCCATGAACACCGTTGGTGCGTTGGTCAGACCGAAGGGCATAACGAGAAACTCGTAGTGCCCATATGGAGTTCGAAAACCGGTTCTAGGGATGTCGGTCTTACTGACTAATACCTGATGATAACCGGAACGGAGATCGATCTTAGAGAAATAAGTTGCACCCTGCAACTGCTCGAACAGATCATCGATCCTCGGGAGTGGGTATCGGTTCTTGACGGTTATCTTTTTTTAGTTCACGATAATCGATGCACATACGGAAAGTTTCGTCTTTCTTTTTAACGAAGAGAATTGGGGCTCCCTAGGGGGACAAGCTTGGACAAATAAGAACATGATCTAAAAGTTCCTGCAGCTGTTTCGATAGCTCTTGCATTTCCGGTGGGGCTAGACGATACGGTGTCTTGGCGACCGGTGTTGCGCCAAGAACTAGGTCTATCCGGAATTCCACTTGTCGATGCGGCGGTAGCCCGGGTAAATCTTCGGGAAAGACTTCTGGGTGATCCTTGACTACTGGGATATCTTGTACTCGGTTTTCCTTAGGTGTACATTCGACAACGTGCGCGAGGAATGCATCACAGTCCTTTTCGAGGTACTTGCGCATTTTCATAATAGATACGATACGGAGTTTTCGTCCAAGTTTGTCTCCTTGAACAACTAGAGTTTCACTGTCTGAGATAGCCAGTCCATTCCAATGATTACATCAAATCTTTTCAGCTCGATCGGGATTAACTCGATGGGGAAAGTTTTGTCAGATAGACATATAGAACATCCTAAGACCATATCCTTAGCTTCGAATTCTTGACAGTTAGCGTACTCTATGGTGAAGCTATCCTTAAGAACTTTAGATCCTAAATTAATGAGGAGTCCAAATTCTAAGGATACGAAGCTTCTTTCAGCCCCTGAATCGAACAATACTGATGCGTAGTGGTTGTTTACAGAAAACGTACCGTTCACCGCGTTTGGGTCCTGTCGGGCCTCCTCAGCTGTGAGTGCGAAGGCACGTCCTCGACCTCACCCACCTTGGTTTGGTTGGGCGTTCTGGATTCTGGGACAGGCGTTCCGGAATTGCTGATGACTCCCACATTCGAAGCACACCGGCTTCTGGCCTGGGACTATTGTTTTCTCCGAACAGTACCTAGCAAAGTGCCCCACCTTCTGGCACTTTAGACACACCGGGCAGTTCCCGTGGTGGTGGAAGTTTCACTTGTTGCACTTGGGATTCGTCCCAGTGTAGGTTCGGGGTCCAGGTGGTGGTGGTGGTGGAGTTGCAGCAGCTACCGCGTAATTGCGGGTGGTTTTGGTCTTCTTGTTTTTGTCTCTTCTCTTGGGTGTTTTCTCGGATTTCCTTTTCTCTCCTCCCTCCTTCTTGGAGGATGCGGGGGTGGAGAGGAGGTTGCTGGTGAGTCGGTGCGCCATAATGATTGCGCTCGGGAGAGTTTGGGGTTCTGCTGAGATGACCATTCCCCGGATCTCAGGAACGAGACCGGAGATATATCGGTCAATACGGTTCTCTTCAGGAGTTACTAGCCTCGGGACCAGTCGGGCCAGCTCGTGGAATCGGGTAGTGTACCTTTCGATGTCGTTTCCGACCATCGTGTGATCCCAGAGCTCCGCCACGAGCTTCTTAATTTCTCCCTTAGGACAATACTCCTCAATCAGGAGGTTCTTGAATTGGTCCCAGGTGAGAGCATAGGCAGTTTTGTGTCCTCTGCTTCGGACTACACTGTTCCACCAAGTCAGAGCTTTCTCGTGTAGTACGCAGGAGGCGTACTCCACCTTGTCAGCCTCGGCACACCTGCTGATGTGCAGAACTAACTCGATGCTCTCAAACCAGGACACGAGCCGTACAGTACCAGTGGTGCCGTGAAACTCTTTAGGCTTGCAGGCCATAAAGCTTTTGTAGTTATAGATGGGACGGTTTTGGTGGCCTCCCTGATGCTGCTGTTGTTGTTTTGTTGCTGTTGTTGTTGTTGTTGCTGTTGTTGTTGTTGCTGCTATTGCTACTGTTGCTACTCTTGCTGCTGCTGCTGATTGTTGTTGACGTTGTTGTTTATCCCAGCAGTGATCTGGGCGATCATGTTGGGCATAGCATCGTTTAGCTGAGCAGCGACCTGCTCGGCTATGAGGCTAGCATTGGAGCGCTTAGGTGCCATGATTCTGTAACAGAAAGATATATCCAATTTAGAACGCACGAATAGAATACGATAAGAATTTAATACAATGGACAGTAGTAACGAACACGCAAAAGTAATATGGAAGGATAAATAGTACATGCATGACAACGATAAAGATAAAAGAGTAAATAAGGAAAAATGACAGCACAAGCACGATAATGATTTAAGAGATCATAACATAATGATACGACAATAATATTACGGTTCACACGACAGGACAAGTACGAGTAATAAAAGTAGAAATTTCCATTAATAATAAATATTCGATTACATAGATTAATAGATAAATAAAGGTTCAAACGAAAGCACAATACAATAAAAAGATAAATAGCTTAAGTCGTGTACATGGAAAAATACGACTTAGCTTACAGTACAATGCATAAAGGAAATTTCTAACGGCGCTTGTCGAGAAACATCTTCGCCACAATAACGGCGATCAAGGTCCCCATGACCAAACATGCACCCACGAGGAGCTGTATAGTCCTGGTTGTGGCTCGAGCCGACGCGATGACTCGCATCGACTGTTCCGACAGCTGATGGGCGGATCGGAGACCTCATAGAGAAGAAGACCCTGGTTTTGGGCCTCCTTGGACAGTCCCCGGAGTTCGCGGTGGAGGTGTAGGAATACTGCTGGTGGGGGAAGCTGAGGAGTAGGCGACATCATCGGCCTCGATACTTCAGCGTCGCGAGGGCGCTGCATTTGCTCCCTCTCGAGCTACCGCTCCCATGTATAGTGGTCCAACATGGAAGTAAGGGGAGCCTCGGCGTACGGGTCTCGGAAGAGTAAGTGAGGAGGAGCGGTTCTGGATGGTCCGAGCTGCTGTCCGACCATCCGAGCCGCAGACGGCCAGGGAAAATGACCTACTTACGCGCGGTCAATATCGTGGGAGTCCCTTGGTGCTGAGGTGGTGCGTGAACAGGTATCGGGGGAGTAGGCGGAAGTACAGTCCTCGGGCTGGACCCGATACTGCTGGAGACGGCCATAGAGGTCTGGTGGCACTGGCTTTCAGAGGCAGCGCGGTCCTCGGAAGCCTCGCAAGAAGATGCGGCTCGTGGGAGCGAGCGGGACTGGGATCGTGACGGTGATCGTGATCGTGACGACTGAGACAAGACGGATCTGCGAACAAGGAGTTACGTAAGTATGGGGAACAAAAATAGTAAAGGAAAGTGTAATGAAATGCATGCACGAGTCAGTCACGTGATAATCGGGAATCGGTAAGACCGGGAATTTTTGACTGAAACCGTTAACAATAGCAATTACGTTCCGTTCTTGCATAATTCATTTTGAACTAGGCATAGATGGTCAAGTTATGCGTAGTTGAAAATGATCATGCAATTGCGGAATTAATCTACTAAAGTTTGGACCCATTAATGATATTCCGAAAAACCCTTGGTTATAGTTTGGTTTCAAAAATTTTGGAAATTTTTTTTAAAACCGTTTTCACTATAACCTGTGCTCTGATACCAAGTCTGTCACACGCCGCTAAATCGGAAACACGAGGTGCGAAGAGCTGAAATATCATTACACGGGTTATAACAAAATATAACGGTTTCAAGTCATTGATATAAAATAAAAGAGTTCACAAGTTCAAAAGACAACCAAGTCGTTTAACATATCAAATACAAATACATAAGCAAAGTTGTAAATAAATTCCCAAGGTAATAAAAACAGGTCTTTTTCCCAATGCGTATCTCACGTAACCATCCTGACCCGTCCATGCTATGCACTTCATTCTTACACTTGGTTTCCTAAAACATGAGATAAAGTGTCAACTACAATAAAGTAGTGAGTGAGTTACAGTTTATAAGTTTCTCGATAAAAGTTTCCGTAAAGTATATAAGTATAAAGGTTTCATGAATGAAAAGAAGCGGAACGACGCTTAAATATTATATACTTTAAAAGTTCACATAGCAACGAGGTGTAGCGACACCTTAAATTTGTACAAAGGAAAGTATAGCAATACTTGTAAAATAGTTTGCGGATTAATCGCTAAAAGAGTGTATATGCGTAAGTAAGTAACTAATGATTAAAACCTTGTATCAACCTCTTGGCATAATATAACATAAGTGATCACACTAAACCGATTATCCAACCGTGAGGCCCCTTACCCCGCACTATCTACGAGGAGTATTCTGATCATGGTAATATGTACTTAGACTTCCATCTAAGTAAGGAACGGTTCTTTCCTAAGTATCGATACCAAAGTTACTAAACGGCTTAACAAAGCTAATAGTGTGCAAAGAACTAAAACCGGGCACTAATGTAATTTTGTTTCAAAATGATAGTAGGCACTTATGAATCGCGTTATATTCTCTTCAAGGGTTGGTCACATACACAAGCAATCATAGTTTGGTTCTAGCCAATTAAAGGGGGCAAGCCATAAAGTTCATTGAATGCCAATCGGGGCAATTAAAACCTTTTACGCATATAAGTTTCATAAATAGTTCGAGTTCATAAAACAAGTAATCTCATGTTTCCCCCAAAAGAGAGTTATGTGAAAATACAATAAATAGAGGGGATGTAACTCACGGGTTGCGAAGATAAAGTCTCGAATAAAAAGAAGAATTGGGACAAGTCGGAATCAAGGAGAACCTAAACCAACCAAGTCTCGTATGAGTATAACAATTTAAGTTATGTTAGAGTTCCATGTTAACGTTTTAATAGGTCAAATTCCTACACTTAGGTTCTGTCCGAAAGTTTTAATACGGAAAACTTATGTGTTACGCATGTTCAAATTGTGTTTAATTCCTTTTAGTCCTATTATGTACAAAAGGGTTTGGTGTTCAAGGTCAATATGTTTAAGTTATAATAATAATTCGTTACTGAAATTTAAGTACATGTTACGGTGAAATTTGGGCAGCGCTTCCGCTCTATAAATTTTTTAGTTCATTTTAAAATCCACTTTCCCGGTTTAACGAACATACTCAACAACAAAGATACAACAATATAATAGTTTTAGTTATAAAAACATAACCAAACATATATTCTTCCAAAACTTAACAATCTGTTATAATCATAAAATCAGTTGTGAAAAATGTCAGTTTCTCGATCTTATTGTGTTAAACGTAAAATTTAAGGATTTGTGAACAACAAGATTCAGACATCGGCTGAAGATACTCAGCTGCCGGCAGGACCTCATGTCACACCCCGCTAAAGCGGAAACACGGAATGTGAAGAGCGAAGACTCATTTCACGGGTCACAATAAAGTTTACGGTTCAAGTCATTAAGATTTAAATTGAAAAGTACAAGTCAAAGGTACAACCAAGATTCAACGTAAGACCATAGTACATAACAAAATGTTTTTAAAATAAAATTCCCAAAATAAGGTCTTCTTCCCAAGGTACACTTCACATAAAAGACTTGACCCGCCCGAGCAATGCACTTCATAACTTACGCTTAGTTCCTGAAACATGAGATAAAGTGTCAACTACGAAAACGTAGTGAGTGAGTTACAGTTTATGAATTGGAGAAAAGTTCAATTTAAAAGTTCATAAGAGTCCGAGACGAATTCAAGATTTATAAAAGTTCAAGAGTCATTCAGGGTCAAAGAATTTCAATATAAGATCAAGTACTTAAAATTGAAGAATAACTTAATTAAATTTAAGTGCTTAAAATTAAAGAATAATTTAGTTTCAAGACAATTTCAAGTACATTTAAAATAAGTTCAAGTACGTTCAAAATAAGTTCAAGTACGTTTAAAATAAGTTTAAGTACGTTCAAAATAAGTTCAAGTACGTTCCAAAATAATTTCAAGTACGACCAAAGTAAGTTCAAGTCAAATACAAGGTCAAATAGTGTAGCGAGCGAAAAGGGTCGTAGCCATTACCCAGCGGTGGATTAATCCACATGTGCAAGACAGTAAGTAAGTATATGCGTAATATAGACCTATGATCCTCGAGTTGTACCAACCACTAAGCTTAATATACGTAAGATTTAGTCTACACACTAATCCGATTCTGATCAAGTACCTGCCCACTAATCAAGTCTAAAGTCGAGTCCGCGAGGACTTAGCAATATGTACCTTGGTCGCTACCCATTGGTAAGGAGTGGCCGCTCCTAATTATCGATACCCATAATATATGCTAACGGCTTGTGTTAATAGTGTGTATAGTGGTCCAAGAAAAATTGTGGGACTTTTAGTCGTACCATTTTTAAAAGTCTTTTTGTCTGCACTTACGGCGTTATATTCTCACCTAGGGTTTAGCACCTAAATACAACCAAGCTTTCAATGTCTATTCAAGTATCCAAAGAGGCAAACCTAGGGAGTCTAAAGTAAGCCAATCCGAACAATTGATGTTGTTTACGCATATTAGTCCAAATAGTCGTACAACAATATTCCCAAAGTAGTCCAAATAGTTCATACCAAAAATAGTTCCTTTAGTTCAAAAGTTTCCATAAATAGAAAGTCGTTCAAATAGTTCAAAAGGTTTCCAAAGGTTCGCAAAAGTTTAACAAGTTCGTAAAGGTTTTAAATAATAAGTAGCCAATGAGGCAATAAAGCATTTTTACGCATAAGAGTCTCTAAGAATTTGTCCAAAATAGTTCAAAGATTCACAAGTCAAAATAGTTTAAATAGACCAAAGTCAAAATAGTTCAATAAGTACCAAAAGTCAAAATAGTCGTACAAGTTCACAAAAGGTTTGATCTCATGTTTCCCCCAAAAAGAGTACTTTAAATGTAAGAGAAGAGAGGGGTGTAACTCACGGTTTGCGAAGAGAGTGAACTCGTAATCGGTCGGATAAAGGAGCCGGGAACCACGGAATGCCTAAGAATACCAAGATTGTCCAAAAGTTAATGTCTTATTAGGTTGTTTATATAAGATTAGGTAACGTTTGTTTATGATTATGTATTGAAGTCAAATCGTCTCAAAATTGGTCCGAAGCGGTTAACGTTTATTTTTAGTTTGAAAGTTCAATGTTAAAGTTATTAATATGATAAACATGTTTAGGTTACTGAAATGGTTTAGATTTTCTAATGAAATTTGGGCAGCGCTTCCGCGCCCAAATTTCATGTCCAAAACCTACAACCATTTCCGCTCACAAAACATGCATATACACATAAAAACTTCATAACAAGTCAAATAAGTCTAAAGTGTCCAATATAAGTCATTATTATTATTAGTTTTACTCATCTCAGCCTTATAATAATATTAGCAAAAGTCCAGAATGTGTGTACAAGTTTAAAACGGATAAACGACGATTTTTCGGGAGAACAGCAGCTCGGTGCTGCGCACCTGGGCACAGGTGATGCGCACCTAGCTGCTGTCTTTTCCCGTTTTGTGTTTTTCTTGCTAAAAACGTTTTGTGACTCAAAGATTTCGACATGAAACCAGTAGTTAACTTATAAAACATCATTTTTATGGTTTCTAAACAACTTTTATCCACAAAAACATAGATCTAAGTATCATTTAGATAAAAATCGTTTTTGTAGAGAAAGTGATATAAATCTTTATAAAAACTCATTTATATTATTTAGATCTTACATGCAATTAGTAAAAATAGTAAATAAGGATAGGAGAAAGGTTTCTACCGAAGGAAATTGAATGGATGATGTTTTTGGTCGGATTTAAGCTCCAAATGTCTTTACAAAACTAGTCCTTTTCGAAATAAACGACACCCCTTGCTTACCTTGATGATTCAAGCGTTTTCTATGGATTGAAATGGTGTTTTTAGTGGCTGGAAACTCTGGTTTCAATGGGGGTTTAGAGAGAAAATAGAGAGAAAAGATGAACTATGTGTAAATGTGTGTGTGTTTTGGATTTTCTAAAATGAAAATGAAATAGAAAATAGGGGAGTAATAATGAGGAAGGTTGGGACTGCCAAAAACCAGTTATGATGATAAAAATCCGAGTTTGATTGGTTGTGGTTTGTGTAAAAACGAGGCAAGGACTAAAAATGTAACATTTTTGAAATCTGGCGTGAGGTGCTGCGCACCTATACCATAGGTGCTGCGCACCGGGGCTTTTTCAGCATTTCCTGTTTTTCCGTTTTTACGTTATTGCTTCGTTGGACCCTTTTGTTAATTGAAAGTTCTTAATTATGATTAGTTATGAACTTAGGAAAGTTCATTAGATGTTTTCTTGGTATTAGGACTTATATAACTGATTCCGGAAGTTATTCCGACACTGGTTCCGTAGAGTACAGACTTAGTAGTTGCGAACTAGAACAAAGCGAATACAGACTTATTCCGACACTGATTCGAACCGATATAGTAGCTGAACAAGTACCTAGATTTTTGACGGTTGTCACACCTCAGCCGGT
Organism: Senecio squalidus; assembly: GCA_910822075.1. Lineage (NCBI taxonomy): Eukaryota > Viridiplantae > Streptophyta > Magnoliopsida > Asterales > Asteraceae > Senecio > Senecio squalidus. The sequence continues at coordinate 42,166,466 of CAJVGC010000582.1, read as the reverse complement.
GGTTGAATATCTTCAGCCACCGGCTGAAGGCCTTCGGCCAGTCTCGCCATTTTGACATTTTTACGATTTTTAAGCATTTTGGTGATGGATTACGACATGTAACACGTTATTAATGAAGTATGTTCATATTAGTGACAAAATCACATTTTCTTTTTAGATCTTTAACCCACGTGTGTAGATTTATGTGAAGAACTCGTTTTTGTAATAAAAATGTTATAAATATTTATGAAAACAAGTTTTAAGTCATGGATCGACCATGAAAGTGTTTATTTGTATAAAAACAGTAAAATAAAGGAGTTTAACGAAGGAAGTGAAGGGATGACGGTTGAATGCGATTAAAGCTTCAAAAGTGGTGGAATCCTACTTCAAAACCCGTTTTTATGATATCCTTTTGACACCCCTTGCTTGGTGGACGATTTTTGTAAGTTTTATGGATGATTTTGTGGTGTTTAGTTGCTGTTTTAATGGAGGGATCACTGGATATTTTGATTTTCTTGAGAGAGAGTTTGAGAGAAAATGGAGAGATGTGTGTGTTTTGTGTGTTTTTTTTAAACAATGAAATGAAAAGAAAGAGTGGGAGGTGCTTTTCACTGATCTTGGGACTAAAAATGATCAGTATTTGGTCCACTCCTCGAGCCTAACTTTGCCCCAATCAGGTTTCATGCATTTATGACTCATCAAGTCACTGGTCAGCGACTTTTAGCCGCCGGCTGGGCTTATCCAGCCGACGGCTGGGCTTCAGCCATCGGCTGGATGGCTTTCCCAGCTAGATATCGTTTTAAGTTTTCCGTTATTGTTAAGCGTTGTCTAAAGTTTTTCGTTTTTTCTAGTTGTGAACTTAGTCAAGTTCATAGTACAGTTTCTTGGTGTTAGGATTTATTGGTTGATTCCGACTTCGGTTCCGACACAAATACAGTCACAATAAAGTACGATCAAGAATAACACGGCATTATGAAGACATGAAAAATATGAGAGTCACCTGAATTTTTGACGGTTGTCACAATTCCAAAAACGGGACGTGAATCGACTATCCATGTCTCACATGATAGAGAGGGGGGTTCCATGACAAGAGACGATCTCGTTGATATATACTTGAGCGAATGTTACCATTGAGTAGTTCTCTCGGACTTGAAGGAAGTGTGCGGATTTCGTTAACCGATTTACAATGACCCAGATCATGTCATTTCCCTTTGTCGTGCGGGGAAATTTGGTTATGAAATCCATGGAGATCTGTTCCCACTTCCACAATGGAATCTCCGGTTGTTGCAGTAAGCCTGATGGTTTTTGGTATTCCGCCTTGACCTTCGAGCAAGTCAAGCACTTAGCTGCGTACAAGGCGATTTCCTTCTTCATGCCCGGTCACCGGTAATATTCCCGACGATCTTTGTATAGTTTGTCGTATCCCGGATGGATAAAGTATCGGGAGCGGTGGCCCTCATCTAGAATAAGTTTCTGGAGGCTTTCGGATCTCGGAATCCACGCTCGGTCCTTGAAATAGTGGATTCCGTCGAGTTTAACCTCAAATTCCTTTTTCGGGGTTCTGCAGTGTTTTGCCTTTGAGGTTTTTGGGTTTTAACGCTTCACTCTGGGCTCTAGTGATTTGAGTTCGCAGGCTGTTCTGAACTTGTACCCCCAATGCTCTAACCCGAGATGGCCTTACCCTTTCCTTTCGACTCAGGGCATCTGCTACTACGTTTGCCCTACCGGGATGATATTTGATCTCGCAATCGTAGTCACTTAGAAGTTCTATCCATCTTCGTTGTCTCATGTTGAGCATTTTCTTGTTGAGGATGTGCTGAAGGCTTTTATGGTCAGTGAAAACGGTGCACTTAGTGCCGCATAAGTAATGCCTCCAAATTTTCAAAGCGAACACGACTTCTCCCAGCTCTAAGTCGTGAGTCGTGTAGTTCTGCTCGTATACCTTGAGTTGTCTCGATGCATATGCAATTACCTTGTCTTTTTGCATAAGAACGCAACCAAGACCTTGGTGGGACGCATCACAAAATACTAAAAAGTTGTCCGTACCCTCGGGTAAGGACAGAATAAGTGCGGGGAATAATTTGTGTTTGAGCTTCTGGAATAATTCCTCTTGTTCCTTGCCCCAAAGGAAATCTTTGTCTTTCTGAGTAAGTTCGGTTAAGGGCTTAGTGATCTTTGAGATATTCTCAATAAATCTACGATAGTAGCCAGCTAGTCCTAGGAATTGTTAGATTTACGTAGGAGTTGTTGGGGCTTGCCATTTCTCAATCGCTTCGATTTTGGCTGGATCTATGTGAATTCCCTCCTGATTGATCACGTGACCAAGGAAATGTACTGTCACACCCCACTAAAGCGGAAACACGAGGTGTGAAGAGCATCGATATCATTACACGAGATATAATAAAATACGTACGATTTTCAAGTCATTAAAATAAAACGTTTACATGGTTTGAAAAATAACCAAGTGTTTGTATTTGATTACAAACAAAATACATATGTAAAGACTTCATGAAATATCCCGAAATAACAAATATGGTCTTCCCGATTCTTGATTTACGTGACATGCCTGACCCGAGAGCAAAAAGATGCACTTCATGTCCTTACACTGCGTTTCCTGAAAAGATGTCAAAAAATGTCAACTACAAAAAGTAGTGAGTGAGATACAGTTTTCTAGTCCTCGAATAAAAATGGTTTCGACAAAGTATAGTGATATCGCTCAATTATATGAATATTTTATCGCGATATTTGTTATGTTTTTGGGTCAAAACGTAATGGATAGGCCCCGTATTACTTATGTTTGTGTAAAGTTTATGTTTTAGGTGTTTTAACATGTTTGGAGTGAAAAGAAGTTGTTTCGGGACTAAAAGAGGCGAAGAAAAACAAGTTCGGAAGCTGCAGGGCACGAATGTTGCGCACCAAGGCCCCTATGCGACGCATCTAGCTGCAGCAAAACTTTCCGGAACTCACTGACCACGAGATGCGCCGCACCTAGGCTATGGTGCGCCGCATCTCGCCCAATTTAAGTTACGAATTTCGTTTTTAATTGCTATTCAAGGAGGAAAGTGAGGGGACTTGTAGCTGCTTTCTTAAGAACGATTCGGGGCATCTTTTTACAAAGCGGGGAACATCTTACACTACTTTTTCATCATCTTTTACAATAATATAATAATCATATCATCATAATCAATCATTTGGGAAAGAAGAATCATTGTAATTTTCGGTTTATTTTGAAGAGTCATTGAATGTAATTCAGTTTCTTTACATCGTTTTGTAATTTTGGAAGCCATTTTCAAGTACTATTTCTTTTTAGTATTAAATTCTTTTCATTTTAATTTAATATATAATCATGTCTTTTATCTATAATTTTTGTTTGATTAATATTATGCGTAGCTAATTTTATTTTACGTTTGCTTGGATATGTGATCGTTTGTATGATTAGTCTTGAGTATGAAATTGAATGATTGATGTGTATTTGGTTAATTGGGGATCCGTTTGGGTTTAAGATTTAAGAAATTATAAAATTGCTTATGTTCTTATTTAAAAATCGGGTATTCGAAAGGAATTCGATTTTGTTATAATAAGAATGAATATATCGACCGGTCTATAGTTGATAGAAAATTAACGGTATTCGAAAGGAATCGTTAATAGTAATTGAAATAAATAAGTTTAAACACAAACGATAATTGATAAATTAAGAGAAATCGGTTTATTGATTAGTAAGCTATTCGAAAGGAAGCTTAAAGATTAATTCTCACACATCGACTTGATACTTTATGCACAATTATTTGGGGTGTTAACCGTATTCGAAAGGAACGGTTAGATGGTTGGGTAATTGGAGAAATCCGGTATTCGAAAGGAACTTAGAATTTTATATTAGAAGTTTATCATCAATTCATACTTAGGAAAGATTATATATTCGTAAACGGTCCAAGCAAGCGTACTTTCTCAATATCTAAATTACAAATCATTTTTAGTCGCTTTTACATCAGATCTTCCTAAGACTGAAACCCCACTTGTTACTTGTTATTTGTTATTTATAAAGCTATTTTCTCAATTATAATAGTCCCCATGTTCGAACCTAGAACTTTCCTATAATTTACTACGATCGCTAAGGGTACACTGCCCGGTGTCGTATCTAGTAAAAAGCTTATTTTCGGAAAACTAGATTTCGCACATCAAGTTTTTGGCGTCGCTGACCACGAGATGCTCCGCACCTAGGCTATGGTGCGCCGCATCTCACCCAATTTCAGTTACGAATTTCGTTTTTAATTGCTATTCAAGGAGGAAAGTGAGGGGACTTGTAGCTGCTTTCTTAAGAACGATTTGGGGCGTCTTTTTACAGAGCGGGGAACATCTTACACTACTTTTTCATCATCTTTTAAATTACTCTAATCATCATATCATCATAATCAATCATTTGGGAAGCAAGAATCATTGTTATTTTCGGTTTATTTTGAAGAGTCATTGAACGTAATTCAGTTTTGTTACATCGTTTTGTTACTTTGGAAGCCATCTTCAAGTACTATTTCGTTTTGGTATTAAACTCTTTTCATTTTAATTTCAATATAATCATGTCTTTTGTGACGTCCCGTCAATTTGAAGTACTTATGTTACCGTTAATATTTTAAATTATATTCGCAATTGATTTCGACCCTTGTATTTCGCTTTGTTTTGCTCACGGTTTACTGTTATTGAGAATCGGGTTTTACGTATTTACTGATTCGTCCCCCGGGACGTAATAATTTTATTTTTATCTAAGTGCCAATTAGTTAGTATTATCATAAATATAAGTTAGGAGGTTTATGCCAAATTTGTCGGCTATCGCATTCTTTATCTTCGAGATATCGAGATTTTGCTCTTATTTACTCTTTACCGAAACCATGCGAATCTCGAAATCGAAAGTGAAAATATAATATTAAAGGAACCTAATATAAAGTAAATCATAGTATGAACTTTCCTAAGCTCATCGGAAAAAAGAATTAGGAACTTTCGATGAACGAAACTCCTGAACGATCGCGCAAACGTAAAACTGGAAAATTTCAAATCTGGCGATGTGCTGCAGCACAGGTCACCTTGTGCGCAGCACAGGTCACTCTGTGCGCATCACAAGTCGCTGATCAGATTTTTGTTTGTTTGTATGAGTCATTTTTGCATGTATCTTGGTTGGGGAAACTTGCCTAAACGTGTAGGACTCTTAGAAAACTCCGGAAACAAGTCATGTGGGGTCTTTAGATGATCAAACAAATCTTTCATTTGGTCAATACCATCTCTCACTTCACACATAACCCAAAACACACACAAACACACATTTTCTCTCAAGATCATTTCCTCCCATTTTCTCTCTAAAACGTAACTCATTTCCAGAAATATTGAAGCATAATACACACATTTGAAGAAAGATTCAAGTCCAAGCTCATCTACATAACAAGTTCCTTTTGATCTTCATAACTTTTGGTAAGATTCTTCTTAAGTTTTCTTCACTTTTTCTTCATTTTATCTTCATTTATTAGAGATTCTAACACCATCCATTTTCTTTTGCATTCCAAGTTATTGTCTACCATAATACTTTTCATTTGGAGGAAGATCATTTTTAATTTTCATAGAGAAAATCTCTAGATCTTGGTAAGTAAACTTTTACCGAAAAATCTCTCCGAAAAAGTTATTTATCATCTGGCATGAAAAGATCTAATCTAATGGTGGTTATATTTATGTTTTTGGAGCTGAATATTTCTCGCCACTTCACCACCAAAGCTTGTTCCGGGTTTATATATTCTCAAGCTTGGAAGATCTTTGCGGTTGTCATCGGTAAAATCGATATTTCCTCCAAATTCATCTTTTTTATATATTTTTCCTTATCATTTTCGTTATATGTTTCGGTTTAAGCCTTGAAAATGGTTAGGATTAATGTATTAGACCAACACAATTGAATATTTTGGATTTGGACAAAGAATTGGACTTAAATACATAAAGATGTGATTATTACCGAAATTAACATATTGTATGTGTTAGTATGTAAAATGGGATATTTATATATATATATATATATATATATATATATATATATATATATATATATATATATATATATATATATATATATATATATATATATATATATATATATAACACTTGGTAAATATATTTGGAACAGAATATAACTTATTAACAGTTTGTGTTTTAACCGAAAAGGCTTTAAACGAACGGATTTCGGCAAAACAACAAAACATTGTTTGCTGAAAATGGACCGGTGCGCCGTCATGGATGGCCAGGACGACCCAGCGGGCTGATTTTAAGCAAAATATTTGTTTTGCTTGTTTGGTCGTTTTTACGTTTTGTTCCGTAAATTGCCATTTCAAAGCCTCTGTTTCATGTTAACTTTATAAACAACTCTAAAGACTTGTATAAACATAATAAAATATATGAAAGTAACATATTTCGATAAAAATACCGTCTTTGGACTCAAAAACGCCAACGCAATCTAATACGCCTTAACACTTATTTAAAATGGACATATTACCTACATTTTGATAAATAAACATTTGTTACAAATAACGATCGTAATCTAAAGCCGTCAACTAATAGTTTTTGCGATAAACTTTGTTAAAAACGTTATATAAACTCATTTATAACTATACTTTTTGAAAAGTAAAGACTTACAAACTCTCTAAACGTCAAGCTAGACTTTCGCGAGAACTTCGATTATCTTTCAAATTAACTATTATTCCATCAAAAATAGTTGTCGTTAACTTTGCAAAATCAACATTTTTGACATTTGACCTTTATAAGTCAACATTTTCGACATTTGACTTTTATAAGTCAACATCCTTGACATTTGACAACCATCAGGCATAGCCTGGTGGCCACCAGCATCCGTAAAAACCTTGGGCCCACCCTTGTGCTGAAATATGCAGGTCTCGTGTTTGAGTCCAAGCATGGTGATGGGTACCATTGTTAGGATATTTACCGGGGAATGCTTCCTTTGCTGGGTAGGGGGTCCGGTCACAAAGTGGCCCGTGTCAATGGTATATGCCTTTACCATTTTTTTTCCTTGACATTTTACTTTTATAAGTCAACATTGTTAACATTTGACTTTTCTAAGCCAACTTCATTCACATTTGACTTTTACAAAGTCAACATCTTTAACCTTGGTCAATCTATTAAAACCTTGGTAATTCAATTTTCCTTTCGACTCGAATTAATCATTCGTTTCCAACAATCACTGTGGACGTGAAAGACCGATATCTGGCCACTCGCCCTTTTTGGAGCGGAACATCGTCTCCTGAATACGCGTCTTGATTCAGAATATTAAATGCTGGAATATTTTATTAAACTTAATCTTAACCAGCAAGGCTAAACCGGAACTACACTTATAGAGATACTGAGACTAAATTAATTGTTGTTTAGGGCACTTAGACGGTGGAGTTTTATCTCCGTGATCATTTACCCGAGATTTTCTGAAGCTTGTATTGTGAGTTATTCGTAGCCCTTGTCTTAAATATTTTAGGGCTGCAAAGCGTTATTTAAAAATTGTTTGTTTGAATAGTGGGCATTAATGTACATCTTGTCTGCTTACATGTTAGACGTCATTTTGTCTGCTTAAATGTTAGACGCCATCTTGTCTGCTTAAATGTTAGACGCCATCTTGAGTGCTTAATTGTTAGACGTCATTTTGTCTGCTAAATGCTAGACGTTATCATGTTTGCTTAAATTTCTAGACGCCTTCTTAATTTCTAAACGCTATTTTATATCTTGTCTGCTAAATTGTTAGAGGCTATTTATTACTTTATTACCTAAGAGAATAGGTCAACCTTATAAACTTGTCGTTGGGTCAACTTTTACTTACAATTGCGAATAATTCACCAACATGTTGTTGATGTCGTTTTAACGCTTTTCAGGGAATTGAGGATTTCCGTTGATCATGCCAATTTCTTTTTCGGATCGCTTGTTTTGGGAAATTTGTATTTGAATTGTTTAATGTAATTTCCATGACGATCCGTTTGTTGTCTTTGGAATTTGTATTTGTACTTGGCGTTTATCTCCCTTGACTTTATGATGTATTTTGTAACATTTGGCATGATATTTATATTTAATGTTTTATTTATGGGTTATATTGTTGTAGCATTTGACTCATGATATTATAACTGGAACACCTCGTGTTTCCGCTTTAAGCGGGGTGTGACATCTTTTATATATACTTTGTGTTTGATTAATATTATGCGTAACTAATTTCATTTTACGTTTGCTTGGATATGTGATCGTTTGTATGATTAATCTTGAGTATGAAATTGTATGATTGATGTGTGTTTGGTTAATTGGGGATCCGTTTGGGTTTAAGATTTAAGAAATTAAGAAATTGCTTATGTTCTTATTTAAAAATCGGGTATTCGAAAGGAATTCGATTTTCCTATAATAAGAATGAATATATCGTCCGGTCTATGGTTGATAGAAAATTAACGGTATTCGAAAGGAATCGTTAATAATAATTGTATATAAGTTTAAACACAAACGCTAATTGATAAATTAAGAGAAATCGGTTTATTGATTAGTAAACTATTCGAAAGGAAGCTTAAAGATTAATTCTCACACATCGACTTGATACTTTATAAACAATTATTTGGGGTGTTAACCGAATTCGAAAGGAACGGTTACATGGTTGGGTAATTGGAGAAATCCGGTATTCGAAAGGAACTTACGATTTTATATTAGAAGTTTATCATCAATTCATAATTAGGAAAGATTATATATTCGTAAACGGTCCAAGCAAGCGTACTTTATCAATATCTGAATTGCAAATCATTTTTAGTCGTTTTTACATCACGTGTTCCTAAGACTAAAACCCCACTTGTTACGTGTTATTTGTTACATATAAAGCTATTTTCTCAATTATAATAGTCCCCGTGTTCGAACCTGGAATTTGCCTATACTTTACTACGATCGATAAGGGTACACTGCCCGGTGTCGTATCTAGTAAAAAGCTGATTTTCGGAACACTAGATTTCGCACATCATATAGCAATACTTGAAAAGATGTTTTTTTGGTCCGCATATATATATATATATATATATATATATATATATATATATATATATATATATATATATATATATATATATATATATATACGTGTAAAGGATATGCGTATAAAGATAATATTGATTGTATAATGTATAACGACCTTTTGATATAATATGACTATAAGTGCTCACACTAAACCGATTAAACACGACCATGAAATGGCCCCTTTCCCCGCACTATCTACGAGGAGGAATTGACTAGTAATATGTACTTAGGCTGCCACCTAAGTAAGGAACGGTCATTTCCTAAGCATCGATACCCATATACTATACAGCTAAGCAAGCTAATAGCGTGTGATGAAAACCAGGCACTATTTTGAAAACTGATAGTAGGCACTTAAGTCTGGTTATATTCCTATCAAGAGTCAATGGAGATGCCAACCCGTGGCATTTAAAGACAACAATAAATCATTGAAATCATAGTATGACAAGTGAAAACATACCCATATAAATATTTAAAGCATTTAGTTTCCCATGTTTCCCCCAAAAATTATATGAAAATAGTAGAAATAGTGGGGATGTAACTCACGGATTGCGAAGAACCAAAACGTGTGCGGAAAAGAAGTCGGAACGCGTTGGAATCAAAGGAACCCTAGAACATACCAAGTTTTCGAGTAAGTATTATAATTTTGTAAATTTATACAATCGTTAGTCAACGAAAATGATTATATTTTAAGTGTTATAGTTTGGTCTAACGAAATTTGGGCAGCGCTTCCGCGCTATAAAATTTATGTCCATAATTCCATACACTTTCCCGCTTACAAACGTTATACACAATATTTATTTAGCTCATCAAATACAATATAAACATTATATGTAAATAAGTTACTTTAAACACAAGGTATAAGTTATAAATACAACTTTTATACCGATTTTTAAGATAACAAGTTTAAGGTTACAATTTATAACGGATTGAACAACTTCTCACAATCTGACCCTCGAATGAGTCGCATTCAAATTGAATGCCCCGCATTCGAGACCGGTTTTTAGCAAAATCGTTTTTATGTTGAAAAATCCATCTTTTGATGGTGGATTTAGACATACAAGTGATAAAATCGTAAAAGTATCTATAAATACTCTCAAATAACCACTTTGTTAGCTTAATAATAATATGTGTAGAGATCTTTGTTACAATATGTATAAACTTATAAAAACTTAGTAAAACTCATTTTTAGGTAATAGATTTAACATGCAATTAAAGATTTATGTAGGAAAAGTAAAGATGATGATTTTACCCCAAAGAAAAATGGATGGATGATGTATTGGAGAGAGTTGATGGTGATTTCGGCTTCGGAAACGGTTGAAATGAAGTATGTAATCAAAGGGAATGTAAATTCTTTCTTATCTTGATGAAGAAAACGATTTTTTATGGTGTTTTTGGTGTGGTTTTTCTGCAAATATTGGCTGGAAATATGGATGTGTTGAGAGAGAATTGCAAGAGTGTGTGTGTTTGTAATTGTGAATGGAGAAAAAATGAAATGTGTGTAGGTGATGTAGTAAGGAAGAGAGATGGGAATGAATGGCTTCTTAGAGGCTCATTCTCTGACCCAAAGTGGCATTGGACATCTGTTTGGACAGGTGTAAGAGGTGGGGAATCGTTTTTGGTGACTCACAAGATTTTTAAATAAAAGTTGTCTGCACATCCAATGCGCCGCAGTGGATTTCAATGCTGGTGCATTGCCTCCAATGCGTCGCATTGGATTTGAATGCCCCGCATCGGGGCCTAGGCCTGGCTTCTTCGTTTTTCGTTTATGTTATCGTTAAGCATTTGCGTTCGTTTAAAGTTTACAATTGTTTTGCAATGAACTTAGGCAAGTTCATTATGTGTTTTCTTGGTATTAGGATTCATTTATTGATTCCGATTCCGAGACACACACGTTTACGGTCAAAGTACAAATAAGAGCAATAACATATTATCTCGAAGATAAAGAATACGGAATTCCCTGAATTTTAGACGTTTGTCACATGTACTTCTCGGAGCGAGAATTCACATTTCGAAAACTTAGCGTACAACTTCTGATCCCTATGGAGTTCCAGAATGAGTTTCAAGTGTTGTTCATGATCTTGTATATTCCGGGAATAGATGAGGATATCGTCTATGAATACGATCACGAATTTGTCCAGATATGGTCTACACACCCTGTTCATCAAGTCCATGAACACAGTCGGTGCGTTGGTCAGACCGAATGGCATAACGAGGAATTCGTAATGCCCATAACGAGTTCGGAAAGCAGTTTTAGGAATGTTGGGTTCACTGACTCGAACCTGATGATACCCTGAACGAAGATCGATCTTTGAAAAGTAAGTTGCACCCTGCAACTGATCGAATAGTTCGTCGATTCGAGGGAGAGGGTATCGGCTCTTGACGGTTAGTTTATTGAGCTCTTGGTAATCGATGCACATCCTTAAAGATTCGTATTTCTTTTTAAAGAAAAGGATTGGGGCTCCCCAGGGTGACGTACCAGAACGAATTAGACCATGATCTAAGAGTTCCTACGGTTGTTCAGAGAGTTCTTGCATTTCGGGTGGTGCTAGACGGTACGGTGTCTTGGCAACTGGCGCTGCTCCAGGAATGAGGTCAATTCGGAATTCCACTAGTCGGGTTGGGGGTATTCCGGGTAAATCCTCTAGAAAGACTTCGGGGTGATCTTTGACTACAGGGGTGCCCCGTTTTGTTACATTTGTAGCACACCGGGCAGTTCCCAATGTGGTGAAGGTTGCATTTGCCACACTTGGGATGCGGCCCAGCGTAAGGTCGTGGTCCGGTTGAGGTTGCAGTACCTACTGCAAAATTGCCGACGGTTCTGGGTTTCTTGTTGCGATCATTCCTCCTTGGCTGATGATCAATTTTCCGTTTATCACTTTCCTCTCGCTTGACTGGTGCTGGAGAGGAAAGGAGGTTGTTCGTCAGACGATGCGCGAGAACAACAACGCTTTGTATCGTCATTGGTTCTGCAGATATTACCATTCCTCAAATATATGGAGAGAGACCACAGATGTAGCGATCGATCTGGTTCACCTCAGGGGTTACCATCCGTGCACTTGGGCAAGCTCGTAGAATCGAGCGGTGTAGGTATCGATGTTGTTTCCGACCATCTGATGGTTCCACAACTCCGCCTCGATCTTCTTCACCTCGCTCTTTGAGCATTATTCTCCCATGATCAGTTTCTTGAAATCCTCCCACGTGAGGGCGTATGCTTCAGCTCGAACTCGGGTTTGGACAACGAGGTTCCACCAGGTTAGGGCTCGTCCGTGGAGTACACAGGAAGCGTACTCCAACTTTTCAGCCTCGGCACAACGGCTGATGTGGAGAAACGATCTGATACTCTCAATCCACGAGAGTAGGCCGACAGCACCGGAGGTTCCGTGAAATTCCTTCGGCTTGCATGCCATGAAGTTCTTGTAGCTGCAGCCGGGTCGGTTTTCGTTTTGGTTACGGGTTGTTGTTCTGTTGTTGGTTTTGGTTAAGGTTTTGGTGTTGGTCATCTTGCTGGTTGTTGTCATTGTTGTTTTCGTGGTTGTTGTTGTTGAGGTTATTATTTCCCTGATATCCGTTGTTGATCCCAGCGGTGATCTGGGCGATCATGTTTGGGATTGCTACGTTGAGCTGCGCAACAACCTGCTCGGCTATTAAGTTAGCGTTGCTTCTTTTGGGAGGCATGATTCTACAACAGAAAAAAGAAAATGGTTTAGAACGTACGAATAAGAATACGCGATAAGGATTTTAACAAATATGTACACCACGACCAATATGTACACATTACGATTTGATACGAATAAGAATACGCGAAAAGGAAACCCGGATGCCTTGTTGTGGCATTTCATCCATTCTCGTCACCGTCCCTTGTCTTTGGCACGAGTCGCAAGTTCTAACTAACGTGCTTGCCTCCTTGAAAATTGTAGGCCAATAGAACCCCGCATCATAAACCTTTTTACCCGTTACCGATGGACCATAATGTCCTCCCGTAGGGCCATGGTGACATTCATCAAGTATTCGCCTAGTTTCACCTCCATGCACACACCTTCTTACCATCCCGTCCGCATACATCCTAAACAAGTAAGGTTACTCCCAAAAATAATTGTTGGCATCGGAAAATAGATTTCTTGCGTTGTTGATAACTCAAATCCTTGTTTATTACTCCACCCGCCAAATAATTTGCTATATCCGCAAACCAATGACACTTCTCACCATTAACCCGTCCAAAGAATTCTAGTTGCTCACCTGGAAAGGTGTCATGAATCTCCTCATCCTTACGTTCTCCAAGCCCCGAATTTTCTAAACAACTCAAATGATCCGCCGCTACGTTTTCCCGTACTCTTTTGTGTTTTATTTCCACATCAAAATCTTTTAATCGAAAAATCCATTGAATAAGCCTGGGTTTCGCATCCAGCGTTGAGAACAAAAACTTGAGAGTTGGGTGATCCGTAAATACTACAGTTTTACTCAACACTAAGTATGATTTGAATTTGTCAAAGGCAAAGACCACCGCAAGAAGCTCCTTCTCGGTAGTGGAGTAAATATTTTGTGCCTCATTCAATGTTTTACTCGCAAAATAAATCAGTTGAAAATGCTTACCGATTCTTTCACCCAAAACTGCACCAACCGCGAAATTGCTAGCATCACACATAAGCTTGAACGGTAAGTTCCAATCCGATGAGACTAAAATGGGTGTATCCGTCAACATTTCCTTAAGTAACTCAAATGCCTCCACACACTCCTTTGAAAAATATAACTTTACATCTTTATCCAACAGTCTCGTCATAGGCCTCGTGATCTTTGAGAAATCCTTAATGAACGTCCTACAAAACCCCGCATGCAAAAAGCTCCTTACTGATTTCTCATTCTTTGGAGGTGGTAGTTTCGATATTACCTCAATATTTTCCTTGTCCACTTCAATCCCGGTCTTTGACACTTTACGCCCCAATACTATAACCTCTTTGACCATGAAGTAACATTTCTCCCAATTCAATACCAAATTGGTCTCCTCACACCTTGATAGCATACTATCAAAGTTCTTCAAACAAACCTCAAACAAATCCCCATAAACCGAAAATTCATCCATGAATACTTCCATTGAATTTTGCATCATATCTTGGAAAATTGCCATCATAAATCGTTGGAAAGTACCCTGTGTGTTACATAACCCAAATGGCATCCTTCTATATGCATATGTTCCAAACGGGCAAGTAAATATTGTTTTCTCTTGGTCCTAGGGATCAATTAGAATATGAAAAAACCCGGAGAAACCATCAAGAAAACAATAGAACTCACTACCCGGTAGACGCTTTATCATTTGATCCATGAAAGGAAGGGGAAAGTGATCTTTCCTTGTTGCCTCATTCAACTTCCGATAATCGATACAAACTCTCCACCCCATCACCGTTATAGTAGGTACCAATTCACTCTTATCATTCAAAACACCGTCATCCCACCTTTCTTGGGCACACAATGTACCGGACTAACCCATGAACTATCCGCTATAGGGTAAATAATACTTGCGTCCAAAAGTTTAACAACCTCCTTCTTGACTACATCTTGCATATTCGGGTTTAGCCTTTGTTGTCGATGAACAACGACTTTATGTTGTCTAAAAAGTTGATTTTGTGTTTACAAAAATCTGAGCTAATACCCGGAATATCAGACATGCGCCAAAAAAAGCTTTTTTATGGTTCTTGAGGATCGTTAATAATCTATTTTTCTCGTTTTCCAAAAGTGTACACGATATGATAACGGGCAGAAAAGAGTTTCCTTCTAAAAAAGCTACTCCAGATGCTCGATATTTGCTTCAACTCTAAGTCCTTTGGAGGATCCTCGATTGATGTCTTGATCCTCTTCAAGTATTCCTTCTCAATCCAAGTCGAAATCTGCCTCATCTAACATCAATTCTGAAACACGTTTTGTTAGTTGAATAAGAGTGTTTAATAGCCTGATCTAAGGTAAATGAGAGGAACTTTAATATCCTTCTCTATCTCGAGAATAACAAAATAGGCCGATGTTAAGAGTTTCCCACCATTACCTCCATGTTTTCCGCAATACGCAAAGGGTATTGATAAGATCAATCGACCAACCTTATGCTCATTCGAGTTGGTGTTAAAGAAGCCGAAGAGAGTTTAGTGTATAAAGAGTAAGGCATTAAGTTGATACTTGCCCCCAAATCCGCTAATGCACTAAAAGTAAATTTATTATTAAAAGTGCAAGAGAGAAGAAAGGTTCCTGGGTCGTCAAGCTTTGTTTCAATTCTATTCCTCAAAATTTTCGAACACTCGGCATTTAGGAATGCAGTTTGTTTTTCCAAATAGTCCCCCGTCCCGCTCACTAGCTCCTTGACGAATTTCGCATAATTCGGCATACCTGAAATAAGATCAACTAAAGGAACATTAATTTTCATCGATTTCATCAAGTCAACAAACTTCCCAAATTGTTCTTTCTTCTTTTCCTTTATAAGCCGTTGAGGATATGGGATCCTTGGCTTGTATGCTTTATCATTCGTGTTAACATCCGATTTACGCTCCTCGTCTTTATTTGGGACTATTGGTTCCTTCCCGGGTTGTTTCTCCATCTCTATCTCTTCCTCAATATCGTCGTCGGACTTTACAGGCTCACTGCAGAGAACCAAAGGTGACTGTTGTGCAGTGCTTACATTTTCGTCCAATGGTGAGCTCTCTGAGTGCCCACTGCGTCGCGGTGCCTCATGATTGCGCCATAGTGGAGCTTTAGCAGCTACTTTTGGTTTTTCTTTCATATTCAGCTCACTTTCTTGCATGCCCCCATACTTAAACCCTGATCGTGTCTCTATTGTGTTAATATGCTCATCCCAGTGATGTGGTGTTTGGTACCTTAGACCTTGACTAGATTGACCCCTATTGTTGTTTTCATCATTCGGTCTCGGTTTTGGTTGGGTAGAACTCGGTATTTCACCCGTTGGTCGATTTGAAAACCTTTCGTTCATCCGTTCAAACCTCCGCTCTAAGTATTGCACGCTCGCCTTTGTGTTCCTTTGTCCTTGATCTAGCTTCTCATGTATATCCTTGATCGAATTAGCCATCAAGTTGTTTTCCACCTTTTGAGTGTGAATAAAATATTTCATAATTTCCTTCAGGCTCGAATCTTCTCCTTCTTCTTTTGGTTTTTGTTGATTTTGCTTAAATCGCCCATCATTTCAATTCCCTCGGTTTTGGTTACCATACCCATAATTTCCTCTTTCTTGTTGACGATTTTGATAATTCCCACGGTTTTGATAACCGTAGTTTGCATAATTGACATCTTCAACCTTTTGTTCACATTCTTCCGTATAATGTCTCCCTCCACATTTTCCACAACCATTTCTCACCTGATGAACATATTTCCCTAAACGAACCATTCGGTTATTTATCTGCTCCGATAAAGATTTTATCTCGTTTACGATCTCCGTTGTTCCACTTCTGCTACTGCTACCTCCTTCCACTTGGTTAACCGACCCCCAAACTTTTCTAGGCCTATTGACCTGATCTCTAGCAATCCCGACCTGAACTTGATCCTCCATCATGCGATAAGCATCATTAGGTGACTTATATAAGAAATTACCACCACCCGCAAGATCCAAATCGAGCTGAGAACGATTATCCAACCCGTGGTAAGAAATATCAAAAATCTGCTCCCTATCAAGACCGTGACCATGACAATTTCTCAAAAGATCTTTGAGTCTAATCCAAGCTTCTGTTGTGGTGTCGTTGTCAAATTGGTAGAAACTACGAATATGGTTCAAAAGCTTCCTACCCAAGATGGGGGGAAAGAAATGGGTCACGAACAATTCCCTCAATTCTTCCCATGTCTCAATCGATTCCGGCTCCAACTCATAGAACCATTTCTTAGCTTCCCCTCTTAAAGATGACGGGAATAGGCTAAGCATGACTCCCTCCTCTAAACCATCCCCATATCGGAACATCTTACATATCTCCGTATATGTTGCAATGTGCTTATGTGGGTCAGCTTTTGAATTACCATCAAACGAACTATCTTGCATCATCTTAAGGTGATGACCTTTAACGGAAAAGTCATTCCCCAAGTTTGGTAGAATAATAGCCGACCCTCGTGTAAGTGGAACGACCCGGTTCCGGTTGATCATCGGTATGTCAAACGGGTTGGGCGGGTCGTTACCAAGAACATCGTCTTCTCCGTGTTGTGACATTTCGCTTGGCTCAAAATGGTTTTCCCCTAATGTAAGATCCTCTTCCTCCTCGGAAGTCTCGCTTTAACTAAACATGCCGCCTTTACCCTTGTTTCCAAAAAACTCTCTCCGGATCCGAAAATGGACTCACAACGTCCTTCCCTTAGGATCTCGTGTACATCCACTAACAAATCAGCTGAAAATCACAACACAACAAGAGATACCATGAATACTATTCAACACAAGATAAAAGGGAAAATGCACTGGATGACCATTGTACTACCTAAAAATATCCGTATAGGTCATTGTCCAAAATTTGCGTCTATCTACATCACTATACCGCATTTTACCGTTTAAATTATAACCTTAACTTTAAGAAACCGTTTAAATAGATCACTTTGGTCACCTGCAACCTGTTGGTAACCGCCACGTCATCAGACCACCCAAACATTTCTTCCTTCTCTCTTCCCCCTCTCCCTTGCTGCCTTCATCCCCTTCTTTCTATCATTTCATTTCAATCAGGTTTATTCACCATCATTGCTCCGACGACCATTCAATTAGCGTGCCCTAATTTCAGTTCCTGTTCACTAATTTCCCCGAACTTAAGTTCTCCGATGTCAACTCTGGTGCGCTGAAGAAATTACTATGATGTAGATCTACAAATTAGTTTGGAAAATTGATCAACTCTAGAGATTCAGGTATTCATTTGATGTAGATCATTAATTACTATTTTACTTTTTTAATATACAAATTAATCATATTAAACTATTAAACTATTTAATGTATTTCACTTATAATACCACTACACTAGATGCGCTTGATGTGATTTATATATTTATTTGATCTTTTTATTTGCAAATCCAATTACAGTTTTGTTTGCTCAAGATCAATCGGTGGCTTTTTCGTGAGGAGAAATTTGCAAGGTGAGAATTTGATTTACTTTTCAATTTTACGAGTATATTATTTCCTAATTTTTACCTCTGATTTAAATATATTTTCATCAAAATATATGATATAAACTGATGATAACGATCCTTCCTTCACTCAGGTTATTACAAAAACCCACAGAGGAATTTTGGTAAGATTTATTAATTTATCTGAAGGAGAAATGTGGATGGAAGAATACTGAAAGTAGTGGATACAAGATAATGTATTTGCCAATTAATTATGTGTATTTCTTCCCTGCCAGTCTTACAAATCTGAGTTGTGGAAGCATTTGGTGTAGCTGTTGATGTTAACTTCTGTCTAGATGAAACCCCCGATGGTTTTGTGTATCATAAATCTTTCTTTCAAAAACAATATAAATTATACTTTAACTATATGAAAGCCGGTTGATTGATCTACTCCGGCGACTTTTACGAGTGCTTCAAATTGCCGGATTTTTTGGTGTCGCCGGATTTTTTGGGTTCATCAATTTCAAAATGAAAGAGAGAGAGAGAATTAGTGGAGGTTAACCTGTTGGTCGGGTAAAAATGGTTTAAATAACAGGTTACTTGCGGTATAGTGATGTAGATAGACGTAAATTTTGTACAATGACCTATACGGATATTTTTAGGTAGTACAATGGTCATCCAGTGCATTTTCCCCAAGATAAAACTACAAAACTAAAACCTCTATTAGATCAAGTTCCTTTCGAATACCGGATTTATCCAATTACCCAACCGTTCAACCATTCCTTTCGAATATGGTTAACACCCCAAATAATTGTGCATAAAGTATCATGCCGATGTGTGAGACTTAATTTATAAACTTCCTTTCGAATCGTTTACTAGTTAATAAACCAAGTTCTCTTATTTCACTAACTAGCGTTTGTGTTTAGACTTACTTATTTCTATTACTCTTAACGATTCCTTTCGAATACCATTAACTTTTATCAACGATAGACTGCTGACATATTCATTCTTATTTTAGCAAATTCGTGAGTTCCTTTCGAATACCTGGTTTTACACAAGAACATAAGCACTTTAATAATTTCGTTAAAGCTTAAACCCAAACAGATCCCCAATTAATCAAACACATATTAATCAAACACTAGATGCGCTTGATGTGATTTATATATTTATTTGATCTTTTTATTTGCAAATCCAATTACAGTTTTGTTTGCTCAAGATCAATCGGTGGCTTTTTCGTGAGGAGAAATTTGCAAGGTGAGAATTTGATTTACTTTTCAATTTTACGAGTATATTATTTCCTAATTTTTACCTCTGATTTAAATATATTTTCATCAAAATATATGATATAAACTGATGATAACGATCCTTCCTTCACTCAGGTTATTACAAAAACCCACAGAGGAATTTTGGTAAGATTTATTAATTTATCTGAAGGAGAAATGTGGATGGAAGAATACTGAAAGTAGTGGATACAAGATAATGTATTTGCCAATTAATTATGTGTATTTCTTCCCTGCCAGTCTTACAAATCTGAGTTGTGGAAGCATTTGGTGTAGCTGTTGATGTTAACTTCTGTCTAGATGAAACCCCCGATGGTTTTGTGTATCATAAATCTTTCTTTCAAAAACAATATAAATTATACTTTAACTATATGAAAGCCGGTTGATTGATCTACTCCGGCGACTTTTACGAGTGCTTCAAATTGCCGGATTTTTTGGTGTCGCCGGATTTTTTGGGTTCATCAATTTCAAAATGAAAGAGAGAGAGAGAATTAGTGGAGGTTAACCTGTTGGTCGGGTAAAAATGGTTTAAATAACAGGTTACTTGCGGTATAGTGATGTAGATAGACGTAAATTTTGTACAATGACCTATACGGATATTTTTAGGTAGTACAATGGTCATCCAGTGCATTTTCCCCAAGATAAAACTACAAAACTAAAACCTCTATTAGATCAAGTTCCTTTCGAATACCGGATTTATCCAATTACCCAACCGTTCAACCATTCCTTTCGAATATGGTTAACACCCCAAATAATTGTGCATAAAGTATCATGCCGATGTGTGAGACTTAATTTATAAACTTCCTTTCGAATCGTTTACTAGTTAATAAACCAAGTTCTCTTATTTCACTAACTAGCGTTTGTGTTTAGACTTACTTATTTCTATTACTCTTAACGATTCCTTTCGAATACCATTAACTTTTATCAACGATAGACTGCTGACATATTCATTCTTATTTTAGCAAATTCGTGAGTTCCTTTCGAATACCTGGTTTTACACAAGAACATAAGCACTTTAATAATTTCGTTAAAGCTTAAACCCAAACAGATCCCCAATTAATCAAACACATATTAATCAAACAATTTCATACTTAAAATTAACGATACAAACGATCACATATTCAAGCAAACGTATAAGAAACTTAGCTACTCATATTAATAACGAAACACATAATAGATGACAAAGACATAATTGTATCGAAATAAAATGATGATTGAGTTTAATACGAACCAAAAGTACTTGCAATTGTATCTATGGTAAAACTTGTGAATCAAATGGTGAAAATAGCTTCGACAATTCCTTCTCCAAACTCCAAAATTATGATGATAATAGTCTCTCCAATGATTAGCAAGACGATGATGATAAAAAGTGGTTCTCCCTCTTAAAAATGAAGCCAAGAGACCCTTCAAATGCAGAACTGAATGGCAATTAAGCCAGATTCGTAACAACCAAAAATTTTCCCACTGCATCACACTAGAGTGTGAGTACGGCGTAGTGGCACATCAGATATCTCACTCGTAAACATCACTCTCCCTGCGTCGCACTGGAGTGTGAGTGCGGCGCATTCGAGCTTCATCAGCTTCCAACAACTTTACTTTATTCCTTCCTTGCGTTCTTTAGTCCAAAACAACTCGTTTTTGCTCTAATTACGTTAAAATACCTAAACACATACTTTACACGAAACATGAGTACAAAAAGGGCCTATCCATTACGTTTTGACCTAAAAAAATAACAAATATCGCGATGATATAATCATATAAATGAGGGATATCAGACACCCGAATGCGGAACACACAAAATAAAAGAAACCCGGGACTATGATTTATGTATATCACGTACAATCATTGAACACGACACTCTTAATTAATATAATAACGTTTACGTAGACATAATTCGGTAGAATAAAACACGAGATTAATTGTTAAGTCATTTAGAAGCTCATATATCGGGGAACTATATTCTTGTGCACCAAAAGTATAACACAACATCACACACATAACACATATTTCAATCAAACAACAACAGTAATAAGCAAGTTTAAAATTTTCCAGTAAATTACGGTAATGAACTACAGGCATACTAGACTAACTGAGACGAAAAAAGTAACGGTTGTCACAAAAGGCTATGTCCACATGCTTTGGTTCAATTTATGACATAAAGCATGAAAATAAACAAAGATTGATTGAGCCATAACTGCTTCTTGTTTTGACCCCATCATGTAAATTTCCAATTATATTAGACAAATGATGAGTTTTACTGATTTTTAAGAAAGTGCTTGCATCCTCTATAATATTTTCAGATAAGTTTATATGATTTATGTCAAAATCTTTAAGAGAGAAAGAGTTGAAGATAGCTTCACTGGATTGATCATGGTTTGCTGAATCAAAGTTAACATGCACACTGCAAGAGTTGTTTTGAACTTCTTTAGAGTTATTTTGAACTTCTTTGGAGTTGTTTTGTGTAGAATCCGAGTTAAATTGGTCTGCATTCTGAACTTCATCCGAGTTGTTTTGACCTTCAATTTCTGCTTCAGAGTTAATTTGTTGCTCATCGGAGTTGAATTGTCCTTCATTTGGAACTGCACTAGAGTTGTCTTGACTCTCAAATTCTGCTTCCGAAGTAATTTTTGCTTCTTCAGAGTTAAGTTTTAAGCTTTCACAACATTGATGTCTTGTATTTTAGATTATACTGGAATATCTTCAATTTCTTGAAAGTTTGTATCAGTTGATGAATCTGAATATTCTTGACTAACAGATGTTGTGTCTTCATTTGATTGCTCCTGATCATTAACTGGAGTTTGATGTAATTCATATGAGCTAGCTTCACTTGACTCTCTCCTTGTACCAATCTCATAATCATCATTATTCTCCGATGATTTATCAAGTACTGAAGAGCCCTGTACTTCTTCTGAAACATGCTCTTGACAAAAAACATCAAAAGAATTTACAAAAGTATCTAAATCTAACAAAATGTATATTCATTGAAAAACAAATTGATGGATTCTTCTATGGATCTAGTTCTTCTATTATAAATCCTATAAGCCTTCGACACACTAGAATATCCAAGAAAATATCCTTCATCTAGCTTAGAGTCAAACTTTCCTAAGTGATCCTTGGTATTCAAAATAGAACATTGCCACCCAAATGCTTTGAAAAAGCCTATGAAAGGTTTTCTTCCTGACACTAGCTCATATGACGTTTTTCCCAAGCTTTTAACAACACGGAATATTTTGTTCACATAGCACATAGTGTGTAGAAGTTCTGCCTAATTGTGAATGGTAAGAATGATTCACTTAACATAGCTCTAGCTCCTACACTTAAAGTACTGTTTTTCATTTCTGCCACCCCATTCTCTTGAGGTATTCTAGGAGAGCTATATTTTCTAGTGATACCCTTAAGTGCACATAACTCATTGAAGGTATGTGAAAACCGTCAAAAATTCAGGAGAATTTGGTATTCTTTATCTTCGAGATAATTTGTTAATGCTCCTATTTGTACTTTTACCGTAAACGTATTTGTGTCGGAATCGAAATCGGAATCAATAAATGAATCCTAATACCAAGAAAACACATAATGAACTTGCCTAAGTTCATTTCATAACAAATCGTAAACTTTCAAAGAACAAAAATGCTTAACGATAACGAAAACGAAAAACGGAAAATGCTGAAAAACTGCTTGGTGCGCAACCCTAACTACATATGGTGGCGCCCTCCATAGAAGATCAAATACTTTTAGTGCTTTGGTGACTCATTTGTGCAGGTAACATGAGGCTAACACCTGTCCAAGGTCGTGTGGACCTCTCTATGGTCCAGGGAATGCATCCACTTACCCCCATATCTCTCATTTTCCCCTCATTTTTAACATCACAAACACACACACACACTAAAAACACACACATCAACCACATTTTCACAGTAAAAATCACCATAAACACTCCATAAAAATCGTTCTAACAAGCAAGGATAGCAAGGGGTTTCACTTATTTGGGTTGCCTAAACGTTTTTCTTCATTTTCAAGCTTAAATCTCCAACAAATCACCATCCAAGCAATCCTCTCCGGTAAAAACTCTTCTATTTACTGTTACTACTCATAAAAGTCATAGCGCGGAAGCGCTGCCCGATACCTCTAAAACTTAAGCATTTTCGTTGACTAACGATTATATAATTTAATAAATTATATCACTTACTCGAAACTTGGTATATTCTAGGCCTTATTTGATTCCGACGCGTTCGACTTCCTTCCGCACAAGCTTAACTCTTCGCAATCCGTGAGTTACATCCCCACTCTTTTACTGTCTTTATACAACTTTTTTGGGGAAACATGAGAACGAACCGTTTTATGAACTTGTGAACTTATTAACCATCTTATGAACTTATATGAGTTTACTCACTTATCGAACCGTTTTACTTGCCTATATGTGTAAGTCTTTTGCACTTTATATATTTGAGAACTTAACGATCGATTGTATGTCTTTTACCAGCCACGAGATTGGCATCATTATTGACTCTTAATAGGAACATATTACGGCGAGGCCTTTAGTGTGAACACTTACAATTATGTTAGGTCAAGAGGTCAATGTATTTATACCACCAAATCTTACCTTATACGCTATCTTTACTTGTATATATATATATATTTTATCAAGCACATGAGCTGCTTTATTTCCGATGAGAAATCTTTCGAATATATACCATGTCCGTAGACTTCTTTTAAAGTATTGCTATACTTTGCCGAAACCATTTTTAGTCGAGGACTAGAAAACTGTAACTCACTCACTACTTTTTTTAGTTGACATTTTTTCTCATTTTCAAGAAAAGTAATGTAAGGTATGGAGTGCATATCTTTTGGACGGGTCAGGCAAGTCACGTGGTATCATGAATCGGGAGAAGACCTTGTTTTATATTTTGGGAACGTTTGTTGAAATATTTACTTATGTACTTTATTTGAAATGAAATGTTAAATTATTGGTTACCTTTGAACTTGCAAACGTTTTATTACTTATTTTAAATTACTTGAAACCGTTTGAATTTATTATACCTCGTGTTATGATATCGACGCTCTTCACATCCTCTGTTTTCGATTTAGCGGGGTGTGACAAAGTAACATTTTTAAATTTTGTACCCTGTCAAATCTAATCATCTTAACCTTTTCATCGCATAAATTCTCAATTTTCACAATGAAATCTTTGATAATCTCAGGTGTCTCATGTTTATTTCCAAGGAAAAATACCTACAAAAACATTGAATAGTCATCTGTGATGACTAGACAAAATGATTTCATACCAAGAATTTTTACAGTTATAGGACCAAAGAAATCCATGTGTAAAAGATGTAGGACTGTATCTACTGAATTGTGAGTCTTAAGTTTGAAACTTGATTTATGGTGTTTACCTTTAAAACAACAAATACAATGGTCAATCAAATGAAAATTCTTTTTGGGTATGAAACAGTTTGAATAATCATTTGATTTTACCTTGATCATATCCAAAATATACATGTCCTCATATCTTGGTGTTTGCAAAACAATCATATCCTTTGGTATCACAAATTCAGGTTTTAAGATGTAAAAATGATCAGAAGTGTACTATTTATCATATACTTGTGACACAAAAAGCAGATTATAATTCAATTCTTCCACAAAAATTACCAGATCCAAGGTCAGTGTACCATTGGATACCTTCCCTTGACCAGTTATTCTGCCACCCATGTCTCCTCCAAATGATACATTTCTTCCAATGAAAGTAATAAATTCTTGTAACAATTTGAAATTCCCAGTCATGTGTCTAGAACATCCACTATCCACAACCCATATGTTATCTTCATGAGAAGCAGATTGTTCCTACACACAATAGAATATCTTAATTTGGGAACCCATGTCTTTGTAAACTTGAAATTGAATCTTTTAAACTTGTTGAACTTGAAATGATCATGTAATTCCCTTTCAGACATAAAAGTTTGATAATCCAAACTAAAACTTTCAACATCAAAGTTAATATCTTCTACATCCGAGTTAACATTCGAATTCAAAAATTTTATCAATCTTGAAAATTTATTCATTCGAATTAAAACATTCAACTTCCGAGTTTGTGACGTCCCGTCTATTTGAGGTACTTGAGTTACCGTTGTTGTTTTAATATTATTCGCAATTGTTTTGACCCTTGTATTTCGCTTTGTTTTACTCACGGTTTATTGATGAGAATCGGGTTTTATGTGATTATTTTGATTCGTCCCTTGAGACGTAAGTTGATTTTTATCTAAGTGCCAAATAGTTAGTATGCTCATGGAAATAAGTTAGGAGGTTTATGCCAAATTTGTCGGTTAACTTATCCCTAGCCTTAAGAAATCGTGCTTTGCTCGTGTTTATGTTTTTACCGAGAAGTATGTATTTCCATTTTGGAATTTAAATCGAATCATATAATGAATTACAATACCACGAATACCTATAATGAACTTGCCTAAGTTCATATGTAAAACAATCGGGAACCCTAAACAAATGAACGTGCATAACCATAACTTATACCGAAAATCGAAATTTGCTGTTTGGAGGCCGAATGCGCCGCCATCTCCCCTAATGCCCCGCATTAGGGTGCAGATCAGCACTTGGTGATTTTCTAACTTTTGCAATTTTTCTTAAACGGGCCTAAACCATTTGTGACGGGTTTGTGCTTGTCTAAAGGGCTTTTGGGTCCAGTAATAAGCATCAAACACCCTCATTTGACCTCCATTTCATTCCTCACTTTCACACACACAAATCATCTCACTCTCTCTTTTCTTTGAAGCTAAACACACACAAACACAAACACTTCTTTCATCCTTCCTTCTTGTGACTGTGATTTCCAGCTCCTAACCCACAAATTTTACCACCATAAATTGTTGTTTTCATCAAGAGGAGTAGAGTTCTTTCATCCATTTGAAGATTTACTTGGGTTGTATCGTGTTCGGGTCGAAATCACCGTCTCACATCAAGGATCTTCATCACATCTAGCTTGATCTTCACATCTTCACTTTCTTTGGGGTATATTAACTTAAACTTTCTGTATTGTATAAGTTTTATTCATTGCATGTATCATCTAACTAAAGAAAATGAGTTTTATAAGTGTTTGATGGGTAATAATTTATGAAAATCAACTTTTTACAAAAAAATGTGTAGGGATCTTGATTAAATGATGGTAAAAGCTTTACAAAATGGTTATTTGAAAGTGTTTTTGAACATATTATAACTTGCATGTCCAAATCTACCATCAAAAGACGATTTACTAAACACGAAAAACATTTTCGGTGGGAATCTGCCCAGGAATGCGCCGCAATCCTCCCTGATGCGCCGCATTCTGGGGACAGATTGCCCGTTTTCACTGTTAAGCGTAACCGTAAGCTTGTATTCTTAAGAACCGGTATTAACGGATGGTGTATTGTGTTTTGGAGTTAGAAATCTCATCACCACACCATCAAAGGATTTTATCCCCGGTTCTTAGCTTGCTAAATTGCGGTTGTTATCGGTAAGAATTGACTTTTTCCAAATTTCTCATTTTTCATATGTTCGGTTTTAGCCTTGAAAAATGGTTAGGAATAAATATTAGACCAACACATGTTATAATATCGGAACTTGGACAACATTGGACTAAAATACGTTAAAATGTGAATTTAACCATAAGTAACGTATTTAACTTATATCATATTATATATTATGAGAAAGACTTAATTGCTCTTGAAAATACAAATTTTGACAAGCGGGAAAGTGTACGGAATTTGGACTATTACTCTACGTTGCGGAAGCGCTGCCGTAATTTTTATCACGACTTATTACGACTATAATCACTTATATGAGTAAACTTGTGCATAAAAGTAATATATTAAACAATAACATTTTCTTTGGACTCAAAGACGCCAATATATGTATAAAAGTCATAATATTACTTAAAACAAATGTTTTAACCTCTTTTAACAAATAAACCTTCGTTTCATAACGCGTTCGTAATCTAAAATCATCAAATGGCGTTTTTACGACAAACTCTTGGTAAAATGATTTTGAAAGTTATATTACCCTTATATTTTGAAAACTTAAGACTTTAAATTATCCTAAGTGTCACAGTGGACTTTTATGGTTGACTTTGACTTTCATAAAGTCAACATTCCTGACGTTTGACTTTGACGAAGTCAACATTGTTTCCGTTGACCTTGGTCGATCTAATGAAACTTGGTAACGATATTTTATTAACCGATACTCCTAGTAGTCGTTTTCCGTTCGGATTATCATTCTCTTCTAGTGGACGATTATGACGTGGAATGCCGATATCTCTCCGGACGGTCCTGTTTGACGCGGAACATCGCCTTCTAAATACGTCACCTCATTTAAAATTTATTAATATTTGGATTATCTTATTTAACTTAATCTTAACCGACAAGGCTAAACCGGACCTAGACTTATACAGATACTGAGACTATGTTGTTTGTTGTTTTAAGGCACTTAGGCGGTGGAGTTGTAACTCTGTGTTTGTATACCCGATTAATTGTTGCTGAAGCTTTCTCTGTGAGTTATTCGTAGCCCTTGTCTTAAATATTTTTTGGGCTGTAAAGTGTATTTTAAATTGTCTGCTTGTGTGCGGAATGTTTTTGATTATCTTGTTTGCCTAGTGGATTAGGTCTGCCTTAGATTGAAAGCCATTAGCCCTTGTTGGGGCCCCCTGATACACTAGTTAAGCTTTATGCCCAACGGTTACATATATATAGATCTATATGGGTTATAGACCTAACCCTCACTGCTCGGTAGAATGTTTCTAGGAGCGGATGTTATGGCCGGTTAATTAATTTGTTACCTTTGGTTGGCGACCGCAGGATTTGGGGTTGTACGGTCAGGTTCAGTGTATGATTAGTCTAAGCAAAGTACCTATCACTATTGGTTGTTGAAAACAAGATATATCATTTGAAATTAACGTTGTCTTTGATGAAAATTGTCGATGGGTCAACTTTTACTTTTAAATTGCGAATAATTCACCAACATGTTGTTGATGTCGTTTTAACGCTTTGCAGGAAATTGAGGATTCCTGTTGATCATGCCATTTGTGCTTTTTGGGATGTTTGTCTTGTGTATTTTGGAACTTGTGATACTTGTTGTAATGTCCTTGATGTTCCGTTTTGTAAATTTTGTATTACTTTCGTTCTCGGCGATTTATCGCTTTTGAATTTGTAATGTATTTTGTAAACATTTGGCATGATTAATGTTATTTTGATGTTGGTTTTTTGGTTGTATTGTTGTAACATTTGACTCATGATATTATAACTGGAACATCCCGTGTTTCCGCTCTTAGCGGGGTGTGACAGAAGTTGGTATCAGAGCCAGGTTATAGCGAACCGAGTGATTTTAATTGAGTAAATCACTTGGACTATGACCATAGGCTTTTTAAATCGATTTTTCTCTGATTGCAATGTGTGCACTATTTTTCATACGTGTTTATTTTCGCGTGTTTTTGTGGCTTTTGGCCTTGTTTTTGCACACATTTGCTGATCGATTTTCTTTCCGTTTTATTTTAGGACGATGGCGCCTAAGAGGGGAGTTGCGACACGAAGTTCTGCTAGGCGCGCTACTGCGAACGCGAGGGCTAATACCGCGAATCAGAATGCGAGAGCGAATACGTCTAATGCAAGAAGGAACAATGTGGAGAACGATGTGAATCTTGACATGGCTCAGATGATTACTCAGCAGTTAGCGGCGATGATGCCCGAGCTTGTAGCTCAACATCGAGAGGGCACCGACTAAGGTAATGGTTCGGGTTCTGGAAATCCTGAGCCGGTTGTTAATAATGAGGGTCCTGAGCCGGTTGTTAATAACGAGGGTCCTGAGCCGGTTGTTAATAAAGAGGGTCCTGAGCCGGTTGTTAATAATGAGGGTCCCGAAGTCGTGATCACTGGATCCGGTAGAGCAGAGGGCTCAGCTCGACGCGCTGGTTGCACCTTGAAGACGTTTATGAGCTGCAAGGCCCCGGAATATAAGGGCAATGAGGGAGCAACTGGAACGCTCCAATGGATGGAGAAGCTAGAGTCCATCTTTGATGCTGTGGGATGTGCTGACGAGGATCGAGTCCGATTTGTTGCGTTTGTATTTCAAGGTACGGCTCTGACGTGGTGGAATTCAATCGTGAATGTGCGAGGCCGAGCTGAGATCAGCAAGATGACTTGGGATCAGCTAAAGGAGTTGATGATTATTGACTATGTTCCTGAATCTGAGATTCAGAAGTTGGAGGTTGAGTTGTGGAACTTGACCATGCTTGGGTCAGACACCCAGGGGTACACTTCGCGTTTTCACGCTCTGTCCCAGTTAGTGCCGCACTTGGTCCGACCGGAGCTTAAGCGTATAGGTCGCTACACTCACGGATTACCCCCATCAATCCGTAAGAGTGTCCTATCCAACAAACCGAGCACCTTTCAGAGCGCAGTGGAAATTGCGATTACGTTGAATCAAAATGCGGTTCGTGATGGTAAGTTACCCCCGATGATTGTTAACCAAAACTCCAGTAGGAAGCGGAGTGGTGACTTCCGTCAGAATGACTCGCGGAAAAAGTCTAGAAGGTAGGATGCTCCTCAAGTTGCGAAGTCGTATGCAGCAGTGACACCAGGTACCCAGGGTAAGTACCCAAAATGTGATCGGTGTGGTAGGTACCATACCAAAGAAGTGGCGTGTTGGGAATGCAGTATCTGCAAGAAGTTGGGTCACACGGACTAGTTCTGTAAAGCCGGAAAGGGCAAGTGTTTTGAATGTGGTTCTCCGGATCATCATAAGGACAGATGTCCTAAGTTAGCTGTAGCTGGTAATGCTCCTCGAGGCAGGGCGTTTGTTATGGGAGCCAAGGAGGCGCAGCGGGATCCACACGTCGTTACGGGTACTTTTCTTATCTATGGTCGACCTGCGTTTATTTTATTTGATTCTGGTGCGGATAGAAGTTTTATATCAGATGAGTTTAGGTTTATGATTCCTTGTAAGACTGTACCTTTAGTACCTCCCTTTGAGATAGAATTGGCTGATGGTGAGTTCTTCCATGCGTCTGAGTTACTTTCCGATTGTAATGTTAGTTTCGACGATCACTCTTTTCCTATCGACTTAATTCCGATTAGGTTAGATAGTTTCGACGTGATTATCGGCATGGACTGGTTAGAGACGCATCGTGCGGAGATCGTATGTTTCGAGAAGATGATCCGTATCCCGTTACCGCATGGAGAGCCGCTATTAGTTCAAGGAAATAAGACAGGGAAGCCGTCTTAAGATCGTCTCGTGTATGAAGGTTCGGGAGTACATTAAACGGGATTGTTCACTCTTTCTTGCACATCTTGTAAAGAAGGATAACACCGAGAGGCTGGAGGAGAAGCCAGTCGTGTGTGATTTCCCCGATGTATTCCCAGAGGATTTACCTGGTTTACCGCCTAGACGTGAGGTAGAATTTAGGATCGACTTAGTTCCCGGAGCAGCGCCAGTGGCGAAGGCTCCTTATCGGTTAGCACCTTCAGAGATGTTAGAGCTCTCTAAGCAGATCCAGGAGTTAGTGGATAAAGGCTTCATTAGACCGAGTTTCTCTCCGTGGGGCGCGCCGGTACTCTTTGTAAAGAAGAAGGATGGTTCGATGAGATTGTGTATAGATTACCGAGAGCTAAATAAGCTGACAGTAAAGAACCGATACCCTTTACCCCGTATAGATGATTTGTTTGATCAGCTTCAAGGTTCATGTTTCTTTTCTAAGATTGACCTGCGATCCGGTTATCATCAGTTGAGAGTGCAGGAGGAGGACGTCCCGAAGACTGCTTTTCGGACGCGATACGGTCAATATGAGTTTTTAGTCATGCCATTCGGCCTCACGAATGCGCCTGCAGCGTTTATGGAAATGATGAACCGTATCTGCCGCCCTTACCTCGATAAGTTTGTGATAGTGTTTATCGATGATATTTTGATTTATTCTCGTAGCCGTGAGGAGCACGAGGAGCACTTGAGGTTGGAACTGCTCAGGAAGGAGCAGCTTTACGCAAAGTTCTCGAAGTGCGAGTTTTGGTTATCTGAGGTTCAAGTTCTTGGCCACGTGGTTAGCAAGGAGGGAATCCACGTTGATCCTGCCAAGATTAAGGCCGTCAGAGATTGGGTTGCTCCTAAGACGCCCACCGATATCCGTTCATTCTTGGGTCTGGCAGGTTATTACCGTCACTTTTTCGAGAATTTTTCGAAAATAGCCTCGCCTATGACGAAGTTGACCCAGAATTACGAGGAGTTTATTTGGGGTACCGAGAAGGAGGAAGCCTTACAGTTATTAAAGAAAAGGTTGTGTGATGCTCCTATCTTGAGTCTTCCCGAGGGTACCGAAAATTTAGTTGTATATTGCGACGCTTCGCATAAGGGTCTCGGGTGCGTACTGATGCAGAATGGAAAGGTCATTTCCTATGCCTCTCGTCAGTTAAAGATTCATGAAAAGAACTACACGACCCATGATTTGGAATTAGGCGCAGTGGTTTTTGCTTTGAAGATTTGGCACCATTATCTGTACGGTAGTAAGTGTACTGTCTTCACCGATCATAAGTCGTTACTGCACATCTTTGATCAAAAGATGTTGAATATGAGGCAACGCCGATGGGTGGAATTGTTGAACGATTATGATTGTGAAATTCGTTATCATCCGGGAAAAGCTAATGTTGTGGCCGATGCGTTAAGTCGCAAGGAATTGGTTAAGCCGGTGAGAGTTCGCGCTATGATGGTTTCTATTCAATCGAGCTTGAAGACTC
This sequence comes from Senecio squalidus, assembly GCA_910822075.1. Lineage (NCBI taxonomy): Eukaryota > Viridiplantae > Streptophyta > Magnoliopsida > Asterales > Asteraceae > Senecio > Senecio squalidus. The sequence goes on along the minus strand of CAJVGC010000582.1, from coordinate 42,134,341 downwards.
GTATTATTCAGGCTCAACAGGAGGCTCTCAACGAGAATTGTCTTAAGGGTGAAGGATTATTTGGGTTGGCACGACAATTGGAGCCGAAAGACGACGGGGTTATGTATTTCTTGGACCGAATCTGGGTTCCCGTCAGTCTTAGACAGTTGATTTTGGATGAAGGTCACAAGTCTAATTACTCCGTTCATCCCGGAGCGGATAAGATGTACCACGACTTGAAAGATTTCTATTGGTGGCCTGGCACGAAGAGGGCGATTGCCGAGTATGTGGGCAAGTGTTTGACATGTTCTAAAGTTAAGGCTCAGAATCAGAAGCCTTCTGGCCTTCTTCAGCAGCCGGAAATCCCGCAGTGGAAGTGGGAAAATATTACGATGGATTTTGTTACGAAGCTTCCTAGGTCTTCGGGAGGTTATGATACTATTTGGGTCATAGTTGATCGACTGACTAAGTCAGCGCATTTTCTGCCTATTCGAGAAGATTACCGAATAGAGAAGTTGTCCAGATTATATATTGATGAGATCGTGGCCAGACATGGAATTCCTGTATCGGTTATTTCGGATCGCGATGCGCGTTTTACTTCGAGGTTCTGGCAGACGCTACAGCGAGCTTTAGGCACGAGATTGGATATGAGCACGGCTTATCACCCTCAGACCGATGGACAGAGTGAGCGCACGATTCAGACGTTGGATAATATGCTACGCGCGTGTGTTTTGGATTTTGGCGGGAGTTGGGATAGACATTTACCGTTGGTCGAGTTTTCGTACAACAATAGTTACCACTCCAGTATTAATTGCGCGCTTTTTGAAGCCCTTTACGGTCGGAAGTGTAGGTCTCCACTCTGTTGGGTTGAGATTGGTGATAGTCAGATTACGGGTCCCGAGCTGATCCAAGAGACTACTGATAAGATCTTTAGGATCAAGGATCGTCTGGTAGCCGCGAGAGATCGCCAGAAGAAGTACGCGGATTTGCGTCGTAAGCCTTTAGAATTCGAGGTCGGCGATATGGTGTTATTGAAGGTTTCCCCATGGAAGGGCGTATTTCGTTTTGAGAAGCGCAGCAAGTTAAGTCCATGTTTTACGGGTCCGTTTAAGATTTTGTCCCGTGTTGGACCAGTAGCTTATCGTCTTGAGTTGCCACCCGAGCGGAGCGGTGTGCACAACGTATTCCATGTATCGCCTCTCAAGAATTGTCTTGCTGATAAGTCATTGATTGTTCCTTTGGAGAAACTACGCTTGGATGATTCGCTTCACGTCATAGAGGATCCGGTGGAAATCGTTGACCGAGAGGTCAAGCGTTTGCGGCGGAGTCGGATTCCTATTGTTAAGATCCGGTGGAACTCTAAGCTTGGAGCTGAGTTTACGTGGGAACGGGAGGATGAAATGCAGCGGAAATATCCCCACCTCTTTTCTAGTAGCGACGCTCAATAGAAATTTCGAGGATGAAATTCTTTTAACTGGGGGAGGTTGTGACGTCCCGTCTATTTGAGGTACTTGAGTTACCGTTGTTGTTTTAATATTATTCGCAATTGTTTTGACCCTTGTATTTCGCTTTGTTTTACTCACGGTTTATTAATGAGAATCGGGTTTTATGTGATTATTTTGATTCGTCCCTTGAGACGTAAGTTGATTTTTATCTAAGTGCCAAATAGTTAGTATGCTCATGGAAATAAGTTAGGAGGTTTATGCCAAATTTGTCGGTTAACGTATCCCTATCCTTAAGAAATCGTGCTTTACTCGTGTTTATGTTTTTACCGAAAAGTATGTATTTCCATTTTGGAATTTAAATCGAATCATATAATGAATTACAATACCACGAATACCTATAATGAACTTGCCTAAGTTCATATGTAAAACAATCGGGAACCCTAAACAAATGAACGTGCATAACCATAACTTATACCAAAAATCGAAATTTGCTGTTTGAAGGCCGAATGCGCCGCCATCTCCCCTAATGCGCCGCATTAGGGTGCAGATCATCACTTGGTGATTTTCTAACTTTTGCAATTTTTCTTAAAAGAGCCTAAACCATTTGTGACGGGTTTGTGCTTGTCCAAAGGGCTTTTGGGTCCAGTAATAAGCATCAAACACCCTCATTTGACCTCCATTTCATTCCTCACTTTCACACACACAAATCATCTCTCTCTTTCTTTTCTTTGAAGCTAAACACACACAAACACAAACACTTCTTTCATCCTTCCTTCTTGTGACTGTGATTTCCAGCTCCTAACCCACAAATTTTACCACCATAAATTGTTGTTTTCATCAAGAGGAGTAGAGTTCTTTCATCCATTTGAAGATTTACGTGGGTTGTATCGTGTTCGGGTCGAAATCACCGTCTCACATCAAGGATCTTCATCACATCTAGCTTGATCTTCACATCTTCACTTTCTTTGGGGTATACTAACTTAAACTTTCTGAATTTTATAAGTTTTATTCATTGCATGTATCATCTAACTAAAGAAAATGAGTTTTATAAGTGTTTGATGGGTAATAATCTATGAAAATCAAGTTTTTACAAAAAAATGTGTAGGGATCTTGATTAAATGATGGTAAAAGCTTTACAAAATGGTTATTTGAAAGTGTTTTTGAACATATTATAACTTGCATGTCCAAATCTACCATTAAAAGACGATTTACTAAACACGAAAAACATTTTCGGTGGGAATTTGCCCAGGAATGCGCCGCAATCCTCCCTGATGCGCCGCAAATTTTTTGGGACAGATTGCCCATTTTCATTTTGTTTCACTGTTAAGCGTAATCGTAAGCTTCTATTCTTAAGAACCGGTATTAACGGATGGTGTATTGTGTTTTGGAGTTAGAAATCTCATCACCACACCATCAAAGGATATTATCCCGGGTTTTTAGCTTGTTAAATTGGGGTTGTTATCGGTAAGAATTGACTTTTTTCCAAATTTCTCATTTTTCATATGTTCGGTTTTAGCCTTGAAAAATGGTTAGGAATAAATATTAGACCAACACATGTTATAATGTCGGAACTTGGACAACATTGGACTAAAATACGTTAAAATGTGAATTTAACCATAAGTAACGTATTTAACTTATATCATATTATATATTATGAGAAAGACTTAATTGCTCTTGAAAATACAAATTTTGACAAGCGGGAAAGTGTACGGAATTTGGACTATTACTCTACGTTGCGGAAGCGCTACCGAAATTCATTTGACGACTTATTACGACTATAATCACTTATATGAGTAAACTTGTGCATAAAAGTAATATATTAAACAATAACATTGTCTTTGGACTCAAAGACGCAAATATATGTATAAAAGTCATAATATTACTTAAAACGAATGTTTTAACCTCTTTTAACAAATAAACCTTCGTTTCATAACGCGTTCGTAATCTAAAATCATCAAATGGCGTTTTTACAACAAACTCTTGGTAAAATGATTTTGAAAGTTATATTACCCTTATATTTTGAAAACTTAAGATTTTAAATTATCCTAAGTGTCAAAGTGTACTTTTATGGTTGACTTTGACTTTCATAAAGTCAACATTCCTGACGTTTGACTTTGACCAAGTCAACATTGTTTCCGTTGACCTTGGTCGATCTAATGAAACTTGGTAACGATATTTTATTAACCGATACTCCTAGTAGTCGTTTTCCATTCGGATTATCATTCTCTTCTAGTGGATGATTATGACGTGGAATGCCGATATCTCTCCGGGCGGTCCTGTTTGACGCGGAACATCGCCTTCTAAATACGTCACCTCATTTAAAATTTATTAATATTTGGATTATCTTATTTAACTTAATCTTAACCGATAAGTCTAAACCGGACCTAGACTTATAGATATATTGAGACTATGTTGTTTGTTGTTTTAAGGCACTTAGGCGGTGGAGTTGTAACTCTGTGTTTGTATACCCGATTAATTGTTGCTGAAGCTTTCTCTGTGAGTTATTCGTAGCCCTTGTCTTAAATATTTTTTGGGCTGTAAAGCGTATTTTAAATTGTCTGCTTGTATGCGGAATGTTTTTGATTATCTTGTTTGCCTAGTGGATTAGGTCTGCCTTAGATTGAAAGCCATTAGCCCTTGTTGGGGCCCCCTGATACACTAGTTAAGCTTTATGCCCAACGGTTACATATATATATATAGATCTATATGGGTTATAGACCTAACCCTCACTGCTCGGTAGAATGTTTCTAGGAGCGGATGTTATGGCCGGTTAATTAATTTGTTACCTTTGGTTGGCGACCTCAGGATTTGGGGTTGTACGGTCAGGTTCAGTGTATGATTAGTCTAAGCAAAGTACCTATCACTATTGGTTGTTGAAAACAAGATATATCATTTGAAATTAACGTTGTCTTTGATGAAAATTGTCGATGGGTCAACTTTTACATTAAAATTGCGAATAATTCACCAACATGTTGTTGATGTCGTTTTAACGCTTTGTAGGAAATTAAGGAGTCCTGTTGATCATGCCATTTGTGCTTTTTGGGATGTTTGTATTGTGTATTTTGGAACTTGTGATGCTTGTTGTAATGTCCTTGATGTTCCGTTTTGTAACGTTTGTATTACTTTCGTACTCGGCGATTTATCGCTTTTGAATTTGTAATGTATTTTGTAAACATTTGGCATGATTAATGTTATTTTGATGTTGGTTTATTGGTTGTATTGTTGTAACATTTGACTCATGATATTATAACTGGAACATCCCGTGTTTCCGCTCTTAGCGAGGTGTGACAGAGTTAATCTTAGAATCAAATTTAAAATATTAACATCAAAGTTGTATTTTACATCATCAGACTTAAAAATTTCTGGCATAGATTTAAAAGATTTTAAATTTGATATAGGATTTTCAACTTTGCACATTTTGACCATTTAACATTTCATGAGTTATTCTACCAAAATTAATCACATTCACACATTTAGATTTCTCATATTTAAGCATATATTCCTCAACTTAACTCTATCAAATTGAAGCTTAACAGAAAAACTACCAGATTCATGTACAACTTCAGAGTTTTGTTTCAACCAACATTCAACATCTTTATGTCTCTTTTTGCACAATTGACATTTTGGTTTTCTTTTAGATTTGACAGTTTTAGATTTTACAACTTCTTTCTCAAGTGACTCCCTACGATCAGTCTCATTCAAAATCAATTCATTGCCATTAAGAACATAAAAATACATATTATTAAATAAATAACATTTTTCATGCACACAATTATGAATACAATCCACAAATTCTTCCTCAATTCTAAAACATCCAAATTATTACAGAAAATCAAAATTTTATTGTATAAACTTGAAGTACATGCACTTAAACTCTTAGACGCTACATTCTTAATGCTTCTAACATCAATCTTCTCTTCCTTTAGATCCTCTTAATTCACTCTAATCTCATATTTCTCTATATTTTGACCTGCTACACAATTAATTTTATCATTTGAAATAGAAGAATCACTTAAGACACATTTTTTATTCACATTAATTAAACTTTCATCAATTTGTTTTACTTTGAAATCAACACAATGGGTTAACACAGAAACATCATCAAATTTGTTAGAATCGGGTAAACTACCTTCAAAATATGTAGATTTAGGCTTGATAGAAAATTATCAATAAATGGTGGAGGTACCGCTTTTAAACCAATACCAACTTTTTCTTTGCAAACAATTTGACTATCAATGATGCCACTCAAAGTTTTTAAAGGCAAATCAAACTTTTCAAGTTGAATCTTTGCATTCTTAAACTCATGAGTTACCTTTTTATATCTATTAAACAAATTCTCATGTTGGGTTTCTAATCTCCCCAATTTACCCTTATAAGCATCAATGTCTTTCAAAAATGAATCAATATTCTCTTTGTAAAACGTTTCTGTGTTTAAAAATTCTCTTTGATGAAATTTAACTAAATCAATTTCTTTGATCATTTTTTGATTGTGTTCTCTAGTGTATTTAAGAGTATTCAAGCATTCAACAGAGCAAGATTCTGAAAGTCCCACATCAGTTGCTTCAGATTCAACCTTACTCATTGGACCTTACACATTCTTGTTCTTGAATTCATCTTCTTGAACACCATCCCAATCACCAAAAGTAATGTATGTATGCTTCTGTCCACTTGAGCATGATTCATCATTTCCAACTTTCACCTCTGCAACAGTTACATTATTTGCATCATCTTTGACTTGATAGTTGTTCCTTTGATAATTATTGTCCATCCTCATAGGTGCTCTGCATTCTCTAGAAAAGGGTCCCAGCTCATCACAATTGAAAAACTTCAGCTTTGTCTTGTCAAATCCAACTATATTTCAATTATCCCTTATAAAAATGTTTCTTCCATTTCAAATCAACATCTTCCTATTCATCAGGATGTATCTGCTAAAGATCTTCTCTAGCCAATTCAGCTTGTGTCAAACTTCCAGCTACAAAAGCTTCATGGCTTGCCACAAAAACTCCGTTAGCACATCTTTGTCTCCTAAACCATTCACATTCATCCCACTCATACATGAGTTCAAACTAGAAGACTAATATGCACTTGTTTCATTACTTTGACAAGAAAAACCTCCATAACTATTGCCATTGTAACCAACAAATGCCTGATTTGGAGAATGAAAATTTACAGAATAGCAATTGTTGTGAGAATGATCTTGAAAATGAAAATTAGAAGACTGATATGAACTTGTTTCGCCATTTTGACCAGAAAAACCTCTATAACTATTGCCATTGTAACCAACAGATGCTTGATTTGGAGAATGAAAATTTCCAGAATAGGAATTCTGAGAGAATGATCTTGACTTTTAAAATGAGTTGTATTCACAGGAACTTGAGCTTTTTATATAACCATGTCACATGCATAACCATTTCTTGATTGATTCCTATCATCCAACTTCATATCCACTTCATAGGATTGTAGAATCCCTATCAGTTACACCAAAGTCATAGCCTTGAGATTTGCAGTTCGTTTGGTAATCATTACTTGAACTAACAATTTGGTAGGAAGTGAACTCACCAATTTTTTACAAGTATCATTATCCTTCATCACCACTCATGCACTCTTCAAATCAGTAATCAACAAAGTGTACCTACTCACTTGCTCAGACAAGCTTTCACCTCTCACATACTCAAACGACTCATAGAGCTTCTTTAGCATATCCTTCTTTCTCTCCTTCATTTCTATACTTCCTTCATAACGTAGCTCCATAGCATCAATCAATTCCTGTAGGTAATGCTAGTATACAGCTCCTAACGCACGAAAATCTCTGTCTATCAACTTATTGTCGGTTTCAGAATACCTCTCAGGTGTTCATCAACCATTTGAGTACCACCAGTTCCTGTATCATAGGACGATGTGGTCTATTTACAATTGAATTCCAGAGTTGTACCTCGATGTAGTATATACTTTGAAACGTAGCTTCCACATCATGAAGTCAGCTCCTGGAAGAAACTTAGGAGGTCTTCCACCGGATCCAGTTTCGTTGTCATATTTCACAATCGGAGCAACTATATTAATACCAGAAGATCAGAACAGTTGATAGAAATTTTAGTTCGGAAGAACCTATTTAACTAGGAAGTGATGATTTCTTCAGAAATGATTCAAATCTTCTTCAAACTTGAAACAAATTATTGGGGTTTATAAATCTTAAGAGTTCAACGTTATATCAATAACCTAGCGGAAATAAGCTATCGATTATCTAGCGAATATATAACCCTCGGAAACGAAATCAAACCAATGATTATTGATAAGATTAGACCTTAGGAAGACTATTTGGATGATCGATTATATGTTATAATCAGTTCGGAAATCAAAGAAAACGGCAGCAGCAGTTCAACACGCACAAACCCTAAGAAAACAACTAACTCGTAATGCAGGAAGTATATGGGTATATATAGGCCCAGATATTCATCCGTACGGATGTGATCTCATCCGTACGTATGAACAAATATTACTTCCTATCCGTACGAATATGATCTTATCCGTACGGATACAACACTTTAATAAACACTCTTGTTTAATTTACTTAACCGTGCGAATAGAACTTTCATGCGCACGGATGCATCCTCATCCGTGCGAATGTAATCTGAATATTGTTTAAACATCACAAATCGTATATTTGATTAATTCGGAATAACGTAAACATTCAAGCATATAATTAATCAAACAAGCAATATTAATATCCAAACAATACAAAAACTGATATTAGAATAAGCGTGTAATTACATATGAATCTAGTAACTAACAAAATGCACCTACAAACTCCCCCTAGGAACTAGATTCTATGTATTCAGTCTTCAAAATCTTCACTGCTGCCCAAAAATGTCTTCGATCTGTCCTCTTAAGCGTGGATCTTATAAACAAAACATACACGTACAACCTTGTTGAACCGCGACGCCTGATCCATATCTTTGACATCACAAAATATAGGACATAGATATAAAGAGTAAATATCATCATCAGTTAAATTTCTAATCCACATTGGATCAAAAATTCTCAGTGTTTCCCATACACCTTTTCTCTCTAACACAATCACAGCTTCTGTAGTTCGATCATCGTAATACCACCATTTGAATCTCTGATGGAAATCGGTTTTCATTTTGCGTAGCGGAATCTTCTCCATCACCCTTGGCGCTGTATACGTTACATGCTTCAAAGCTTTACCTGTTCTCGGATTCTTCCGATCTTTAGAATAGGTAATCTTCGGATACTGTGGCCTCAGGTACTTCCACGATGTTCTGAACTCATAACGAAGTTGCTTTTCCAACCAAGTTGCCTTATAATCCGACTCACTATACAACAACTTTAGACGAGCCAACCGCATCATATCAAAATACGGCAGAGTCTTCAAGTCAGGAGCGAATTTAAAGTAATCGATGCCACGCTCTCGCTTGATTGCGTATACATTTAAATCATCCAAGTATGCCCAACTGATAATTTGACCTTCGGTCTTCGCACCTTTCAAAGAATAAACTTCGAGTAATCAGGTTGAACAACTTGACGAGGCGGGCGGAAACATCCTTGCATTGCCTGACGCCATTCATCTTTCTTGGCACTCAGTTTTTCGAGATCTGCTGTAGATTTGCCGGCAACTGGATGTTTATCTAATTTGCGATTAAGATCCCCATCATCGACGTTAAAAACTGCATCGTCATCTGGAAGATCTTGAAAATTATTCGATTGATAGATAGGATTTGCTGAATCAACATTTTGCTCAAACACTATCTCATCAACATCGTCGTCAGAATCAGGAGGATTTGCTGCATAGGCAAATGCAGTTTCTTCAGTAATAACTTCATCAGGATTCATTTCCAACAGTTCTGCAATCTGTTCTTTTGTCAAACAGTGTATTATCTCTCCTTCTTCTTTATCATGCTCAACGCTAAATTGGATTACCCCCTGCATATCCAAAATATAAGTTATTTTGGACTTTATATGCGAGATAGGAGTAATATCATGCTGCGATTCACTTGTAGGTTCTTTACCAGCATTATCAGAATCGGTGCTTTCACTTCCTTCGACAGACGGTTCAGAAGATGCATCGCCTGATCCTTTAAGTCTAAAAATCCCATCATCGCCTACAATCATAGTATCTTTTACCTGATTGTAACCTTCCTCCAATTTCGTGATTCTCTCGGATTAATCTGCAGTGATAAGTTCCAATTCCTTGTTTTTATTTGAGCAATCCTTAAGCAACAACTTCTGCGAATCAAGCAACAGATTCTGATCGTTTATTGTGTCGGACATTGCAGCTCGTTCAGCTTCACCTTTTGCAACTGCATCATTAAGTCTCTGAATTTCTTCATCTTGTTGATGCTGTTTTGCCAAAACATTCAATAACATAGCATTCAAGATGGAAAGCTGAGCAGAATCAGAAATCAGCATTGACGACGATGATTTTTCAGCAGTTTTTGTTGTTGTGGTAGCAGTCGTCATGATTGGCTCACTAGAACGTCCTTGTTGCGAATGAGGAACAGTAATAGGAGGAACTGGAGCTGCAGTACTGGCAATTGTCTTTGGAGCAATATCAGAACTTTTTACCAGCTTAAAACGTTTCGACGATTTCTCCTTTTTCTTGAGAATATCTCGTAACAATTTTGTTGCAGGAGGATCTTTTCTTTTCCGTACTGATGGAATCTCATCAACACCCATGACAACATCATCTTCATCTCGTAAACCAGTTTGAGATGACGATCCACCAACAACAGGAGATTCAACATAAATAACCTCAACATCTTCATCGGAGTCTGACTGTTGAGGCACAACAATATCCTCAGAATCTGATTCACTATCATCATATCTCCACTTCTTACCACCAGGTGAGACATATTCTGAATCAGCAAGGTGACCAATCAAACGTTTCTCCACAGGTTTCACCTCCTTGTTCTTGTACGTAAGTAAACGTCCCATTGTCATATCAGTCATTATCTCCAGCTTAATCACATCATCAGCAACTTTGGGCAACGTTGGAACCTTCACGTCCATAATCATTTGTACAAAACGAGCATACATCAGATATTTGAGCATTTTCGTCTCCAAATTCTCTACCATATGCTGCAAAATCATTCCCGAAAAGTTGTAAGGACTGTTCAACACCTAAGCTGCAAACGCACTCTGAGTAGTCTCTCTCATTTGATCATGTCCAGCTTTTCGTGGGCTCAAACAATGCTGCAACACGTGACACAAATACTTGTATTGTATGCTAAACCAAGACTTCGTAATAACGCCCTTATCAATTTCACCGACATACTTCACTCGCAAAAACAACCCTCTAACGAGATATTTGTTCAGCATAGTTGGCATCCCAGCTGAATCTTCAAAACCGATAACTTCTCGAATAACATTTTCATCAATCATTACATCAGCCCCGAGAACTGTACTGTGAATTTGAATCTTTCCATCTGCACGAACAACCCGAGCATTTTGCCAGAAAGATGATATATGAGACAAATAAGGCACACACTCAGTAGATATTGCTTTGTAGATTCTGGATCTCTTCAAGAACTTGATGATTCCAGCAAAACTTTTAGCATTTCGAGACTCTTCGTTTAGATAAGCGCACATGTTGTTCTTCGGTCCAATGCTCCAGGTAGCGCTTTGAGATTGCGAAGATTGTTCCAAAATTACATCAACATTTGAAACAGGGATTTCAGAGGTAGGAACTTCAGCCATTTTCCTACAAACAGAAATATAAACATCGAACGCAAAACAGTTAGAATAAAATTCAAACGTTTTTTATGTTTCTGTTCTGGCCATCCGCACGTATGAGCAGTTTCATCCGCACGAATCAGTATGTATCCGTACGGATGAACTAATCAAACCAAACGGATTACACATTATACATCCGTACGTATGACCTAAACATTCGTACGGATGAAATCACATTCGTGCGAACAGAGTTCATCGAAACTGTTGGTTTTCCAAAACCTAAATTTTTATATAAACCTGTTTTGGTCACAAAAATTATACCAACACGTTCCTTATCCTCCGATTAACTAATCCCCTAACTCAATTTACCCTTACAAACACACATAAATGACCGATTGCTTAAAGTATATTTGAACCTAAAATTCAATGATTAACACTTAAACGGTCACTATACCTTACGTGGTTTGTATGGTTATGTTCGCAATGCAAAGTTACACAAGAAAATCGGATTCAACAACTCGTTCTTACACTTTGAAATTTTGGTGAAATTTTCTTAACAAATGAGTATTGTGAATGAACAGCACGGACCTGAAACATATATATATACCCATTTCTCATCCGCACGGATGTGAAAGACATCCGCACGCATGAGCTTTCGTCCTTGCGTTTAACCAACAAACACTTAAAGTTTATATCACCTTTGATCCGCACGGATGTGATGATATCCGCACGGATGAGAGATTACAACTTAAACGATACCTTCCCTTTGATTCGTGCGGTTGCTTTGTTTATCCATGCGTATGTAAAATACATCCGTACGAATACGCTGTAAAACTCATAACTTTAAAATTTTACTTTTCTTCAAACTCAAACACCAAGTAAACGTTAAGCACATAAAAATTATCAATTTCAGAAAGAATAAACGTTTTGCTCAATGAAACGTAATTTCAAAGAATTCTAACGAAAAGCTTCACTAACAATCATGACTTTGAGACGTTGTAAGAATTAAACATTAATCTCATTTTCACGTTTAGATTTCAAGTCACGACAAGCAACCGTAAAAATAGCAAAATAAACAATAAAAATAAAATCTTTTTGTATTTTTCTGTTTTTGGTAAATTAAAGGAAATTTTAACTAAGACAAAATAATGAAAGTTTAAAAATTTTAAATAACAACTACACAAACTGAAAATTTCACATTCTTTTTGTGAGAATCTTTTCAAATAATGGATCAGACTGATACCGAAACATAACATTGTCATTCATTTTTCTTTGTAACTATTAACATCTGAATTGACGATTATTGGTATATTTGTCCTCTTAAACTTAAACAAACATTCACTTGACATTTTTCTTTCAAAATGGTTGTCTCGATAAGATCTCCCAATATTTTGAACATAGATATCAACACACCTTTTGAATTTTAACACTCACCAGAATCATATCATAATTAGAATTGTACGTATATTTGTGTATTTGTCCTCTTAACTTTTCAGCCTTTTCAATTCTATTTTCATAAATACTAGACGTAATATCATAATATTTATCTCGTATGTCAGTATGGCATTTACTACACAGGCAATAAGGACCAGTTTCTTGATCATTGAAACTCCGTCACCCTTTATTTGGAATGCTCGAATTATGATCTTCTTTCGACCTTATAATTCTATTCATCCATCAAGGTATTTTTGAAGTTTGTTTATTTTTGATCCGAGAATAAGCACTTCGGCACCCTTTATTTGGAATGCCCGAATTATGATCTTCTTTCGACCTTATAATTCTATTCATCCATCAAGGTATTTTTAAAGTTTGTTTACTTATCTCTTACTTTGTATTTGATCTTGAATAGACTGTGTCCATTTTGGTTTTCAAATCATTTCTTTAGTTTTCTTGATCTTGATCAAATCATTCACTGGAATGGCCCTTATGTGACAACCGTCTAAAGTTCAGGTGATTTTCAGTTACTCATTCGGTTCGAATCTCTAGTTACTCTTTTATCGTGTTCATATTGATCGGGTTCATTCTATTGTACTTTTAATTGTCGGAACCAATGTCGGAATCAAAATATAAATCCTAACACCAAGTAATCAATACAAGAACTTGACGAAGTTCATAACGGTAACTAAAAAGATTCTAGTCCTCAACTAATTAACGGAAAACTGAAAAACGTCAAAAAGCTGGACTTTGCAATTCAGCCGGCGGCTGAATATATCCAGCCGGCGGCTGAATCCTGCTGTCCAGCTGGATGATGACTAATTTTTGCATGTCTCACGATTGGGCAACGATTTTCACTCGAGTTTTGGACAATATTTACTGCATTTAGCTTCCCAAGAGCAGATTTGAACATCACTTTAACATTTTCTTTCATTTCTTTGAATCAAAAACACAAAACACACACACTCCTCTAAAACTCTCTCTACTCTTCAAGAACACAACCCCAAAAGCAGAAACATTTCATCCAAAAATCAGTCCATAAACATCAAAATATCCACCATCTAATCCATCAAAATCGTCCTAGAAGAAAAGGGTATCAAGGAAAAGGGTTTAAATCGGGTTTTCAAGGAACTTTTGGAGCTAAAACTCATCCAAACCATCACATCTCTTTTTCCTTCGGTATAACACTTTCTTTTCACTATTTTTATCTTAAAAATCACTTGCATGTATAATCTATAACCTGGAAATAAGTTTTTATAAACATGCAAAACGTTTTCTTGCTTAAAAACAAGTTTTTATGAAAGATCTATATATCTAACATGTAAATCTAAAAGAAAATCTGAGATTTTACTTTGAAAACACATATGTTTAAGTTATAACAGCTTGCATGTCGAATCTACCCGTTAAACAAACTTAAAAACGAAAAATGGAACAACTTTGAAACTGGCCGAAGCCTTTTTGGCCGGCGGCTGAAGGATTCCAGCCGACGGCTAAAGGTCAGCCGGCGGCTGATTTCCTCCAGCCGCCGCCTAAATGGTGTTGTTTGTTATTTTGGTCGTTTTAAAGGCCGTAAACATGATTATAAGCTGAAATAATTTATCACAGAATATATACATGTTAAATCGCTACTGTTTTTTACATATGAGATTGATGGAAAAGCTTTTTGGACTTGAAACTTGTGTACTATGGATTTAAACGTTATAATATGTATTTTGAAGCGGGAAAGTGTTTTGATTATGGACATAATTTTTATTGCGCGGAAGCGCTGCCCAATTTTCACCGTAAATTACACTTCAAATTCAGAAACATAATAACTTCGAGACTTATACACTTTAACTTGGGACTTTGACACTTTTGGTACATAATTGGACATTTCGGACTATAAAACGTACACGATCACATAAACCTTATAAAATTTCCGTAATAAACTCTTTGGGACAGAATCTAAGTATTATAAATTGAGACTTAAAAATGTTAAATTGAAACTTAACATAACTCAATTATACTAATACAACTTATACAACTTTCCGGTGTTCTAGGTCGTTTGTGATTCCCGACGCGTTCCGCCTCACTTTGTGCTAGTTCATACCTTTCTCTCTTCGCAAACCGTGAGTTACAACCCCACTTGTTTTACTTTTTGTACATTTAAACATTATTTGGGGGAAACATAAGATCATGCTTTGTAACTTATAACACAATTTGCGAACTACTTGAAACTTTTGGAAACTTGTTCAAACTTTGGAAACTTGATACTTTCAAACTCGTGAAACTTTGCAACTATTGGAAACTTGTTCAAAACTTTGAAACATTTTAAACTTTGGAACTGTGGAACTTGTACAAACTTGGAACTTGCAACAATTATGCGTATTTGTGTTATTGCCTTAGCGGGTTAACTAAACTAGGATACTTGTTAGCGACCAATCCTTGATGGATATATAAGCTCGTAAGAACTCAACACAACTTTTGGAACTTTGTACAATTGCCCGTTTTGGTATTGGAAACGTTATACACTATTAGCATTAGCCGTTAGTCATATGGGTATCGATACTTAGGAGAGGTCACTCCTTACTAAGGGTTAGCGTCCCAAGTACATATTACTACCACAACAGATGTTCACTCAATTAAACACTTTTGGGCTAGATCAGGACCATACAATCGGCTTAGTGTATACTTACTACTTATATTATGCCAAGTGATTGATACGAGTTACTATTTAGTTAAACACATACTACATACGCTTACACTTTTAGCGCCTGGATTCCGCTTCAACTTTACTATACGAGTTTATTTAATTACTTTACTCGCGTACGTACAAACTTTTATTATTTACATATATGTTCAAACGTCGACTCGTTCTTTTACTCATGACGTCAATATATGTCTTGGCAACTTACTATTTTTGGCAACTTACTATTTGTGGCAACTTTCTATTTTTGGAAACTTTATCGAAACCCTAAACTGTAACTCACTCACTACTTTATGTAGTTGACACTTTATCTTATGTTTCAGGAAATTAATGTAAGTGTTCGGAATGCATGACAAAGGAGGGTCGATATGGTCACGTGAGGCGCTTGTTGGGAAAGACCTTTATATTTTTGGGAATTTATTTTGGAAACATTGTACTTGTACTTTATTTTAAACTTATGAACTGCTTGGTTGTGAAACTTGAACAATTTTATTCTTAGTCGAAATGACTTGAATCGTTTATATTTGCTTATGACCGTGTAATGATATTCCAGCTCTCACATTCCGTGTTTCCGCTATAGCGGGGTGTGACACCTTAATTGCTTCGATATATACTGACATACTGTATTCATTTTCTGATATTACACCTAATATTTACTATTTTACGAATTGATCAAGCCAAAAGCCACAAACACTACAAGACAAAAGCTAATCATAACATTTTAAAATTTTAATTTCGACTGTTGGGTGCTGTTTACAGTGTTCTCAATTGTTATTGATCTCTAGATATCATTTAGACAGTCTTTGAGACATATCCATAACGATTCAAATTAAAATTTGATATCTGCGACAACCCTTTTAAAAATGATTTATTTTCGTCAAGTTTCAGTAAGATAAGCCTACCAATATATCCTACAACTGACATGTGTGAACGTTACAATTAGCATCTCCTTTTCACAATTACATGTTCAGTTTAGTTCAGTATTTCCTCACTTCCCATTAGGATGAAAGCTATTCTCAATTTGTTTTTTTTTTTTTTTTTTTGTTTAATTATTTCTCCCCCTAAAATTCTAAAAATAAAAATCTTTTTGTATTTTTGAAATTTTATAAAACTAAAAAAAATAAAAAGTTAAAAATAAAATAATAAAAAACTTAACGTAGTATACAAAAGTAATTCCGGTTACTTGTCCGACTTAATTTCTTCAATCACATCACTCTTTTTGACTACACCATTTTCCATCAATAAAAATCCAAACCTAGACTTATCAAATGCTTTTGTAAAAATATCTGCTTTTTGAAACATCGTTTCGATATAAATGACGTCAATTAAATGTTTTTCAAAGCAATCACGAATGAAATGATATTTTACGCCTATATGTTTGGTATTAGGATGGTGCACGGGATTTTTAGTTACAGCTATGGCAGCATAATTATCAACATAAATAGGAGTAGTAGAGATAGATAAACCGTAATCACGCAGTTGTTGCTGAATCCAGATAACCTGAGAACAGCAGCTAGCCGCAACAACGTATTCAGCCTCACATGTGGACAATGCTACAGCGGTCTGTTTCTTGCATTGCCACGTTACTAGACGCGTTCCGAGAAACTGACATCCTCCTGAAGTTGACTTAGCATCCTTCTTGCAACCGCCATAGTCTGAATCACTGAATGCAGATAACTCAAAATTTTCATCATGAGAATACCAAAGACCTAAATCTGGAGTACCCTTCAGATATTGCATAATACGCTTCACTACTTGAAGATGAACAACAGTTGGTGCTGCTTGGTATCGGGAACACAAGCACACAGGAAACATAATATCTGGACGAGAAGCGGTGAGGTACATAAGAGATCCGATCATGGAGCGATAGAGAGACTGATCAATTGGCTCCCCCGTAGTGTCTTGTGATATCCCGTGATTCAACGATAGGGGAGTAGAGGCAGGCTTCATTTCCAACATTTCAAACCGTTTCAAAATATCGTTGACATATTTAGTCTGATGTATAAAGATTCCCTCTGCTGTTTGATCTACTTGTAGCCCTAAAAAGAACTTAATCGGACCCATAGAACTCATTTCGAACTTGCTTGTCATCACCTCTTCAAATTCTTTACACAAATCTTGATTAGTAGAGCCAAAAATGATATCGTCCACATACACTTGCACCAACAGAATATCGTCCCCTCATTCCTTAATAAACAACGTACAATCGATAACACCTCAACGGAAACCATTTTCGATCAGATGATTTGCAAGTGTCTCATACCAGGCGCGCGGTGCTTGATGCAGACCATAAAGTGCTTTATCAAGAATATACACTTTATCCGGATGTAATGGGTCTACAAAACCTGGAGGTTGATTAACGTACACTGTTTCTCGAATAATCCCGTAAAGAAAAGCACTCTTTACATCCATCTGGTAAACGGTGAATCTTTTATATGATGCGAAGGCTAGAAAAATCCGAATTGCCTCCAATCTCGCAACAGGAGCAAAAAATTCATTATAATCCAGTTCAGGTATTTGTCGAAAACCCTGAACCACTAGCCTTGACTTGTTCCTAACAACTATGCCCTGATCATCCCTTTTGCAACGATGGACCCAACGACAACCAAGAGACTTGGCACCTTTTGGTTTATGGACAAGCCTCCAGACACCCAACTTCTTAAATTGTAGAAGTTCCTCTTGCATCGAATTTATCCAATTGTCATCCAAAAGAGCTTCTTCAATATTTGCCGGTTCAATCTGGGAAATAAAACATGCATGTGCATAGTAGTTGACATCCCCAAATTTAAACAGGTCAATGTAAACATCGCTTTGAACTTGTCTTCTGGTGCGAACTCCTGCCGTGTGTTCACCTATTATTTTCGAGACAGGGTGGTTACGTTCAGTTCGTGTGGCCGGAGTATTAGGAATTGCAACATTAGGACCCAAATTATTAATATCAGGATTTTCCATTTCCTCTTCATTCTCAATTTGCTCATTAACCTGAACTAAGCCATCAGAATCTGAATCATCATCATTTGTGTGGGAATCGGCAGGATTATCTTGTGCACTAGGAGGAGCAGCTGCTTGAGTTACTGTATCTTGAGGAATATGATCTTCCAAATCTTCTCTGTGAGAATAATACCTTGCAATATCTTCATCGGAAAAATCTGGAAGATTAAATGATTCAAATAATGAATCATAGTCAAACATCCACGGATAACTTTTGGAAGGAATAGGTTTAGAATACTTCTGAACGTCCACCTCATACCATTCTTCAATAGACTTAGTGGTTGGATTCCAAACTCTCTTGTTAGGAGTGCTGTATTCTAGAAATATCCCTTCTACTGCCTTTTCATCGAACTTTCCTTCTGATTTACGTTTGAGCATAGTACAAGGAGCTCCAAAGGGTTCCAAGTACTGTAAATTGGGCTTTCTTTTCTGCAACAACTCATAACAAGTTTTCTCATGACGCTTTAATACTAGCACTCGGTTTAAGGTGTAACATGCATTAGCTACCGCTTCATTCCAAAATCGTACTGGCAGCAACGAATCAGCCAACATAGTACTAGCTGCTTCAATCAACGTCCTGTTCTTCCTTTCTGCAACCCCGTTCATTTGTGGAGTGTAGGCTGCACTGAATTGCTGTTGAATTCCTCGGTCCTTGCAGAAATCTTCCATCCTCTGATTTTTAAATTCTGTACCTTTATCCGTTCTAAATCGTCGAACTTTCAATTTATACAGTGTTTCCAACGTTGCAACTAACAGCTTGATATTCTCGAATGTTTCAGATTTCTCCCGTAAAAACATGACCCAAGAGAATCGCGAGTAATCATCAGTCACCACTAAACAATATTTGTCCCCTGCCACGCTCGAATATTTGATTGGGCCGAAAAGATCCATATGTAAAAGTTCAATTGGAGCATCGATGGTGTGAAACTTCTTCGCTTTGTGAGACTTTTTGGATTGCTTTCCCTTTTTGCATGAAATACAAACTTCCGGTAACTGAAAACTTTTCACATTTACTCCCATAACCAAATCCTTATGCATCAGATGATTCATCTTTCTTAAACTAAGGTGTCCCATGCGTTTGTGCCACAATATCGATTCACGTTCAGTAGCTTTCGAGACAAAAGCTTGATGTTCAGTCGAATTCACAACAGTTTTCGACATGTCGAGCACGTACAGATCTCCAACCCTTGGTAAAGTTATAATAACCAATTCTTCATGAATCTTGAATTCTTTCTTCAGAATGTAACATTGATGATCATCAAAAATCACTTTAAATTTATTGTCGCAAACTTGAGACACAGACAACAAGTTGTTGACCAGTGCCTGAACAAAATTCACTTTATCAAAGCTAATCTTGTTGTTTGCAACCAATCCCTGGACTGAGATAAAACCTCCCTTATCTCCAGCAATAGAAACATATCCTCCTTTAATAGATCTGACATTTGAAAGTAGTGACATATTTCATGTCATGTGCCTAGACGCCCCACTATCAACAATCCAGGTATTCTTGATAGGATCATAGACGACCTGCACATCAAATTGAAAATATTAGTTCGCGATGCAAACCCAAGCCTTAATGGCTGTGGGTTTACCATCACCACCTAAAATCTGTAAGTCCACCCATTTTCCCGTGGAACCATCAGGTATATTTGAAGGTCCAGTACCCTTAGTATCAACCTTAGGCTTCCATGACTTTGATTTATGAGTAGAACATTTGATATAACCAGTTGATTTATGAGTTGGTGATGGTGACCTGTTTTCAATTTGTTTAACAGGAGGTTGCTGTTTGGATTTACCAGCAGGAAGCAACTCACTGTTTTGTTTTGGAAATGATGACCGATTGTTTGAAAATCGATTTTGATTTGGACTAGAAAAACGATTTCCAGTAGACGTTTTATTTTGGTCAAAAATGTTCCTAGGCCTTTGTTTCAAATTTGGAAAATTATAATTAACATGGCCTTTCTCCCCACAATCAAAACAAGTTCTCCATTAATTAATGTTTTGAGAACTTCGCGTCATTCTCCGGTGATGTGTATGGGGTTTGGAGAACATGGAATTTGGACGCATGAAGTCATTATTTTGTTGAACGTTTGGTGGCTTCTGGGGGCTGGTGTTTGTGTTTCTCAAGTGAGGTGGTATGAATTTTACTTTTTTTGTTTCCTTTTTCTCAACCTCCACTGGTGATTCCCCGGCTTTTACAAATTTTGGTCCCTTAACCTCAGGTCTCTTTAAAATTTTAATTTGTTTAGGTTTATTCGAATTTATATTCTTTAACTGACGACCCAAACCCAAACCACTATCCTCCTCATCTGAGTCGGAAACCCAATCCCGTGGATTTCCTTCAACCAAGACCTTTTCTTTAAATTTTTCGTTTTTAGCACTTTTAGAATTTGAATTATCTTGGTGATTGACAATAGGTGTTTGGACAGCTGGGTCTGGTTGTTGAACAATGAATTCAGTGTCCCCTTCCTCCCTTGGGGCTTTAATCAACTTGTTAAAAATTGGAGGTGGACAAGCTTTGTAGTCAACCCTTGATTTCCCTTCCCCATTCTCAGGACGTTTTTCCTTTAAAATATGATCTACAAGGTATGATGCGGTGGAATAACTTCTAACCTGTTGATTTAAAGTTTCAAAACTGATTTTTATAGAAGCATTTTCACGTTTAAGGGCATCAATATCTTTTAAATATTTGTTAATGGAGTCCTGTTTGTTTAACAACGCTATTTCCAGATCACTGACTTGTTTTGACAAAATTTATTCTTCTCGGAAAACAGTTTTTCATTTCCTTTGACAATTTTATTTTTACGTAGTTCCTCAACAAGATTGTTATTTTCTTTTCTTAGCACATTTAATTGTTCGTCTAAAACAAAACACCTAGAACAGGAAGTGATTTTAGTTTCAGAATGTACCTTAGATGACTCTTCAGTACCTGCCATCATTGCAAACTCCCTTTTTGTCTCTGGTGCTTCTGATTCTTCTGAAGATTCCTCAGATGATTCTTCAGATGTAATAGACTCCTCCCCGTCACTTTCTTCGTTGAGATTCAAAATCTTCACAACGTTGACTTCAGCATCAGACTGGTTGTTATAAATTTGAAATTGCCAGTCCAAACCTTCGTCAGATTGCAAAACCAGAGCCTTAACATCTGAATTCTCTGTACCAGTTGGGATATTTGTACCAGTTGACACCATAGCAGTATTCTTGTTCACCTCATGAGCATTTCTGTTCACATTCCTATTTTGCTGATCTCTGAAAGGGTTCTGAACAGTTCTTTGTCGTTTTGGCTTCTCACATTGACGAGCAAAGTGACCTTTTTCTCCACAGTTGTGACAATTAATGGTAGACATATCAAAAACATACTTAGTTTCCTTGTTGGCTCTTATTGGCTTACCAGTCTTTTTCACATACTCTTTTGCCCTCCTAACAAGATTAGCGAAGCCCCACATAATCTCGATTCTTTCCATCTCATCATGATCAATCTGCTCATAATCTTCACCAGTTAAGTGATGGTTTCCAATTTTACCATGCAGCAAGTTATCATAGGATGCTAATAAGGTAGTCAGCATAGCCATATCTTCGTTTACACCATCCACATTTCCTTTATGAAAGTGCTCGATCTTTAAACTTGTAGAAACCGATTCTGAAGTAGCTTGAGCTTGAGACTTTTGAACAGAAGTGCCTTGACTTGAGCTTGAGCTTGAACACCCAGAATTTCATGTATTTGACTTTTGCGTATGACTCGAGCTGTTAGCAGAAAAAGCTGTCTTCAATGGAGCATGAGTAGGAGTAGCTGGAGTGGGATCAGCGTAATATAACGAAGGATCTTGAGTGTGTCCCTTTCTCTGAGCACGAAACTTGCATCCTGCTCCTTTTCTCTCAGCTTAGTGAATAGATCATTTAAAGTTGCACGGGCAAGATAACCATTTTCCTTTAACATCTCAATATACCCATTCCAGCTTTATGGTAAAGCATCAGCAAAACATTCTACTCGTTCTGCACCAGTTGTAATCACTGAATATCCGTGCATCTCACTTATCAGATGTTGAAAAGGTCTGGTAAGGTCAAACAGTGATTCGCCATGCAAGCAAGTAAAATTGTCAAACTCCTTTTTCAGTGCTCTTCCCTTCATAGTCTTCAATTTGTTGTTTCCCTCATAGTCTAATTCAAAAGCATCCCACAGTTGTTTCGATAACTTGTATGTCTTGTACTGATGAAACACAAATCTAGGAATAGCCTGACACAAATGAGAATACGCCTTTTTCTCAATATCATAACTTTTCCTTTGTTCCTCGGTATATCTGTGAATGGGAATGAGCTCTCCATCTTCACCAGTTGGTTCAGTATATCCCATTTTAATCATATCCCACATTTTTGAGTCCATTCCTTGAATATGAATTTCGAACCGAGGTTTCTAGTGTGGGTAATCATCCATTGAAATTAATTTTGGGACCTTGTTTATACTTCCTGTTTCAGCGTCATTTATTAACATTTCCGACATTTTAGAATTATTACTTACCATTGCGTATTCCATTGTAAAATGTTGAAAAATTGTATTTAAACTGATTTGTACGGATGAACTGCTTGATACGTACGAATGAGAGTATCATATGTACGGATGAGAGTGATACGTACGAACTAAGAAAGACAAACTGAAATCTATACGAATGAGTTATTTGTACGGATGAACGGATTGACGCGCACGGAAGAAAACTCTATACGTACGGAGGAAACCTATACGTACGGATGAACTGAAAGTTAAAATTTTGAATCACAAACCTAGATTCGCACGAATGGGAACCTATTCGTACGGATGAGAATTTTTCAAGAACTTGATCCGTATGTGCCGCTGAAACTTTAGGGTTTTTCTAAAAACTCGATCTATAGGTCGATTTTTTATACGAAAACACTTCCTAACTGCCGGATTGTAAACAAAGTATCCCAAAAACGTTTTAAAACACTAAAACAACCCTTTTAAACGTAAAATTCCAAACTTAAGTTTCAATCACAACGAAAAATCTTAAAGAAAACGCTAGAAGAACGTTGATTTCTACAACCAACGCTCTGATACCACTTTGTTGGGGTTTATAAATCTTAAGAGTTCAACGTTATATCAATAACCTAGCGGAAATAAGCTATCGATTATCTAGCGAATATATAACCCTCGGAAACGAAATCAAACCAATGATTATTGATAAGATTAGACCTTAGGAAGACTATTCGGATGATTGATTATATGTTATAATCAGTTTGGAAATCAAAAAACACGGCAGCAGCAGTTCAACACGCACAAACCCTAAGAAAACAACTAACTCGTAATGCAGGAAGTATATGGGTATATATAGGCCCAGATATTCATCCGTACGAATGTGATCTCATCCGTACGTATAAACAAATATTACTTCCTATCCGTACGAATATGATCTCATCCGTACGGATACAACACTTTAATAAACACTCTTGTTTAATTTACTTAACCGTGCGAATAGAACTTTCATGCGCACGGATGCATCCTCATCCGTGCGAATGTAATCTGAATATTGTTTAAACATCACAAATCGTATATTTGATTAATTTAGAATAACGTAAACAGTCAAGCATATAATTAATCAAACAAGCAATATTAATATCCAAACAATACAAAAACTGATATCAGAATAAACGTGTAATTACATATGAATCTAGTAACTAACAAAATGCACCTACACAAATACCACACGAACAATCTATTAACACACAATTGATCAATGATGTACTCAAACTATCAATTTTCAATGAAAATCCTTAACAACTACTTCTACCGCCAAAATTCGAACTAAATTTTTAGAAAATGTTAATCTTAATGTCTAATCCTTAACAATTTTACTAAACACCTCAGATATTGCTCACTATCACCCGAATACTGAGTTGCATCAAATTAAATTTGATATACCAGCTCTGATACCAATTGATAGGATTTTAATTATCTTAGATCAAAATGCTAGGTGATTGGCTTAACTAGCTGACTGCAGAATCATTATCTAGTTATTGAATTTATGAATTAAACAAGTAATCAAACAAAGAAATGCAAAAGATTGATTATCATTCAAATCTAAGTTTTAGCAAGAAAGTTTGTAGCACACTCAAATATGGAACCCTCTCCCACTATTTATAGTTCTGAATCTAGACACTAATCTATTACATAAAACATTCTTATATTCATTAAAGAATAATGCGGATGAACAAATTAATTTAAGTTTTCATTTAACTTTACTTTGGATGAACTTAATTTAACTCTGATGTAGATACTTGTTCTTCCGAAGTAAATGTCTTCATGTTGACTTCCTAAGGTTTATGTCAGATGATGGACTTTGTTCATCCGACTTAAACACTTAACCAAAACGTTAAATCTTATGTATATTTGAAGCTTCATCCATCACACCAATTTTAACTTCAACAAAATCTTCTTAAACATATAGAAGATCTGCATAACAAACTATCTATAATTCCAGTGCAAGTAAACCTTTGAGTCTGACTTTACTCGGTCTCAAGTCACTCAGACTCAAAGTTTACTTAGAGTAATTACGTTCACTCAGACTCACAATTACACAGTCCTAGACTTAACTAAAAGATTTATAGCTTCAGATAAATAATTGTTTTTCACAACAATCTGTCACACCCCACCGTTTGCGGAAACGTAGGGTGCAACTGATTGTCGATCGTTATAACACATTGTAAGATAAATAAAGAATATCTAAATAAATTAATTAAATATGAAATATAAAACGTGTCATAACGTCGCAAAATTACAAGCAATGACTTATGTATTGTAGAGTCAATTCACAAAATAAAATATTCAACAAAATCATAATTTAAAATCCATGACTCGGTCAAATTAAATATCCAGAACAATACATGAAAAATCAAATGCATCTAAGAAGTCATCTTTTAGGTCCAAGCATCCTAATCATCCTATGCCTTATCGTTACTTGAAAGTGAAAACTTAAAAAGTAAATATAAAGTTGAACGAGTTCGTAGTTTAATAAAATAACATTTTCGTTTCAAGATTACATGTATTGAGCAAAAATCATATTGGATAGATAAGTAAAAAATATAAAGCTCAAATAGATAATATGTTCACCAAAACAGACAACAATGACATTCTTGTACATATTGCAATATATAACCCAATCGGTTACATATAATTGTATTATGTCAATGTACCCACAATACATTGATCGCATTGCGTATAATCTAAGTGATTATACATTTGAGTGTGTCAAGGTCATCACAGACTCTTGATCGTAATGCCAAAGTCCCTATCGTACTTTGATCGCCTTGTATTCCCAAATTTTATTATTGAATTCGTACAAGCCATTTATATATTCTCTTTGAGAAATCGTTTGTATTGCAACTTTTCGGAAAACTTGTGTATAATATAAATCATAATTATTGACAACTGATTTACATAAAATATATATGTTTTTGTGCTTTCAGCTTCCGGCAAAACATTTATATAAAATTGTAAAACATAGGGGTACGAACTAACCTTAGTTCTTATTATGCTAGACACGCTATGCACTTAAATTGAGTACGAGCTTCCTAATTTTTAAAGACACAATTACGAGCATTAGAATGACTCCACAAATTTACTACCTAATTTTTACCTAGTTAAGATGTTGCAAAAATTGTTTCATAATTTATGGAAAAGCATAAGTATTTTAAATAAATTGTGAACCACAAGTTAGTCTGAAAATCGAATATGCTTGACAGGAGATACTTCACCGATTTTTATATATTACTTTGAGAAATCAACAATATGTGAGAAAAATATTATAACTAGACGGGTCATTAAGAAAGACCGAGAAAAAATAGAAAGTCGAAACACTTAATATCCTAGAAGCTAAAATTTTACAACGGTGACCCAACAACTTTCCAAAAACATTTCAGATTATATCAACGTTTGTATTTATACAATATGACCAACTTAGACTCCAAACCAGAATATCAGACCACTTTCAAAAGAAACCTAACACAAAATCCTATTTTGTGGACACTAGACTGGAATCAAAAGACTCATTTATGACCTAGTTATGATCGGTTGAAGTGAAGACAAACCATTAAGAACTTACCTGTAACTTCTATAGGATATGTTGTAAGTATGTTTTTATATATCAAAAAATTACATAAATTCACCAACAACTCCAGATCATGCGTTTGATATATAAATAAAGACTTCATGTTTTAAAATCTAAGTTTTTACACCTTTAAGACATAGAACAAGTGAACACAAAATCGGATGTAGAAAACTAACACAAAACCAAGTTTAGACCAATGTTACCTAAAAATTAGTTTAGGAGAGTTTGGAAATGAATTAGGCCATGAGCCTTACATTTCGGGAAACTAGACTCCTAGGGATACAATAGGAATCGATCAGTTTGGATATTTTATCATCAATTTATGGACTCGTGAACACGGAACAAAATTATGATCAACAACCAGTAATAAAACCAATAATGCAACCACTTGACCAAAAACGTTTTTACTATATCCCGAACTCAAAATTGACCGATTAAACTTCATACCCTAACATTTAGATTTATAATTACAGAATATTGAAGTTAGGAAAACCTTTATACGATTAATCAAAAACCCTTTTATAACAACTACTCAAAAATCATTTTATAGAAAACCCTGAATATATCTTATATATCAAAACCCTAATTAGACATTTCACAAAACAAAAATCCATACCATTAGTCTAAAGAACTAGATTAATGAAAAGATTAGTTACAAAACCCCTAAATAAACATAAACGAAAACCTTAAATAAAAAGATTACTAAATCAAACGAACGAATGAAACATATGCGTGAGTGCTTGCGGCTACAACAAACCAAGAGAACATTGGTTTACGAAAACCTAAACTGATTGTCTCCTTGATGCAGCTGCTCGATCAAGAAGGAGGGAAAGAATAAGAATGGCTTCTCTTGTGTGGAAATCGAATAAGCAAAAGAGAGAGAGAGGGGATTGTCGACTAGGTTTGGGATGTGTTAGGTCTGATCAACCCTCAAAGCTATAATACTCAATGTAAGGAATCAATAATAGGTTTCCCAATAACAAATTATTGTTTAAACTAACTGAATTTAGAACAAAGAATTCAATGATGGAAGATATTATTTTCAAAACCTTAAATGGACGGAAAGTTTGTTATAGAGGAAGTGATTCATAAACTCACACATTCTGCACTGCTCTCACCACTATTTATAGGCTAAGCTAACTAACTAGTACATTATAATCACCCTTATGTTTATTTAATGTTGGTGCAAGTATATGATGACTGGATGTTCTATTTGTTCTGTGTATTTATCCGTATTAGTTTGAGTAGATTTAGAGCTTAATGGGCTGCTCACGAACTTGCATGTTCGTGAGGCCCAGTAAAGCCCAAGCCCAAACTGGCTGAACATGTTACTCTATAAATAGAGGTGTTTAGATCAGTTTAGGGTTGTTGGTTTTGATAGATAATTCGGAGTTAATACTTGTGGATTGTAACAGCGTTTATTAATCAAAGTATTAAGAATTCGGTAATTGCGTTATGTTCTTATTTGTTATTAGTATCGATTATTACTTGTGTGATTTACTGATTACGAAATTCCGCCTCGTGATTAGTTTGGTTTAATCCTGTAGATCGGACCACTGGGACCTACAATTGGTATCAGAGCAAACGCATTGTTTGCTCTCTATCGAGATTTGGTTCAGGGTTAAATTTCAGGTTTTAATCGATTCTGGAAATTAGGTGTCACACCCTGCTAATAGCGGAAACACGGAATGTTCCAGTTATAATATCAAGAGTCAAGATTACAACAATATAACCGATAAACAAAACATCAAATCAAATAGATCATGCCAAATGTTACAATACATCATAAAGTCAAAGGCGATAGGACGCCAAGTACAAATACAATTCCAAAAGAAATAAACAAACGGATCGTCATGGAAATTACAATAAACAATTCAAATTCAAATTTCCCAAAAGCAAGCGATCCGAGAATTAACTATGGCATGATCAATGGAAATTCTCAATTTCCGGCAAAGCGTTAAAACGACATTAACAACATGTTGGTGAATTATTCGCAATTTTAAAGTAAAAGTTGACCCATCGACAATTTTCATCAAAGACAACGTTAATTTCAAATGATATATCTTGTTTTCAACAACCAATAGTGATAGGTACTATGCTTAGACTAATCATACACTGAACCTGACCGTACAACCCCAAATCCTGAGGTCGCCAACCAAAGGTAACAATTTATTAACCGGCCATAACTTCCACTCCTAGAAACATTCTACCGAGCAGAGAGGGTTAGGTCTATAACCCATATAGATCTATATATATGTAACCGTTGGGCATAAAGCTTAACTAGTGTATCAGGGGGCCCCAACAAGGGCTAATGGCTTTCAATCTAAGGCAGACCTAATCCGCTAGGCAAACAAGATAATCAACAACATTCCGCATACAAGCAGAAAATTTAAAATACGCTTTACAGCCCAAAAATATTTAAGACAAGGGCTACGAATAACTCACTGATAAAGCTTCAGCAACAAATACCAGGTACACCAACACAGAGCTACAACTCCAACGCCTAAGTGCCTTAAACAATAAATAACATGGTCTCAGTATCTCTATAAGTCTAGGTCCGGTTTAGCCTTGTCGGTTAAGATTAAGTTTAATATAACATTCCAATGTTTAAAATAGTCGAATAAGGATGACGGATTAAGAAGACGATGTTCCGCGCCAGAAAAGGGCCGATCCGCAAGATATCGATCTTTCACGTCAACAGCGACCGTTGGAAACAAGTGACAACTCCGAGTCGAAAAGAATAATAATAGAAATGTTCATTATATTGACCAAGATTAAAGATGTTGACTTATAAAAGTCAAATGTATATTATGTTGAATTATGTGACAACCGTCACTTTCACACTCGGGTTACTCTTGTGCCCTTAGCTCACTACCGATTTTCTTTAAACTTTTACTTTTAAAAGTTATTATTACTTGGTTGTGTATGTGTTAGAGTTCATGTGTGTTTACTTTGCGTATGTAGATTACTACCTTAGGTGCACAGTTAGTTAATCCCGATATATGAGCTTCTATTTTCTTAATGAGCTATTACCGTATTAAAACCATAAGTTATATATTGACTTATGAACATAATGATTAATAATGAATCCCGCTTTGTTAAACTTCAAGATTTAAACTTCTTATAATTCCTAGACTTATATTTATATCTTAATTATCACTCGTTTTAGTTTACGACTATCACTTTACTTCCTACGTCTCGTTGGACAATTATTTTTCTCTAATTTTCATTCACCGAGTTAAAAGCGGGCTATATTACCATTTGGCTAACAATCGGTTTTGGCTTAGTATTAACTTTTACTATGACCCAAACCATTAACAATTAGCCCTTAATCTAAACCTAAACCTAATTAAACAATTAAACTAAAACCCTAATCTCTTTTCTTTCTTTTCCTACCGTCATCTAAACCTCCCTCCCATATTCCCGTTATTTTCTTTTAACCCTAATCGCCCCCACTGCTACACCTTCGGCTGATCATCAAACCTCCACCATCTCCTCGTCGTTCCCATCAACCAGCAAGAGGATTCGAAGCCTTCTCAAGCATCATCGAACCTGGTTTTATACAAGGTATAATATTCGAAATTATTTTCTTCTTTGTTTTGTTTCAGCCGAAACCTACATGGTGAGGTGATGAAATCGTTTTTTCTAATCTACTGGACATCATCATGTCTTCTACAGCCCCCCCCCTAACCACGAGGATCATCCATCTGCTTCATCAGAATCGACCATAATCAGCAGGTGATACAATTCTTCATCGTTCACTTCTTTTGGCCGAAACCCTAATTAGGGTCTTCATAAATTCGTTTTCTGTTCTTGACAAACTGTTGTGAATCATTTTCAGCGATCAATCTATTAGTTCTTCTCTAATCCGAAAGTTAATAAGTTAAGAATCGATCCATAGTCTCTTCCTTGAAATCTTTTTCGTTTGGATATTAAAGCTTGTTGTTCTAAATTTGTGTCGGTTTTGTTTGCTGTTTATCTTGTTTTCACTTTGGAATTTGAAATACTTGTCCAAACGAAAATTGTAGTCCTTTGAATCTAGTTTTCGGAAATATAATATTTGTAATCTGAATCATTGAAGAACTCCCAGAATATGCGTTTTAGTACACGTTGGTCTAATCTGAATTTGGTAAAATAGGTGATGTAGTCACCTGTTTTAAAAAAATTACAACTACTAAACCGTATTGAATTTTAATAATTTGTCAAAACCAAAGTTGTAGGTCTCGGAGTCTAGTTTCTGGGAAAATTGGCCTCATCATCTAATGGTTTGTAAAACTCTCTAAAATGGAAATTTACTAAGCGTTGGTCAAACTGAGTTTTTACCGTTTAACTAAGATTATTAACTTGAATGATTGTAACGATTTAGCAAACGAAGAAATGATACAAAATAATGTTAAACTGATTATAAACATGTTTTAAAACAGATTTTGAAATTATATATAAGCCTTATCATGTTTTAGTAATCAATACGTTAATAATGTTCTAAATATCAACTAGCTAAATAGCCGTTTTGCAACCATTAAAAATTATACGATTTTATATCAAATTAACCAACTCATGATTTGTCGTTGAAGTACGTTTTGTCTAGTTTCCGTCCATATAAAGATCATCTTTTAACTGTTCCTAAATCTCGAGTTACGTCAAGTTGAAAACACATGTTCGTGAGTTTGGACTAAACTAAAAATGTAACTTACCTTCTATTATTAATCTACTTAGGGAAGCTCATTATTAGGCGAGATTAGCTGTGACCTGTGACCTACATTACTTCTACACACTATTGTTATATCATACGTATTTACGAGGTGAGTTCATTGCCCCTATGTTTTTACTGTTTTCACTTATTTGTGCAAAATTTGGGGGAGACAAAGCTTACCTAAACTACTTTTCATAATGAAATGTTTTGAGAAACAAATCAATTACTAAGGTGTAACGAAAACCTAATGCATACAAAATTGTTTTCAAACGAGATGGTTGACAGACTGTGACTACATGCGTAGTGACACCCCCCCCCCCCCCCCCCATATACACTACATACTTACACACTAGTAGAGTGGACTTACTAGTGACAGACAGACCATGGTGCCAAAGGGCTAAATGGTCACTACATGATTAGTCTTACTGTGTGGACCGTTCCCCACCGACCCGTAAGACATTACAGTCAGTTAACGGAACTACTGACACACACTTCCTATCGGTTAAGGTAACTACCGATACAATCAGTAATGGATTTTACTGATGTTGCTACTGTTTTACTTACTTTATGCATTAGTTACACTATTTGAACTACTATTACTATTTTGAGACTCACATGCTATTTCAGGAAACTTTCTATAAATAGAAACTGCTTTTTTTTTATAGAAACTTACTTTGTTTGATTACTTCATTTAAACCGTTTTACTTAAACTACTCAGTGAACTCGCTCAACCTTTGTGTTGACATTTTAAGCTTTGTTTCAGGTAATGAGCAGACTTAAGGGACTAGTACTCAGGATTGGACTTAGAAGACCGCCCTAGACTTGCATTGCATTTGTGGCACTTTCTTTTTACTTTTCGTTTACTGGATTATCTTTGGGGCGTTTTGCCATTGTTTGTCTTTGGATTGTATGACGTTGACATTGGTGATTTATTGTTATGTAGTGGTGACGTAGTTGCATTACAAGATCACCTCTTGTATGTGGCGATGTCATGACACACTATGTTCATTTCTTTCATATAGTTATCTCTATTACAATTACTTGTGTTATGAAGATCGCCAATCGATCACACCCTGCGTTCCGCCATAGGTGGGGTGTGACAGATTGGTATCAGAGCACATGGTTATAGAGATTTAGGTGGTTTGACCTAGACTATAACTAGGAGTCCTCATATAGATCTTTTAGGATCTTTGCTTTGTTTTTCTTACGTCACACTACTTTCACGTTTCTTCGTCTAAAGAAGATGACGCCCTACGACAGCCTTACGACAACGAATGAACTCTTTCATTTTATTCATAATTTCTTTATTTGGGATTGAATTGAGAGCTGATTAAACTCTTATACTTTCATGGTAAATATTAGCATTATGATAATAGACATGGAGAGTAAATAGATATGAGACGATAGAGATATAATTATGGGTGTACAACGTAGTTATATCTGTGCCGATTCATATATGTATTTTCATAACCATGTTTGTGGTTATAATGTAATACATACCAACAAGTCCACATCTTTAAGATCTCCTAAACGTACCTCTTACTTAAATTTTATCCTGCTCATACTAATGTGTACTCTTCCCTTCTTATGTAGATGCCTCCACGTCGTGCTCTTACTGAGGCTCAGATTGCCGCTCTGATCGCTCAGCAATTAGCTGCGGTCGTACCTACTATAGTGGAACAGGTCACTGTTGTTGTTCATCAGCAACCACCACATCAGCCACAACAGCCACCTCAGCAGCCACCCCAACCTAACCTACCTAACCCCCAGGGCTGTACTTATAAAGAGTTTTTGGCTTGTAAGCCAAAAGAGTTTGATGGAAAGGGCGGGGCCCTTGCACTTAACCGCTGGTTCGAGAAAATGGAAGCGGTGATTGACATTAGTGGGTGTTCGGAACAGAATATGGTTCGTTATGCATCGAATTCTCTTATTGGTACGGCACTCACTTGGTGGAACTCAGAGATACAGGCACGTGGTAGAGAAGCCGCTATGGGTATGACTTGGGCTGATTTCAGGACACTACTATTGGAAGAATTTTGCCCTCGTAACGAGATGCAGAAACTTGAGTCGGAGTTTTGGAACCACAACATGATTGGGGCGAACCATAAAGCTTATACAGATCGTTTTCATGAGTTGGCTAGACTTTGTCCTCAGATGGTTGTCCCTGAATCAAAGAGGATAGAGCGTTACATTTATGGGTTACATCCTGAGGTTCGTCGTGCATTGACAGCTACTGAGCCAGCTACTATTCAGAGTGCGATCCGGAAAGCTGGGTCAGTTACAGATGATTTACTGAGGAGCGGGGTATTGTCTACTGATAAGAGGAAGGATTCATCTGACAGCAAACAGGGGAACCAGAAGAAGACTAGATATGACAGTGGGAAATCTGAGGGTAGTTCAAAGGGTGGATACTCAGGGAGCTCGCCATTGTGTCAGACATGCAACCTCCATCATTCCAGAAATTCTCCTTGCATTTGTAGTAAATGTAAGGGTCGTGGTCATGCTGCTCGAGATTGTCATACTGGGGCTATTGCTGCAAACCCAGTTAATGCGGTGTGACCAATGGTTGTTTTGAGTGTGGGAGTAAAGATCATTACGCCCGGAATTGTCCAAAGAGGACGGGTACTGGTGGGAATAATAATAATCAGATTGGGAATGGGAACAAGAATCAGGGGAACCCCGCTCGTGCTCGTGCCTACTTATTGGGAGCTGCAGAGGCTCAACAGGACCCTAACACTGTAGCTGGTACATTCTCTCTTAATAATCACTTTGTCACTGTATTGTTTGATTCAGGAGCCGATGTTAGTTTTATATCTTTTGATTGCGTACCCCTACTTGACATTGAGCCTAGTAGACTTGCCCGTGTTTATGAGATAGAGTTAGCAGATGGGAATACCTCCCTTTTCTATAAAGTCTTACGTAACTGCACACTAGAGTTAGAGGGACATCTTTTCAGTATCGACTTAATACCGTATCCACTTGGGAGCTTCGACGTCGTTGTGGGTATGGACTGGTTATCCAAACATAGAGCAGAGATTGTGTGTTTTGAGAAATTTGTTCGTATTCCATTGCCTGACGGTTCTGCATTAGAAGTATTCGGGGAGAAATTGATCGAGAAGCCGGCGAGATTGATGAGTATGCAAATGGGAGAGAGAAGTATTTCCGATGTTCCGATTGTTCGTGAATTTCCTGGAGTCTCTCCCGAGGAGTTGCCTGGTCTACCTCCTCTTCGTCAGGTCGAGTTTCATATCGACCTAATCCCTGGAGCCACCCCTGTGGCCAGAGCCCCATATCGACTTGCGCCTTCTGAAATGCGCGAGTTATACGATCAGTTACAGGAATTGCAAAATTTGGGATTCATTCGTCCCAGTCATTCTCCTTGGGGAGCACCGATTCTCTTCGTGAAAAAGAAAGATGGATCCATGAGGTTATGCATTGATTACCGCGAGCTTAATAAACTTACTGTCAAGAATCGGTACCCTCTTCCCCGCATCGACGATTTGTTCGACCAGCTCCAAGGAGCTACTTGTTTCTCGAAGATTGATCTTCGATCCTGCTATCATCAGTTACGTGTCCACGAGGCAGATATTCCTAAGACTGCTTTTCGAACTCGCTATGGTCATTTTGAGTTCACTGTCATGCCTTTCGGTCTTACCAATGCTCCTGCAGTGTTTATGGATTTGATGAACACAGTTTGTAAGCCCTATCTTAATTAATTAGTTATTGTATTCATCGATGACATCCTTATCTATTCTAAATCCGAGGAAGAGCATTCACTTCACCTTCGTTTGATTCTCGAGTTACTTGAAAGAGAGTCCTTATACGCCAAATTCCCTAAATGCGACTTCTGGCTGAAAGAAGTCCACTTTTTGGGTCACGTTGTAAATTGCGAGGGTATTCATGTCGACCCGAGCAAAATCGAGTCAGTTAAAAATTGGAAACCTCCTTCTTCGCCGACATAGATTCGATCGTTTTTGGGATTAGCCGGTTATTATCGGAGATTTATTGAGAATTTCTCCAAGATTGCCAAACCTCTCACCACCTTGACTCAGAAGAATAAGAAATATGTTTGGGGAGAAGATCAGGAGTTGGCTTTTCAGACTTTGAAGGAACGGTTGTGCAATGCTCCTATTCTTGCACTTCCTGATGGTACCGAGGATTTTGTGGTTTATTGTGACGCCTCAGGACAGGGTTTGGGTTGTGTATTGATGCAGCGGGGTAAAGTTATTGCGTATGCTTCTCGACAGCTGAAGATTCACGAGAAGAATTACACCACCCACGATCTTGAACTTGGAGCAGTAGTCTTTGCGCTAAAGTGTTGGAGACATTATCTTTATGGTACCAAGAGTGTTATTTACACCGAACATAAGAGTCTACAATATATATTTGATCAGAAAGACCTTAATATGCGACAGAGACGGTGGATTGAACTTCTTAGCGATTATGATTGTGAGATCAAGTACCACCCGGGTAAAGCTAATGTAGTAGCCGATGCGCTGAGCAGAAAGGAAAGAATTAAACCGAGGCGTGTTAGAGCTATGAGTATGACAGTTGGATCGGGAATTCGTCAACAGATTTTAGATGCTCAGGTAGAAGCATTTAAAGAGGAGAACTTAGCCGCCGAGTCACTTCGTGGATTCGATCGTCAGTTTGAGAAACGGGAAAATGGTGGTTTATTTTTCATTGATCGCATATGGGTTCCGTTGTTTGGGGGTATTCGTACAGTTATTATGGGCGATTCGCATAATTCGAAATATTCGATTCACCCTGGAGCAGATAAGATGTATTTTGATATTCGGGATATGTACTGGTGGCCGGGTATGAAGCGTGACATCGCTACTTTCGTCAGTAAATGTGTCACTTATGGTCGTGTAAAGGCAGAGCATCAGAGACCCTCTGGATTACTTCAGTAGCCTGAGATTCCTGAATAGAAGTGGGAAAACATAGCCATGGATTTCATTACCAAATTACCTCGTTCAACTAGTGGGTTCGATACAGTATGGGTGATAGTTGACAGGCTGACCAAGTCAGCACATTTTCTGGCTATTCGGGAGGACTAAAAAATGGAGAAATTGACCAGGATCTACATCAAGGAAGTTATTTCTCGTCACGGGGTTCCAGTATCCATTATTTCAGACATAGATGCTAGGTTCACTTCTCGTTTTTGGCAGACGATGCATAAAGCATTGGGCACTCGCTTAGACATGAGTACAGCTTACCATCCACAGACCGACGGTCAGAGTGAGCGTACTATACAGACACTTGAGGATATGTTGCGGGCTTGTATCATTGATTTCGGTGGTAGTTGGGATTCGTATCTTCCTTTAGTTGAGTTTTCTTATAATAACAGCTATCACTCTAGTATTCGTTGTACTCCTTTCGAAGCACTCTATGGGCGTAAGTGCCGTTCTCCAGTTCTTTGGGCAGAGGTTGGTCAGACACAGCTTGTTGGTCCCGAACTTGTTCAGGATACTACCGACAAGATTTTTTCAGATTCGAGATAGACTTCGTGCAGCAAGAGATCGGCAAAAGAGTTATGCAGATGTTCGTCGTAGACCGCTTGAATTCAGTGTGGGTGATTTTGTATTTCTGAAAGTTTCCCCTTGGAAGGGTGTAGTTCGTTTCGGCCGTAAGGGCAAGCTTGCACCTCGTTATGTGGGTCCCTTCGAGATTTCTGAGCGTATTGGTCCGGTGGCTTATCGTTTAAAGTTACCACAGGAGTTGAGTAATGTTCACGATACCTTTCATTTTTCGAAATTGAAGAAGTGTCTTGCCGACACTAACTTGCAAGTTCCCCTCGACGATATTCAGATTGATGATACTTTGAGGTTCGTTGAAGAACCAGCGGAGATTCTTGACCGAGAGGTTAAAACTCTCAAGCGCAGCCGTATTCCTATTGTGAAAGTTCGTTGGAACTGTCGACGCGGTCCAGAGTTCACTTGGGAGCGAGAGGATCAGATGAAACTCAAGTTCCCACACCTTTTTCAGTAATCACTTCCAATGACAGTATTATCACTTGAATTTCGGGACGAAATTCTCTTAAGTGGGGGATTCTGTGACAACCGTCACTTTCACACTCGGGTTAGTCTTGTGCCCTTAGCTCATTACCGATTTTCTTTAAATTTTACTTTTAAAAGTTATTACTACTTGGTTGTGTATGTGTTAGAGTTGATGTGTGTTTACTTTGCGTATGTAGATTACTACCTTAGGTGCACAGTTAGTTATTCCCGATATACGAGCTTCTATTTTCTTAACGAGCTATTACCGAATTAAAACCATAAGTTATTTATTGACTTATGAACATAATGATTAATAATGAATCCCGCTTTGTTAAACTTCAAGATTTAAACGTCTTATAATTCCTAGACTTATATTTATATCTTAATTATCACTCGTTTTAGTTTACGACTATCACTTTACTTCCTACGTCTCGTTGGACAATTATTTTTCTCTCATTTTCATTCACCGAGTTAAAAGCGGGCTATATTACCATTTGGCTAACAATCGGGTTTGGCTTAGTATTAACTTTTACTATGACCCAAACCATTAACAATTAGCCCTTAATCTAAACCTTAACCTAATTAAACAATTAAACTAAACCCCTAATCTCTTTTCTTTCTTTTCCTACCGTCATCTAAACCTCCCTCCCATATTCCCGTTATTTTCTTTTAACCCTAATCGCCCCCACTGCTACACCATCGGCTGATCATCAAACCTCCACCATCTCCTCGTCGTTCCCATCAACCAGCAAGAGGATTCGAAGCCTTCTCAAGCATCATCGAACCTGGTTTTATACAAGGTATAATATTCGAAATTCTTTTCTTCTTTGTTTTGTTTCAGCCGAAACCTACATGGTGAGGTGATGAAATCGTTTTTGCTAATCTACTGGACATCATCATGTCTTCTACAGCCCCCCTAACCACGAGGATCATCCATCTGCTTCATCAGAATCGACCATAGTCAGCAGGTGATACAATTCTTCATCGTTCACTTCTTTTGGCCGAAACCCTAATTAGGGTCTTCATAAATTCGTTTTCTGTTCTTGACAAACTGTTGTGAATCATTTTCAGCGATCAATCTATTAGTTCTTCTCTAATCCGAAAGTTAATAAGGTAAGAATCGATCCATAGTCTCTTCCTTGAAATCTTTTTCGTTTGGATATTAACGCTCTGTTCTCAAGTTAAAAATTGAAGTAAAGAAAAGTAAAGGAAGGTAAAGTAAAGTAAAGGAAAGTAAAGTAATTAAATTTAACCTTGTTCTCGAGTTAAAAATGAAGGGAAGAAAATGAAAGAAAAGTTTATTATAAATCATGTTCTTGAGTTGAATGGAAGGTAAAGGAAAGTAATGAAAAGTAAATAAAATATTTCATTTTACAATTATACCCTTTTCAAATATTGAGTTATAATGATCATATACTAATATCAATTGAATTAAAACACATATCATAAATATAAGATTCAATAACAAGAAGAATAGAGAACAATTACAATTATAAAAAAAGTGATTAAAAAATATTCATGAAACCTAATAATTTATAAATAATAAAGAATAATTTCATAGATAATCACCTCTTTTGGAGAAAGGAGGGATGATGATCAGGTTCTGAGAAGAGAATGTGGGGTAAACCAGTATGTAGAGAGATTTACGTGGTAGAGAATAATCAGTTATTATAGGATTGATGGGGGTAAAATGTAATTAGACATTGTTAGGATAAACTTACCTATGGAAACACCCCATATTTGGCCAGAAAATAAGCCATTCAAAAACTCTATCACTTTACTTTCCAATCCCTTCCTTTACAATCCTTTACCCCATAAAAAAAACTTAAGAACACGGTATTTTAATTTTTTACATTACTTTACTTTCTTTTCCCCTAAAATTAAAACTTAAGAACACAGCGTAAAGCTTGTTGTTCTAAATTTTTGTCGGTTTTGTTTGCTGTTTATCTTGTTTTCACTTTGGAATTTGAAATACTTGTCTAAACCAAAATTGTATTCCTTTGAATCTAGTTTTCGGAAATATAAGATTTGTAATCTGACTCATTGTAGAACTCCCAGAATATGCGTTTTAGTACACGTTGGTCTAATATGAATTTGGTAAAATAGCTGATGTAGTCACCTGTTTTAAAAAAATCATAACTACTAAACCGTATTGAATTTTAATAATTTGTCAAAACCAAAGTTGTAGGTCTTGGAGTCTAGTTTCTGGTAAAATTGGCCTCGTCATCTAATGGTTTGTAAAACTCTCTAAAATGGCAATTTACTGAGCGTTGGTCAAACTGAGTTTTTACCGTTTAACTAAGATTATTAACTTGAATGATTGTAACGATTTAGCAAACGAAGAAATGATACTAAATAATGTTAAACTGATTATAAACATGTTTTAAAACATATTTTGAAATTATATATAAGCCTTATCATGTTTTAGTAATCAATACGTTAATAATGTTCTAAGTATCAACTAGCTAAATAGCCGTTTTGCAACCATTAAAACTTATACGATTTTATATCAAATTAACCAACTCATGATTTGTCGTTGAAGTACGTTTTGTCTAGTTTCCGTCCATATAAAGATCATCTTTTAACTGTTCCTAAATCTCGAGTTACGTCAAGTTGAAAACACCTGTTCGTGAGTTTGGACTAAACTAAAAATGTAACTTACCTTCTATTATTAATCTACTTAGGGAAGCTCATTATTAGGCGGGATTAGCTGTGACCTGTGACCTACATTACTTCTACACACTATTGTTATATCATACGTATTTACGAGGTGAGTTCATTACCCCTATGTTTTTACCGTTTTCACTTATTTGTGCAAAATTTGGGGGAGACAAAGCTTACCTAAACTACTTTTCATAATGAAATGTTTTGAGAAACAAATCAATTACTAAAGTGTAACGAAAACCTAATGCATACAAAATTGTTTTCAAACGAGATGGTCGACATATTGTGACTACATGCGTAGTGACACCCCCCCCCCCCTCCCATATACACTACATACTTACACACTAGTAGAGTGGACTTACTAGTGACAGACAGACCATGGTGCCAAAGGGCTAAATGGTCACTACATGATTAGTCTTACTGTGTGGACCGTTTCCCAGCGACCCGTAAGACATTACAGTCAGTTAACGGAACTACTGACACACACTTCCTATCGGTTAAGGTAACTACCGATACAATCGGTAATGGATTTTACTGATGTTGCTACTGTTTTACGTACTTTATGCATTAGTTACACTATTTGAACTACTATTACTATTTTGAGACTCACATGCTATTTCAGGAAACTTTCTATAAATAGAAACTGTTTTTTTTTTATAGAAACTTACTTTGTTTGCTTACTTCATTTAAACCGTTATACTTAAACTACTCAGTGAACTCGCTCAACCTTTGTGTTGACATTTTAAGCTTTGTTTCAGGTAATGAGCAGACTTAAGGGACTAGTACTCAGGATTGGACTTAGAAGACCGCCCTAGACTTGCATTGCATTTGTGGCACTTTCTTTTTACTTTTCGTTTACTGGATTGTCTTTGGATTGTATGACGTTGACATTGGTTATTTATTGTTATGTAGTAGTGACGTAGATGCATTACAAGATCACCTCTTGTATGTGGCGATGTCATGACACACTATGTTCATTTCTTTCATATAGTTATCTCTATTACAATTACTTGTGTTATGACGATCGCCAATCGATCACACCCTGCGTTCCTCCATAGGTGGCGTGTGACAGATATGAAAGTCAAATGTCAATCATGTTGACTTATTAAAGTGAAAATCAATTTACAAGTTCATACCAAATGTTTAGAGCAAAAAGCCTTTCAAAACCATTTTATAAAATTTGCCGCAAAACATATTTTGATGACTTAAAACGATGATCAAATTGAGGCGAAGTTTAGTATATCGCAAAGAGGTTTAATACGTCGTTTTAAGTAATATTATGGCATTTAAGATTGTGTTGGCGTCTTTGAGTCCAAAGACGATGTTATTGTATAATATGTTACTTTTGTATATACTTTTATTCGTATAAGTGTTTTAATGTCATAAAAAGTCGTGAGATGAAATTTCGGCAGCGCTTCCGCGTCGTAAAATATTAGTCCAAATTTCAATCACTTTCCCGCTTATCAACAATTGCATTTTAAACCATTATTCATAATACATATTACCATATCAAGTTTATTACAATACTTTGGTTAGTTTATATTTTAACATAACTTGTCCAACTTCAGTCCAATTCGATCAAATGCACGAGTGTTGGTCTAATAATTAACCTAACCGTTTTCAAGACTAAAACCGAATATGAATATAATGAAATCACAAGATTCACAAGAGTAACAAGTTATACCGCTAGCACTCGCTTGATTTGACAAGGATCTGGATTCAACAACTTCAGTGGTGTAGTGATGAGAATATCCGCCTCCAAAACACAAGACAACCACCGATAATTAGCAAAAACGAAGATTTTGGGCAAACAGAGTGATCCAGCCGGCGGCTGGAAGTCCAAAGTCAGCTTTGGATTTTCGTTATTTTTGCGTTTTTAAGCGTTTTCAAGAGTATTTTTGGTAGATTTCGACATGCAACTTAAAAACCCTTAATAAGATCCATTTATTTCTTCAAATAACATATTTTTATATCAAGATCTAAGGTAAAAGTTTATGAAATTTATGTTTTTTAGATAAATCTCCATGGAAACTTTTATAAAAACCTTTCTTTGATCTTTGATGATACATGCAGGTAATAAAATGGTAAAATGTAAATAAAATCAGTGAGAAAAAGTAATTGTACCGCAAGAATAGAGTGTGTGATGATATAGCTTGAACTTGATGGAGTTTTGATGAAGATTTAGACCCGAAAATGATGAAGAACTTCAAGAACAACCCGGAAAATCGTCACCTCTTGCTCCCTTTGATGAACATACTTGATTATTGTGGTGTTTATGATGTGTTTATGGTGAAAAGTGGCTTGGATTTACAGCCAAGGTGAAGAAAATGAAGAAGATGGAGAGGGAGTTTGAGGGAATCTCAATGTGTGTGTGTTTTTTTTTTGATTTAGGAAAATGAAAGAAAAGTGGAAAAGAGGTGTTAATATCGCATGGGACAGACCATTCTGGCAGTTTGGGGGTCGAATGGGGCTTAGCCAAGTGTCCCCAGTCGTTTTTCATGCAAAAATGAGTCATCAAACACCTGTCCAGACCATTCCAGCCGCCGGCTGGAGAGGCTCAGCCGTCGGCTGGCTCTGCAGACTTGTTTTTGACCGTGAAGGAGTTTCGTTCATCGAAAACTCCCGATTCTTTTTGCGTTGAACTTAGAATTGTTCATACTTTGATTTACTTTATATTAGGTTCATTTAATATTATAATTTCACTTTCGATTTCGAGATTCGCACGATTTCGGTAAAGGAGTACACAAGAGCAAAAGCACGATATCTCGAGGATAAAGGATCCGATAACCGACAAATTTGGCATAAACCTTCTAACTTATATTTATGAGAATACTAACTAATTGGCACTTAGATAAAATAATATTATTACGCCTCCAGGGACGAATCGGTAAATACAGAAAACCCGATACTCAATAACAGTAAATCGTGAGGAAAACAAAGCGAAATACAAGGGTCGAAATCAATTGCGAATAAAAATATAAATAATGACGGTAACTCAAGTACCTCAAATTGACGGGACGTCACATTAGGGTTCTTACTGCATCTTCGACGGCTGTTCGTGAAAATTAGGGTTTTTGATTATTCGTGAATCATCTTCGGCGGCGGTTTGTTAAGATTAGGGTTTTCTGCTTGTTCGTGGATCAGCGTTCGTGGACTTAGTTCGTGGATTAAA
Source organism: Senecio squalidus (assembly GCA_910822075.1). NCBI lineage: Eukaryota > Viridiplantae > Streptophyta > Magnoliopsida > Asterales > Asteraceae > Senecio > Senecio squalidus. Next base: position 42,091,474 of record CAJVGC010000582.1, on the reverse strand, counting down.
TTCGTGGAGACATCTTCGTGGATTTCCTCGTGGAGCATCTTCGTTAGTGGATCATTTTCGTTCGTGGATCATCTTCGTAAACATCTTCGTTAGTGGATCATCTTCGTAGACATCTTTGTTAAGTGGATCATCTTCGTTAAATGGATCATCTTCGTAGACATCTTAGTTAAGTGGATCATCTTCGTGAACAACCAAGTTTGTGAACATCCTCGCCGAACATCATCTTCGTGGAAACCATTATCTTCGTGACACCATCTTCGCCGAACACCATCTTCGTGGACATCATTACCTTTGTGAACACCATCTTCGCCGAACATCATCTTCGTGACCTCCATCTTCGCCGAACATCATCTTCGTTACCCCATCTTCGTGACCCCCATCTTCGCTGAACAACATCTTTGTGACCTACATCTTCGCCAAAATGGATTCAAAACAATCAGTTTACGTTCCTCCTAAGTTACTCAACTCTTCACAATATTATGACTGGGTCGATAAATTTGAATCCTTTTGTCGCTATAATGATGTTCAAATGTGGATAAGCATCGAATCACCATATGTCCCTCCAAATAATTCCACAAACGGTGTAGCTACACCACTTCCAATCAAAGATCTCTCACCTGATCAACGAAAGATTTATGACGCTGAAAATAGAGCTTGGGCAAGTCTGAAGATGGCTTTGTCGATAGAAATGATGCATATCTGTCAAAAGTACACTACTGCACATGCACTCTGGAAGGCCATTGAAACTCAGTACGCTGGAACTGCCAAGAAAAGGAAAAGTAGAGTAAACCTGCTTAAATAACAATTTTCCACATTCATAGCAGAAATCAACGAATCATTTGAAGATACCGTCAGCAGATACTTTCAATTAATTACACACCTCTACAGACACGGTGAAGCAATTGATGAAGAAGAGAAAATTGAGAGATTTTTGGATGCTCTACCTAAGCGATGGGAGGTCTATGTAAATTTAGTGAAGGATGAAATTGAAGACATAGATGGACTACGTCGGGAAAATCCAACTTTCGCAACTATCATAGAAAGATTTCGAGGATACGAGTTAACACGTGTCACTGCAAACGCAATATCTGATCAGACACCATTTGGGCAAACTCCAGAATCTAGTTCTTCAGGAAATGTTACCGCTTTTCTCTCTGACAAAGATCAGACAACCTCTGACATCTCAAAGAATCCATTCCCTGAAACATCAACGACTGCACACAAAGCTAACACAACTCATCAGAAAATGCCTATGAGTGTCAAATCAGCAGAAGAAAGCCTAGAAATCCTATCTTGCTTTTTGTCTGCTTATGGTAATCAAGTTCAAGGAAAAATCACTGATCCAGGATTATGGGATGAAGATTTTAGTCAAGTCGATCAGAATGACTTAGAGGAAATGGACTTACAATGGCAAACTGCTATGATTACTAACAGGATCAAGCGATTTATGACAAGAACAGGACGCAGTCCTAGAACCAGAAAAGCAGGTTTTGATAAATCAAAGGTACGCTGTTACAACTGTCAAGGACATGGCCACTTTGCTAGAGAATGTCAACAGCCTAAGGTGGAATATACTCCAAATCAAGACAAAACTATGACCCTTTCTTCTCAACCACAGCGCAGTTTAGCTTCATAGGCCAAGATAGTTTAACATGATGATCGTACATACGATTGGCAAATCTGTACTGATGAATGGAATCAAGCCCTCATGGCATCTATCGAAGAAATCCGCAGTGAAGTCAGTGATACGGAAGAAGCGTCAGGTACTGACAGTGACTTAAGCTCAAATGAAGAAAATGCTCAGAATGTTGAAGATATTGAAGACAATACAGAGATATGTATCTGCACATTGGATCTATCCAATGAGAACTTCATTGCTAAAATGGCTGACCTCAACACTGAAAAGTCAAAGGTACTTCTTGATTTTAAATTGGTGAAGGAGTTATGTAAATTTTACACTATTTTAACTCTACAAAATGATAAATTGACAAAGTGAGTATCTAATTTAGAATCTCAGCAAACTGAACTTGAGCAAAACATTTCAACACAAACTTATCTAAAAGATGATTTTGCAAAGAAATATTATAAAAACGAAAAGGACCGAATGGAACTTTTGTCAAATGTTGGTGATTTAACACATAAAATTGACACATTATATGAATGTCTTGAAAACGAAAAGAAAAAGTTTGCTGAGAAAGTCCAAGAGTTGAACAACTGTGAAATACGATTAAGTTAACTGAGCAGGAAAGGAAGATCGAGCAATTCCGTACTTCTTCCAGTACATTGAACTCTATTTTGAGTCGTCAACGCACCAGTGGAAAATCTGAAGGTCTAGGATATAACGAAACACCACCTCCATATAATAATAACTTTAGTTTCTTTAAATCCAAGCCTCCACAATCTGAAAAATGCGAATCTTCAAACTCTAAGGACCAGGAATATACGAAACCTCAAGAGAAACATCCCACAAAATTTCAGACTCAATACTCAACGTGCGAACCTCTACTTAAAACATTCATCTCAAGCAAAGATATCAAGTCTAAGCAAAGCATACCCTTAGATGCTGAATCAGATCAATCAAATAAAATGGAAACTTTAAACTGTTTCAAATGTCGTGAGCGTGGACACGTGGCCTCAATTTGCACTAATAAACGAAAAGAACCTCAAGTTAAATCCACGCCCCCACGGACAGCCAAATCCATTCCCACGAAACCAGTTCAAATTCTACGAAAACCACAACATGAACGTACAACCACAAATTCACGAAATTATGGGTACAATAAACCAAGCATGGGAAGCTTTAATCAACGTCCTCACCAACGGCCACAACAACCTTTTGTTCCATCTTATCGCCAACACCATCATGATCAACGCTCTCACAGTCCTCCACGATATCACCATCACAATCATTATCAAATCCTCCACGCCACCATCATGACAATTATCATCACCGTCCTCCACGACCTCATTATGAACCACGTCATCATCATTTCACTCATCACCCTTACATTTCCCCACAAATGAGTCATAGAGTTCCATATAACTCTAACAGTCATTACTCTACAAGTTACACATCTCCAATTTCTCACCAAAATAAGGGAGTTTACAAAAGGGTCACCTATGTGACTGAGAACGGTCAATCCAGGTTTGTTATGGCATGGGGTCCCCATGAGAACTAATGATTTACTTTTATGTGCAGGAACCGAGTCACCGACTCGTCAACAACTGGTACGTTGACAGCGGCTGTTCTAGGCACATGACAGGAGAAAGAAAGTTGATCAACAACTTCGAATCCGGAAAGAAAGGAAGCGTAAATTTTGCTGGAGATAGAGGTGGAGAAATAACTGGAATTGGATCAGTTACAAACGGTAAAATAACACTGAAGGATGTGTTTTACGTCAAGAAGCTAGAACACAATTTGCTGAGTGTCTCTCAAATCTGCGACAACGATAATCCCGTGTATTTTACCGAGAAGGAAGTTTTAATTCTCAAATGAGGAATTGATATCCCTGAGGACCTGATACTCAAGAACTAAAAATACTTACATTATGGATATGAACAACACTGAAACCACCACCGATTCAACATGTCTATTGTCAAAGTCAACAAGCGAAGAAGCCATGATTTGGCACAGAAAAATGGCTCATTTACACTTTCGGAAAATGAACGAGATAACAAAGAATTGGATAGTTAATGGAGTTCCACTCAAACGATTTGAGTATGAAGATAAAAATGTGTTCCATGCAAACTCGGAAAACACCACAAGCAACATCACAAATCCAAGGTTATTAACACAATTGAGACACCATTTGAGTTTATGCATACTGATATTTTCGGCCCCATTGCACAAAGAAGTTTCGGAGGCAAATATTACTGTCTAGTGATCACCGACGATTACACTCGCTACTCTTGGGTTTACTTTTTGGTTACTAAGAGTGAAACAGCGGGCACGCTAATCAACTTCTTTGACATGATCAAGAATGTATATAAATCCAATGTCAAACGTTTACGCAACGATAACGGGACAGAATTCAAGAATTCTACGATGACCTTCTATTGTTTTGCCAATGGGATAGTTCAAAAACACAGCGCTCCATATGAGCCACAACAAAATGGAGTCGCTGAGAGGAAAAACAGAACCTTGATAGAGCCCACACGTACCATGTTAGCTGACTCACTCCTCCTTGTTACGTTTTGGGGGGAGGCCGTGAATACAGCTTGTTACGTCCTGAATCGAGTGTTGACGGTGAAACGGTTTGATAAAACAAGTTATGAACTGCTTAATAGTCGTAAGCCAAATCTTGCTGGTCTGGAACCCTTTGGGGCTCCCTGCACCGTTTTGAAAACAAATTACACCACTAAGTTCGCACCTAAAGCAGTCCAGGGATACTTTCTTGGGTATGTTGAGGGTTGTGCTAACAAAAGAGTTTATCTAAAACTTTCACACACAATGGAAATTGTTTTTAATTTGGAAATAACTACCTATACTTTTGAAAAACAAAACGGTCCAGAAATTGCTTTCGACTATGATGCATTATTTAAATCATTTAACCTTTCTCCTAGTGTGACTAATACAGGAACAGAGAACCCGAGTTTCTCTTCTGATGATGAAGATTCAGTCTTTCCTCGTACACAAGTTATTCAAGAAATTGTTGTTGAACCTGTTGACACCGAAGATCAAGAAGATGCTAGAGAAGATGTGGCAGAACCTCTCGTTGAAGACGCTCCAGCCGATGATCAAGACGATGTAGCAGAACCACTGGCTGAAAACGCTCAAGACGATGCGGCAGAACCGCACGTCGTGTCTCGGATTCACCAGTATCACCCATTTCACAATATTCTTGGTGATCTCAATGCAAACGTTCAAACTCGATCGCAAATAAAGGATCTGCAAGGAATGTATGCATTTGCAACAACTATAGAGGATTTCAACAGTTGTCGCTACTTATGCTTCGTCTCCCAAGAGTTTCCTGCAAATATACATATGGCCCTCAAAGACGCAAATTGGGTACACGCCTGTCAAGAGGAATTAGCTCAGTTTGAGAAACTAGGGGTCTGGGTACTCGTGATTCTACCCGACGACGCCTACGCTATAGGCACTAAATGGGTTTTCCGATGCAAACGTGATGACCGTGAAATTATCTCTCGAAACAAAGCTCGCTTAGTGGTACAAGGCTTTTATCAGGAAGAAGGATTGGATTTTTAGGATGTCTTCGCCCCAGTCGCTCGCCTCGAGGCCGTTCGCCTCTTCTTAGCTTATGCCTCTAAAATGGGACTTACGGTTTATCAACGTGATGTTAAAAGTGCCTTCCTATATGTAAAATCGATGACACATTCTATGTTCAGTAACCCCCCGGTTTCGAAGACCCCCAACACCCTGATAGGGTCTACAAGCTAAACAAAGCTTTATACGGTCTTCATCAAGCCCCTCGTCTGTGGTATGGAACATTAAAAACTTTTCTCTTAGAATCCGGTTTCAAGAGAGGTCGTATCGATAGCCATATTTTCATCAAAGATTCGCCCAAGGCTAAACTATTGGTTCAAGTCTACGTGGACGACATTATTTTCGGCTCCACTGATAATCAAATGTGTAAGGATTTTGAAAAAATAATGAAAGATAAATTCGAGATGAGCGCCATGGGAGAACTCAAGCTATTTCTAGGGTTACAAGTAGAGCAACTACCCGACGGTATGTTTGTCCATCAATCAAACTACGTCACCGAAATACTCAAGAAATTCAACATGACCGATGCCAATTCCATTGCTACTCCCATTCCTCAGCAGCACAATCTGGAACCAAACGCACAAAACGATCCTGACGTGGATCCCACTGTTTATCGCAGCATTATCGAGTCTTTAATGTATCTTACTGCATCTCGTCCTGACATAATGTTTGTTGTATGTTTATGTGCCAGGTTTCAATCCTGTCCTAAGATGTCTCATCACTCTGCTGTCAAGAGGATTCTTCCCTACCTAAAAGGCCGACCGCGGCTGGGTCTCTGGTATCCCAAGGGAAGCGACCTCTTTCTCGAAGCATTCACCGACTCGGATTTGGGTGGATGCAATATCGATCGAAATTCAACCTCGATAGTCAACCTCCGGTGGTTGTCAATTTCTGGGAGGACGCCTCGTGTCTTGGCTATGCAAGAAACAGACAACTGTTTCCGTCTCATCATGTGAAGCAGAATACATCCCCGTAGGTAGCTGTGTGTCACAGGTTCTCTGGATTCAACAACAGATGCTGGATTACGGTTTATCCTATACCTCTACTCCTATTCATATAGATAATGAGGCTGATGTTTCTGTTATTAAAAATCATGTTAAGCATAGCAAGACCCGTCACATAGACTTTAAGCACCACTTTATTAGAGACTATGCTGAAAAGAAGTTTATCGATATTATTCGCGTCTCTTCCGAAAACAATTTGGCCGATCTGTTCACCAAAGCCTTTGACAAATCTCGTTTTGACTCCCTCATTCATCGAATTGGACTACGCAACTTAGATTAACCAACGTGTACTTAAAAAAAAAAAAAAAAAAAAAAAAAAAAAAAAAAATAGCTTAACTTATGATGAAATTCCAAATTCGAGATGAAGATAAATTTTGCCTATGACTCTCAGTCTTAGATCGGGTTTTAGCACTTACATGCGCTCTTATAATTCTCCATAGTATTTTCGTTTAACCTCCAGTGTCTTGTGGCCCTTCGTCTTTTAGTTGTTCTCGATAGTGTGGTTTGCCTGTTTTTAATACCTCTTAATTCCTACATTAAACGAGTTAAATTTGTTTGCCACAATAAAGGTTGAGATTAAACTTTTGTTACGAGTCATATGTTGCGCTTACAGATGGGAAATGCTTATATTGAATTACATATAATTGGTGTGCTAATAAGTTGTTGAATTCATATAAGCGGCCTTTGAAATCTGAGTCATTATACCCTTGGGGTGCCCTTGTTCACCTAGCCACCTAAGGCCTAAATGGTTTGGGATCGGTTGGTAGAAAGCTTGCCATAGGATTTCATAGAAATTCAACAGAATTCTTTAACCTAATAAAACTTCATCGACGTTAGTCTTTGTCTTGCACTACACAAAACCAATTCGTTATTCAAGAACAAATGTCTTAATATTTAATATGAGCTATCTCTTCGCCAGTTTCATATGTTGCCCTTGTCTAGGTTGGTAACCAATCCATACCACTCGTAACTTAAAATACTTCACATATATCTTGAGTGCCCTCTGATTTTTGTCGAATGTATGATTTAAGTAGGTGCTTTTCAGCTTAAATTTTAAAACCGCTTACTTGTAATTAAAACACTATCTTACGGCTATAAGACTGAACGGTTAAATTGGACAACTACACAAACATGGATTTAAATTAACTTATCTTTGGAACCCCGATAAGCAATCTGATCGGATTATACTTCATACCGTATACTATCGTTTTCACGATTAGTTCAAGTTTTTACTGTCGTTTTTCTGTTAACATTTACTTTATTTAACAAAACGTTGGTTAATATCATTCAAACAGTCCATCGGGCCCAACATATTTGGCCCAGTCTCAAAAGCCCACAGGCCCACTAATGGCCTATAAATACTCAAAGGGTGAATTCAATTTTTCACTTTTCACTTTTTTACTCGGAGCTAAGGATTTCATATTTTTCTCTCTCACGACGTTCATCATTCGTTCGATCATTCCCTCATGTAAGTTCTTCATGTTCGTTAAACTTCATACATGTTCGTCCAAAACTGCTCTATGTTGCTTAGAATCATTCGTCTCGTATATGTTTGTGTTCATAATCTGGATTACACTTAAGAATTTTTGCTAAACTTGTTCGTATTCATATCGTGTTCGTCCATATTGCCATAATTTGCTATGATTATCTTGTTCGTTGGTGTTATTGCTTGCTATTGTTCGTATGTTCATATTCGCCCTCATAGGTGCCCAGAATTTCAATGCCTTAGGATTTTTCTCATGGACATAGACGAACATACTTGTTCGTCCCCTCGCCAAACATACTTGTTCGTCTCCTCGATGAACATACTTGTTCGTCTCCTCGACGAACATACTTGTTCGTCACCCTGGACGAACATACTTGTTCGTCACCCTGGACGAACATACTTCTTCGTCACCCTCGACGAACATACTTGTTCGGAATCATCTTCGTGATCCTTGACGACCATACTTGTTCATGGTCCTTGACGAACATCTTGTTCGTCACCATGCTCTTTGTCCGCAACGAACATACATGTTCGTGATAGTTTACACATCATCTTTGTTTCTCTCTATGAACATACATGTTCGTAACATTTTAATGTGTTACTTATCTGTTACACGAACATGCATGCTCGCCAACTTTTATGTTCGGCATACATACATGTTCGTGGTTATCAAATCTAACGTGTTCATTTATACAGATTTTATAGATGGAGAGACAATTCGATAAAAGGCACAATCACGCAATAAGTTTCGCACTGGACGATCCTTCGGCAACTCGATTTCGAGAGACGATTCTCTTTCTACAACACTCCAAGATGGCATATATTCTTAGTGAAGATCTACCAATCATTACTTCGTTGGTTCAAGAGTTTCTCACCAACCTCACCCATGTTGATCTCACACATCCGGTTTCCGATAAGCCCAAGGATGGTTTACGCACGGTAGTCAATAATCATGAAATCACCTTCAGTAGCACTACCCTCCGAGAGATCTTTCGACTTGCTCGTAGCTCCCAGGAAAATTCAACCTCTTCATTTGGCAACAGATGTCTTGCACGAAATGTGCCACTACTGGGATACGCAGGGCCTTTTCCTACTACTACATTTCCTAAAGGCAAATTCTTCGGCCCATGGCGCTATTTAGTACATGTGTTCGTTTCGGTGTTCAAGAATTCCAAGACCACTCATGATAATATTGATAATATGCTCCTGTCTATGCTGCTCAGCCTTGTTCTTAACAAACCGTATCCAGTGGCGGAGTATGTGTTCCAAATGTTACAAAATGATCTGCTTAAACCTAGGCCGCTTATGCTCTACCCGCGCTTCATCATGATCATCCTCCGGCATTTCATCTCTGACCTTCCTCTTCAGAATTCCATTACGAGGGTAGGTCATATCGGTGGACCTAAGTTGTTTTACACATCCCTGAAGATTCACCCTACTAAAGCGGAAGAGGCTCAAGCACTGGACACCCCACTATTCGGGGCAATTGTTGATCTCAATTTTGTTGATACCGATGTTGATGAGGATGTTGGTGTCCTCTCTGGGGAGCCAAGGACAGAAAAATCTGCCTCTTCCACTGCTCCTCGCGCTTCTCGCGGGACATCTTCCCGCCCAAAGCGCAAGGCTAAGGTTCCAATTTCTTTGGACTCTACATCTAGCGATGATTCATTCAGACAGATCGAGAACTATCCGGAGACTTCTCCTCCGAGTCCGCCTTTATCTATCATCCATGAGCATACGCATATCACTCTATCTGGGAGTCCTCAGACCATTGCCACCGAGGTTGTAGTCACCTCTCCCGCTCCTGCTACTGAGGCTGCTGCTACTCCCAATGAGGTTAACGATGCCGCCACTGGGGAGCTTGATATTGATTTTGACGCAGTCACTTCTTCATTTCACCCAGTTGATGCTCATGCGTCCAGCCGTGGGAAAAGACCTTTCCCCAGTGGTGACGAGTCAGAGTCGTCTACCGCTATTGAACGCCCACGAAAGAAACTGTTTTGCAGTGGGGAAAAGTAAGTTAACGCCCGCGGAGACTGTCCCCCCTACTGCAACTCCTAACCTTAACGATTTACATTCACTTGTTTTGTAGTTCTCCACTCAGGTTGCAACTCTTGAACAGTCTGATGCTAAAAAGTCAAATCACATTTCCAACCTTGAAGCACAAGTTCAGATGCTCTCGAAGCGCCTATCTGCTCAGGGGGAGGAAACGTGCAGAGACAACACTATTAGACTTCAAAGAAGAGATGATCAAGACGATCCAAGCGCTAAACTATCAAGAGATCAGATTGTCTCAACTTCTCGAGCCTTGATTGTTTATCAGTCTACAGCCCAGGGGGAGCAACAGCAACAGCAAAAACAAGGAGATAACCAACAACAGGAGTTTGGGGACAGTAATGATGATATATGGTTACTTGAGGATAAAGCTGAAGAAAACCAAGATGAAGAAGCTGAACACATATTCGAGGAACCAGTAAGTACTGACGAACAGGGTGAAAGCAGCGCAAAGCCAAGCCTTGAAGAACGAAAAGGGTGGTTTCGAGCACTTGATTAGAAGAAACAGGCACCACTGATTCGGAAGTTCTTTACTAGAGATTCGGAACGCCAGCCGCATCTGGGCATCATTAGCTGAATGTATGACTCAGAGCTGTAGGTATTTGTGATCAAGAGATATGACGGTGTACATTATCTGAGCAAGAAACGGGATAATTTCAACTCCTTCCCGAAGTCTGAGCTTATCTGCTTATCAAAGCTCCCACTGATTAATCGAGGAAAGGATGAATGGGCAAGCTGGATTGAACGTATGATCAAGAAAGAAGGAAGAGCAGGGAAATTCAAGGAATTCAAGCCGGCAACAGGAAAACTTATGATTCACAGAAGGAAGATTAATCCTGAAACCGGCAGAGCGGCGACAAGAATGTTATACCCACCGATCGCTAGCATGACAAAGATTCCTATGAAGAATTTTGGTAGATATATTCTTGGCGATATGTATATATGGGCAGTAGATACCACAACTGGTGAGGTCGTGGTATTTAGGAAGGATGATGAAGTTGAAGAAGGTATGACAGAGATTTTGAGAGTGATTGACGCAACTCAACTGGCCAATCTGACGGAAAAAGATTTGAAGATGCTGAAGAGAAATCACATTATTACCCAGGAAGGATGGGGAGACATTGGTAGAGATTACCATAGGATAGTTGATGGTTGTTTAGTTTTGTAGGTTAATACTGACAGTGATATTTTGTACAAAGAATAGGGGCATCAGTCAAGGGGGAGTTTGTTGGTGCAAGTATATGATAATTGGATGTTCTATTTGTTTTGTTTATTTATTACCGTATTAGTTTGTATAGATTTAGAGCTTAATGGGATGCTCACGAACTTGCATGTTCGTGAGGCCCAGTAAAGCCCAAGCCCAAACTGGCTGAACATGTTACTCTATAAATAGAGCTGTTTAGATCAGTTTTGGGTTGTTGGTTTTGATAGAGAATTCGGAGTTAATACTTGTGGATTGTAACAGAGTTTATTAATCAAAGTATTAAGAATTCGGTAATTGCGTTTTGTTCTTATTTTTTATTAGTATTGATTATTACTTGTGTGATTTACTGATTACGAGATTCCGCCTCGTGATTAGTTTGGTTTAATCCTATAGATCGGACCACTGGGACCTACATTTAAAAACCCTTCGGGTGAACTAATAAATAAAACATCAGTCAACTTTAGTTCGGGTAAACTTAACTCTGGTGAAGAGTTAGTTCACTCGACCTAAAGTCTTCCTGATATTACACTCTAATATTTAGTTCGAGTGATGAACAATGTTCACCCGAACTAAATGTCTAACACTCTACAATATGATTAAGATCTTTGGAATCTTCAACATCAATCTGATATGCTCCAACAATCTCCCCCTTGGATGATGCTTCCAAAATCTTCATCCTGCTAGTATAAGCTCCATTCCCATCTTCCAAACAACCATAGTCTTTACCTTCTTTCTACCTTATGTATCTTGTACCCTTTCTGATTTTATCAACCTCCCAAGCTCCCACCTTAAGTGCCATCCTTATTTCTTTATCATTAGGTTGTAGTTTATCAAGTGGAAGGTTGAAAATGGTAAGAATATCATCATTAGAGAGGTCTCTTAGATCAGCATTCTCATAGAGCCTCTCATCCTCTCCATCTTCTCTGCTCAGTACAATCTCATCATTTTCATAATCAACCCACCATCTGAGTATCTTGCGATTTTGTTGCACAACTTTGGCCTTCTTCATGGGAGTAATGAACATAGTCATTCTCTTCCTTTTTGCTCTGAATTTCTTTCCAAAGTTATCAAAATTTGTCTTAGCACATTCATGAATGAACCTCTCATAATCATATCCATGTGCATACTGACCATGGTTCACCATCTTAACTGACAGAGCCTTCTGGCATCTTCTACAGAGATTTTCATGAGTTTCTTAGTTGTGTCAAAAAACTGAGTCATTGTACTTCTACTTTTTCTCTTGATAAGATTAGCACCAATATAATAATGGAACCTCCAACCAACTATTGGTGGAAGAATACCCCTATTCATGTTCATCAGTTCTTCTCTTTCAACCCTCAACTCCTCTTTGGATACTTTCTTTATTCTAGATCCTGAAGCACTACCCTCTCCTTGAAGTGAATTATCAGCAACATCAATGGGAAACCCATACTAATCGAAATCACCTCCATCTGCTGCAATCTCATCAATCCAATTGGACAATTCTTCAATCATTGTTGTGACTGCAGGATCATTTACATAGTAGTCTTCTAGCACTATAGATTTAGAAGATTGAGCAGGAACTGGATCTTCATGTTGTGTCTTTGCAAACCAGGACTCCTTCTCCATATATTCAGCAAAACGATCATCTTCTTGCTTTACCTTAGTCTTTTATTGCACATCTTGACTCTTTTTCTCAACAAGAGACTTCAATGTGACATTCTGACTTGGATCAACAGTTCTAGTAGAAGATCCCTCACCAGTTTGAGCAGAAGGAGCAACTGGAGCTTCAGTTTCTTTTGTTCTTTGACTTTCAACATTAATCTCAACATTTTCAGAAGCCCTTGTTGTTTATCTTTTGATCAGCTCCTCCTCTATCTTCTTTTCTCTTTTTGATTTCAGTTCACTTACCATGACTTTGGTTTGAAAATCTAGCCAGTTTTCTCCAAATTCTCAACTTTCATTTGCCCCACTGACCTAGATGACAACCCACCAACAGCTACTAAATAGTTCTTTAGATGAAGCTGGTAATTCTTCTCTGAGAACATATTTTTATACTCAAGCATCTTCTTCTTCAGATTGACTACCTTTGAAGGTACTAATGTTGAAGACTTCAATGCTCTACTCTTTACCCTTCCTACTTGTATAACACTGCCAGCACCAACTTCAGGAATATATTCAGCTGCTTTTTCTACTTCTTCCTCCTTAACTGTCACTTCTACATTTACATCATCCTACTTGTCACTATCAATGTCAATAACCACCTTCTCTCCTCCAGTTCTTCATTCCACTGGTTTTTTATATCATATGCATGAACAGACTCATGATTCATCTCCTTGATATAAACAATGAAAGTCTCTTCTGCACTGAAAATAGATATCATTTCATACAAACCCTCGAAATGTCTCTCAAATGTCTCTTGATCTATAGTCTCCCCAAACTGATAAACATCTCTAAACTTCTTGACATTCTTTTCAGCATCTACTTTTTCAACTTCCTCTTCATCACCAGACTTAATGTTTTCTTCACCCGATTTAATCTCTACTTTGTCTTGGTCATCACCAGATTTAATTAACTCTCCACCTGATGTAAAATTTTGCTCACCAGAGGTAAACTATATGTTTTTCTCCTTTCCTTTAATACTTCCAGCTTTCTTCAGATCTTCCTTTATCTTCCCCACACTAGATAGATCAACATCAGCTTCTTCATTCAAACTTTCACTATTCTCCATCCTTACTTTAGTTTCAGATTCAACATGCTCAACTTCAATATTCATTTCAGTTTTATCTCCCCCTATTTTGGATGCATCATCCATAGGAAGAAATGCTTTACACTTTTTTTCCTCAACTGCTCCCTGATATAATCATTTGAAGCATGCTTCCTCAACTGATTTATCATTGAGCTTTGTTTCTTCACCAATTGCTCCAAAGCCTCATTTTTCTTTGTCAGCTCCATGATTGTCAACATACCAATCCTTGCTCCCCCTTTCTTTCTTGAGGTATACACAATTATAGGATTGCTAGAAGAAGCATCCTTTTGAACAACAGGGAATGGAACTGTAGAAGAGACAGTATGTGAAGCAGCCAGATTAGGCAAGGCTTGGCTCTTGTGATAACCGTCACTTTTCCGACTCAGATTAGTCTACTATGCCATATGCTCTTATCGGGTTTACAAAATTTTTTTATAAAAAGAACTTACATTTTCTTTTATGTATAATGATTACTTGTGACATGTGTGTATACTCTATATGTGATGCTATTGCTTTAGTTAGGTGCACAGTAATTAGTTTCCCACTAGTCGAGCTCCTAGATGATTTATCGGTTACTTTTCGCATCATATATATATATATATATATATATATATATATATATATATATATATATATATATATATATATATATATATATATATATATATATATATATATATATATATATATATATATATTACCTTCACACTTTGTTATGTGATCCATATTAAAACTATTTGAGGGTCCATGATCGATGCTTGTACGTAATATACTAATACATTGGTTCCGAGTAGCGTTTATTCCGTATTATTGCTTTGGATGTCGCCCGTTGCTCGTACGCTTAATAAACGAGGATTTCAGAGTTTTAGTGGAATGTTCCATCGTAATGGTCTTAGTAATCGGCCAAGGTCTTGGATTTGGTTTTGTTCAACCAATTCCTTAAGCAAAAACACAGTTGCTAAGCTTAAGCCCATACTAGCATTTTTGGTCCAAACCCTTCAAGCCTTATTGTAACAAAACCTAAAAACACACAAAGAAAACCCTAACCCTAGCCTACCCTCCCTCTAAGACGTCGTCCTCCCCTTTGCATCCATGACTGTCGATTTCAACCTCCACCCTCACCCAAATTCGTTTATGGATTCATCCATCTTCAATCTCATGTTCTTCGTCACCAACGTTTCAAGAAAGTTGTTGTGTTTTTCGTGGGTGTTTAACACCAAAACCCTAAACCTAGTCCGCCCCCTTGCTGTTTTTCGGCCAACCACTCCCTTCCACCATTTCAGCCGCCACTCTCAGCCATCAAGGAGATAATTTCGAAGCCAACACTCCATACTCATCGCGGGTTTCCATCACAGCAGCCTAGGTAATCGGATTCTTTGCTATTGTCTTTTATTATGGTCGAAAAAACCTATTGTGGGATTCACAAATCGTTTGTTTGATGTTACCTTCTTGTAATCATTTTTCCACAGCCTCCTAGCCACGAAATCTCCTTGTTTTTCACCAAAATCCGTTCATCATATCAAGGTAATCGGGTTTCATCATTTTGTTTAGTTTTTGGCCGAAAACCCTAATTATGGTTCATAGAAATAGTTTTGTAATGACTTGTGTTCTTATGACCTATAGTTAGAGTCTAAAATCCGTGGGTTTCTTTAGTCCTCTCATCCAATCCGTGATTCATTCAAGGTAAATTTCAGTCTAGATTAATCCCTTTGAAATTCATACAAGATTAATGTTAAGATTTTGCTATTTGCGAGTTTGTGTTTCTACTTTAGGAAAAGCTGAGATCGGGAAGGTGTTACACCCAAATTCATCCCCTAAACAGCTCGTGACCTTCATATTCAGGTCCGTACCGACGTTTTCGTTAAGGTACATATTGGTGTTTATGTCATCTTTCGTGTTTTATGTCACACCCCGCTAAAGCGGAAACACGGAATGTGAAGAGCTGGAAAATCTTTACACAGGCCATATAAAACATAGCGGTAATCAAGTCATTAACTAAAAGTAAAAGTGTTTACAAATCCATTCGAACGACCAAAACACGATAATTTAGTACATTGTTACACAATTAAAAAGTTTCATCAAAAATTCCCAAAACAAATGGCCAAGTCTTTTCCCAAAGAGGTTCTCACACAACCGCCTCGACCCGTCCATGCCATGCACCTCATGCTTACACTAATTTCCTGAAACATAAGATAAAGTGTCAACTACGAAGGTAGTGAGTGAGTTACAGTTTAAATAGTCGACAAAATATAAGTAAAGTATATAACAGTAAAGTTTCCAAAAAGGAGATTAGCGGAGAAAAGTCGCTTATAGTTTATATACTTTAAAGTCCAAGTAATGGGCGGACTGGTGCCCTAAGTTTGTAAAGACCAAATATAGTCAAATATAGTCAAATAGTAGAAGCGTATATCAATCGCTAAAAAGTTATAAGTTTATGCGTAAGTAACTAATTAGATTTTCTTGTATCAACCTCTTGGCATCTATAACTTAAGTGTTCACACTAATCCGATTATCCAACCGTGAACGGCCCCAACTTCCCGCCTCTCAAACGGAAAGTTATTCAGAACTATACGGCTAAGTATTTAATAGTGTGAAAGTCTAAGTCTAAACTAGTCGGGCACTAAGTAAATTTTTTTTGTAAAATAAAGAGAGTCGTACGTCCATCACTTAAGATCGTGTCATAGTTCCATCAAGGGTTGGTACGTATACAAGCATCAATAATCAGTTTAGTCAAAAGAGAGCGACCAATAAGTCTAAGTAAAGTCAAATAATTTACGCATAAGAGTTCAAATAGTCGTTCAAATAAGTCCAAGTACGTTCCAAAAGTCAAAGTTTAATAAGTCAAAAGTCAAAGTTTAATAAGTCAAAAGTCAAAGTTTAATAAGTCAAAAGTCAAAGTTTGATATATTGCAATTTGTTTCATAAGGCTTAAAAATGCAATTAATCTTATGTTTCCCCCAAATTCATGTAAAATATATAAAACAAGGGGTTGTAACTCACGGATTGCGAAGAGAACGAGAACTCGAAAACTCGGTCGGAATATGTGAGCCGAGAATCACGGATTGCCTATTAATACCAAGATAGTTTAATTAGTTGTTATATTATTATGTTCTTATATAATTAACATAGATAAAACTTTATTAAACTTTAAGTGTCAAGGTTAAGTATAGTTAAAAATAGTCCGGAAAGGTAATTGTCACGTTTTTGTCCAAAAGTCCGATTTAACGTTTTGATTATTATCTTACGTGCTTTTGCTTGCTGAAGTGATTTACAATTTCTGAGTAAATTTGGGCAGCGCTTCCGCGCCCAAAATTCATGCCCAAAAATTGTACCATCACTTCCGCTCACAAATCACCTAAAACACAATATCATGTATATTATAGCTCAAAATAGTCCAAATAGTTCAATATAAGTCACCATTATTATTAGTTTGGTTTATCTCAGTCCCGTAATAATGATAGAAAAAGTCCAGAACGTATACATAAGTTTTAAACGGACAAAACGACGATTTTTGGGAAGAACAGCAGCCCGGTGCGCGGCACCTGTCAGGGGGTGCTGCGCACCTCCTTGCTGTTCTTCACCGTTTTGTGATTTCTTTGCTAAAAACGTATTTTTACCCATAGATTTCGACATGCAACTGGTTTAAACTTATTAAAACATCTTTTTAACAGTTTATAAAACATTATTGGTTACAAATCCGTATATCTAAAGGTTATTTCGGTTAAAAACGTTTTTGACCATAAAAAGTCATAGATTTGTGTAAAAATACATTTTTAACCGTTACATGCAATTGAATATTTGTATAAAGATAGTAAAAATTGTCACACCCCGCTTGGAAGCGGAAACGCGAGATGTTCCAGTTATAATATCATGAGTCAAATGTTACAACAATTCAACCAATAAACCAACATCAAAATAATATTAATCATGCCAAGTGTTTACAAAATACGATACAAATCCAAAAGCGATAAATCGCCGAGTACGAATGTATTACAAAACATATCAAAGCGGAACATCAAGGACATTACAACAAGTATCCCAAGTTCCAAATTACACAAGACAAATAACCCAAAAGCACAATTGGCATGATCAACAGGAATCCTCAATTTCCTGCAAAGCGTTAAAACGACATCAACAACATGTTGGTGAATTATTCGCAAATTTTAAAGTAAAAGTTGACCCATCGACAGTTTTCATCAAAACAACGTTAATTTCAAATGATATATCTTGTTTTCAACAACCAATAGTGAGAGGTACTTTGCCTAGACTATTCATACACTGAACCTGACCGTACAACCCCAAATCCTGAGGTCGCCAACCAAAGGTAACAAATTAATTAACCGGCCATAACTTCCACTCCTAGAAACATTCTACCGAGCAGAGAGGGTTAGGTCTATAACCCATATAGATCTATATATATGTAAAACCGTTGGGCTCAAAGCTTAACAAGTGTATCAGGGGGGGGCCCCAACAAGGGCTAATGGCTTAATCTAAGGCAGACCTAATCCACTAGGCAAACAAGATAATCAACAACATTCCGCATACAAGCTGACATTTTAAAATACGCTTTACAGCCCAAAAATATTTAAGACAAGGGCTACGAATAACTCACAGATAAAGCTTCAGCAAACAAATATCGGGTACACCAACACAGAGTTACAACTCCACCGCCTAAGTGCCTTTAAACAATAAACAATATAGTCTCAGTATCTTTATAAGTCTAGGTCCGGTTTAGCCTTGTCGGTTAAGGTCAAGTTAAATAAGATAATCCAAATATTAATAAGTTTAAATGAGGTGACGTATTTAGAAGGCGATGTTCCGCGCCAAACAGGACCGCTCGGAGAGATATCGGCATTCCACTTCATAATCGTCCACTGGAGAAGAATGATAATCCGAATCGAAAATCACTACTAGGAGTATCGGTTAATAGAATATCTTTATCAAGTTTCAATAGATCGACCAAGGTCAACGGAAACAATGTTGACTTGGTCAAAGTCAAACGTAAGGAATGTTGACTTTATAAAAGTCAAAGTCACAGATGTTGACTTATGAAAGTCAAATGTCATTTAGGTTGACTTATTAAAGTCAAAATCAATTTAAAAGTCCAATTTGACACTTTGAATAATTTAAAGTCTTACTTTTCAAAATACAAGGGTAATATAATCTTCAAAACCATTTCACCAAAAGTTTGTCGTAAAAACGCCATTTGATAATTTTAGATTACGAACGTGTTATGAAACGAAGGTTTATTTGTTAAAAGAGGTTAAAACATCCGTTTTAAGTAATATTATGGCTTTTGTGAATATGTTAGCGTCTTTGAGTCCAAAGACGATGTTATAGTGTAATATATTACTTTTATGCACAAGTTTACTCATATGAGTGTTTTATAGTCGTAAAAGACGTGAAATGAATTTCGGCAGCGCTTCCGCGACGTATAATATTAGTCCAAATTTTATACGCTTTCCCTCTTGTCAACAATTGCACTTTAAATCTCAATCATAATACCTGATACAACAATAAGTTAATTACGATACTTTAGGTTAGATTACATTTTAATATGTTTCGTCCATTCTCAATCCAATCCGATAATATAACAAGTGTTGGTCTAATATTTACTCCTAACCGTTTTCAAGGCTAAAACCGAATAACGATGGATAATGGAAATGAAACGAAAGATTCTCAAAGATAACAATTATACCGTTAGCACCCGCAAGATTTGACTAGGATAGAATCCGGAACCAAGGACTTCGGTGGCGTGGTACTGAGGTCAAGTCCTCCTCCAAAACACAAGACACTCACCGTTAATAAGGGTTCCCAATATAACAAGTTTAAGGTGCAAATTTAACGGGTTTACAAAATTTCCAGGATCTGGTCCACGACCGCGCCGCGGTCACAAGCTCACCACGACCGCCTCGCGGTGGCGTGACTGCGCCGCGGTCGTCATCAGACGTACCAGATTTTACAAAATTCGTTTTATGTTGGAAAATCATCTTTTTATGTAATAGATTCAAACATGCGAGTTCTGTAATCATCAAAATACCTTTAAACAACCATTTTGTAAAGCATTTCACCATTTAATTCAAAGATCCACACACATTTTATAAAATCTTGATTTCAAAGATTATTACCCATCAAAACTTTACAAAAACCATTTCTAAGTAGTTAGATGACACATGCATAAGATAAATCATATTCAAAACAGTGAGAATAAGTTATTTTACCCCAAGGAAAGTGAAAGTAGAATGATCTAGCACGATTTGAAGAAGATCCTTGATGTTTGATGGTGATTTTTGACCCGAAAATGATATAACCCAAGTAAACTTCCAAATGGATGACCAACCCTAGCTTCCCATGATGATGTAAACGATTTATAAAGATGAATTTTGGTGTTTATTTGATGTTTTACTTGCTGGAATCACAGCCACAAGAAAGGAAATGGAAGGAAATATGGGTGTTTGTGTGTGTTAGCTTCAAGAGAGAGAGAGGTATGTAAATCTTGTGTGTGTGTGTAAATGAAATGGAAAGGGACATGTTAGACATCTAAATGAGACATAAACCTGCTCCACATGGGGTGTTGACACGTTTGGGACAGGTGTCACAAAGATGTTACATGCAAATGGTGACTCACAACTCAACAAAACAAGTCTGTCTAGGGGATGACCGCGGCGCGGCCAGCTCACCGCGGCGCGCCCAGTCTATTTCCTGGATTTGCTTCGTTTTGTTCGTGTTGTCGATACGTAAGCGCACACGTTTAGGATTTCCGATTGGTATCAAATGAACTTAGGAAAGTTCATATAAGTATTATTGGTATTATGATTCATTTAAATGATAACTTTTAAGTTTTGATTTAAGAAACGCACGATTTCGGCAAAAGATAAACAAGCTTAAAAGCACGTTTTCTCGAAGATAAAGAATACGTTAACCGACAAATTGGGCATAACCTCCTAACTTATCTTCATGAGCATACTAACTATTTGGCACTTAGATAAAATCAACTTACGTCATAAGGGACGAATCAAAATAATCACGAAAAACCCGATTCTCACTAATAAATCGTGAGTAAAACAAAGCGAAATACAAGGGTCAAAACAATTGCGAATAATATTAAAATAATGACGGTAACTCAAGTACCTCAAATAGACGGGACGTCACAAAAATAAAGAAATCTACCGAAGGAAAAGCTCGGGTGATGAGTTTTTGGTCGGATTACGCTCCAAAAACCTTTACACAACTAGTCCTTTTTGAATAAAAACGACACCCCCTTGCTCCACTAGATGTAAGGAACGATTTGTATGGATTGAAAAGGTGTTTAAGTCACTGGAAATCACTGGAACAAGTGGTTTTCTTGAGAAAAAGTTGAGAGAGAATAAGTGTGTGTATGTGTTTTTCTATTTTGTAAAATGAAAATGAAATGGAAAAGAATAGGTGATGATAATCTGCTCTTGGGACTGTTAATTTGCAGTAAGGGTCGTTTTTAATTGGTTGATTTGGGTGGTGGTTGTGTAAAAACGAGGCAGGGACGAAAATTGTAATTATTTGAATTCTGGCGCGAGGTGCTGCGCACCTCAACACTAGGTGCGGCGCACCGGGGCATTTTTTCAGCCTTTTTCAAATTTTTCGTTTTTACGTTTTTGCTTCGTTGGACCTTTTTGTTAATTAAGAGTTCTTAAGTATGATTTGTTATGAACTTAGGAAAGTTCAATAGGTGTTTTCTTGGTATTAGGACTTATATAATTGATTCCGGAAGTTATTCCGACACTAGTTCCGACAAAGTATAGACTCAAAAGTTACGAACTAGGATAAAGTGAACGCGATAAAAAGTAACTAACGTTTCGAACCGATTTAATAATTGAACAAGTACCTGAATTTTGACGGTTGTCACATTCTCCCCGGGTTGAAAGAAATTTCGTCCCGAAATTTAGTGCGTCCTATCAGGAAAAAGAGTTCTCGAACAGATGTGGATACTTCTGACGGAATTGGTCTTCACGCTCCCATGTGAATTCGTGACCACGTCGAGAATTCCACCGAACCTTGATTATCGGGATACGGCTCTGCCTAAGTTGTTTGACCTCGCGGTCGACAACTTCGAGCGGTTCCTCGATGAAGTTTAGCTTGCTGTCGATTTTGACCTCGTCAAGAGGAATGACGATGGTCTCATCAGACAGACACTTTTTCAAGTGTGACACATGGAACACGTTATGAACATTCGCGAGAGCCTGAGGAAGTTGAAGACGATAAGCAACGGGACCAATACGCTCAATGACTTCAAATGGACCGGTGTTCCTTGGACTCAGTTTACCGCGCTTTCCGAAGCGGACTACCCCTTTCCAGGGCGATACTTTGAGGAGTACACGGTCGCCCACTTGGAACTCGAGGGGTTTCCTTCGGTTATCAGCGTAGCTCTTCTGTCGGGTACGGGTCGTCTTCAGTCGTTCACGAATAGTGGTGATCTTGTCGATGGTCGCCTGGACGATATCGAGTCTTGTAAGTTTTCGGTCGCCAGCCTCTAGCCAGCAGAGTGGTGACCGGCACTTACGCCCATAGAGAGCCTCGAATGGCGCACACTTGATGCTGGCATGGTAGCTGTTGTTATAGGAGAACTCGACCAAGGGGAGGTGAGTGTCCCAACTTCCTCCGAAGTCTACTACACATGCTCTCAGCATGTCCTCAAGTGTTTGGGTCGTCCTTTCACTCTGGCCGTCAGTCTGAGGGTGATACGCCGTGCTGAGGTCTAATTGGGTACCTAAGGATTTCTGTAGAACGTTCCAGAAACGGGAGGTGAATCGACTATCTTTATCGGAGATGATGGAGAGCGGTGTTCCATGTCGAGAGACGATCTCGTTGATGTAGACTTGAGCGAGCTTCTCCATCGAATGATTTTCTCGAATTGGCAAGAAATGAGCGGATTTGGTCAGACGGTCCACGATTACCCAAATCGTGTCGTTACCCTTAGTCGTACGGGGCAACTTGGTGATGAAGTCCATAGAAATCTGCTCCCATTTCCACATGGGAATTTCCGGTTGTTGAAGTAATCCTGAAGGCTTTTGATATTCCGCCTTGACCTTGGAGCAAGTGAGGCACTTGGCTACATACAAGGCGATATCTTTCTTCATGCCCGACCACCAGTAGTACTCTCGGAGGTCCTTGTACAACTTGTTGGATCCCGGATGGATGGAATATCTAGATCGGTGGCCCTCGTCCAAAATGAGTTTGCGAAGATCCTCATATCTTGGAATCCATGCTCGACCTTTGAAGTAGTAGATCCCGTCCGACTTGCGTTCGAATTCTTTCTCGTGATTATGAAGCGTCTCGACCTTAATGTTCTCGGGCTTTAACGCCTCATGCTGTGCGT
Source organism: Senecio squalidus (assembly GCA_910822075.1). NCBI lineage: Eukaryota > Viridiplantae > Streptophyta > Magnoliopsida > Asterales > Asteraceae > Senecio > Senecio squalidus. Next base: position 42,068,421 of record CAJVGC010000582.1, on the reverse strand, counting down.
TTGCGATCTTCGTGCGAAGGCTCGTTTGAACTTGCATACCCAATGCTCGAACTCGAGATGGCTTTACCCTTTCCTTCCTACTCAGGGCATCTGCTACTACGTTTGCTTTGCCCGGGTGGTATTTGATCTCGCAATCGTAGTCGCTTAGAAATTCTATCCATCTACGTCGTCTCATGTTGAGCATTTTCTGATCTAAAATGTGTTGAAGGCTCTTATGGTCGGTGAAGACCGTACACTTAGTACCGTACAGGTAGTGCCTCCAGATTTTCAAAGCAAACACGACGGCTCCCAATTCTAAATCGTGCGTAGTGTAGTTCTGCTCGTGCATCTTCAGCTGCCTGGAAGCGTAAGCGATAACCTTGTCCTTCTGCATTAGGACGCACCCAAGTCCTTGGTGGGAGGCATCGCAAAACACTACGAAGTCGTCCGTGCCCTCCGGCAGAGATAGAATTGGTGCGTGACATAATTGGTACTTGAGTTTTTGGAAAGAATCCTCCTGATCTTTTCCCCAAATAAAGTCCTTATCTTTCTGGGTGAGCTCGGTGAGGGGTTTTGCGATTTTTGAGAAATTTTCAATGAATCTTCGGTAATAACCTGCCAATCCTAGGAACTGACGGATTTCCGTCGGGGTTGTCGGAGCTTGCCATTTCTCAATCGCTTCGATTTTGGTTGGATCCACATGAATCCCTTCTTGGTTGACCACGTGACCAAGGAAATGTACCTCTCGGAGCCAGAATTCACACTTCGAGAATTTGGCGTACAACTTCTGTTCTCGGAGGAGTTCTAAAATGTGCTTAAGGTGCTTCGCGTGATCTTCCTTGTTCCTCGAGTAGATGAGAATGTCGTCTATGAATACGATCATGAATTTGTCTAGGTATGGCCTACACACTCTGTTCATCAAATCCATGAACACTGCCGGTGCGTTGGTCAGACCAAAAGGCATGACAAGGAATTCGTAATGGCCGTATCGGGTGCGAAAAGCGGTTTTCGGGATGTCGGACTCACTGACACGAACCTGGTGATAACCTGAACGGAGGTCGATCTTGGAGAAGTAAGTTGCACCCTGCAACTGGTCAAAGAGCTCATCTATCCTCGGAAGAGGGTATCGGTTTTTGACGGTCAGCTTGTCCAGCTCTCGATAGTCTATGCACATGCGGAAGGATCCGTCTTTCTTTTTGACGAAGAGGATAGGGGCTCCCCAGGGGGACGAACTTGGACAAATAAGACCGTGGTCTAGGAGTTCCTGCAACTGTTTTGACAGTTCTAGCATTTCGGGTGGTGCCAGACGGTACGGTGTCTTGGCAACCGGTGCTGCGCCAGGAATGAGGTCTATTCGGAATTCCACTTGTCGTTTGGGTGGCAGTCCTGGAAAATCCTCGGGAAAGACCTCGGGATGATCCTTGACTACTGGAATATCTTGGAGTCGAATCTCAGAAGGTTTACGCTCGACGACATGGGCAAGGAATGCGTCATAGTTCCTCTGAAGGTACTTGCGCATTTTCATGGAAGATACGATGCGGAGTTGTCGTCCAGGCTTGTCTCCCTGAACGACGAGAGTCTCTTTTTCCGAAAGAGGGATGCGAATAAGCTTATCGAAACAAATGATTTCTGCTCGAAATCGAGATAGCCAGTCCATCCCAACAATAATGTCAAAACTTGAAAGCTCGATAGGAATTAGATCAATGGGGAAAGTTTTGTCAGATAGGCATAGTGAACATCCTAGGATTATGTCCTTAGCTTCAAATTCATGGCCGTTTGCATATTCAACGGTAAAACTATCCTTAAGAACTTTAGATTCTAATTCTATGAGGGGTCTAAATTCTAAGGAAATGAAACTTCTTTCGGCTCCTGAGTCGAATAATACGGAAGCAGAATGATTGTTGAGGGAAAACGTACCAGTAACTGCGTTGGGGTCCTGACGTGCTTCCTCAGCCGTTAGTCCGAAAGCGCGACCCCTACCCTGCCCTCCTTGATTCTGTGGAGTCCGATTGAGCTTAGGGCAGGTATTGCGGAGATACTGGTCGCTTCCGCACTCATAGCATGACCGTTTCGGGGCTGGAGCAGTTGTCTTGTCAGGGCAGTACTTGGCAAAGTGTCCCGGCTTTTGGCACTTGAGGCATAGTGGGCAGTTCCCGAGATGATGGAGGTTGCACTTGTTGCACTTTGGGTGTGGCCCGGTGTAAGACCCAGATTTAGCTGGCGGTACAGGTGCCGGTGCAGGTGCCGGTGAAGCAGTCAGGGCATAGTTTCGGGTTTTCTTCTTGTTGCGGTCACTTCTCCTTGGGGTGGCCTCAGCCTTTCTCTTCTCACCTGACTCCTTTGTGGAGGATCCAGGGGCGGTGAGGAGGTTGCTGGTAAGACGGTGGGCCAGGATGATTGCACTCTGGAGGGTCTGAGGCTCGGCTGCCATGACCATACCTCGGATTTCCGGAACTAGACCAGAGATGTACAGGTCGATCCGGTTCTCCTCAGGGGTTACCAGCCTTGGAACCAGTCGGGCGAGTTCGTGGAACCGGGTAGTGTATTTCTCAATATCATTCTCGACCATCTTGTGGTCCCACAGCTCAGCCTCGAGCTTCTTAATTTCCCCTCTTGGGCAGTATTCTTCGATGAGCAAGTTCTTGAAGGTGTTCCAGGGAAGGGCATAGGCATTGTCGCGTCCTCGGGTTTGGACTACAGTGTTCCACCATGACAGAGCTCGACCATGGAATACGCAGGACGCGTACTCCACCTTGTTCGCCTCAGCACATCGGCTGATGTGTAAGACCGATTCGATGCTCTCGAACCACTGGACCAACCCTACAGCACCAGTTGTGCCGTGGAATTCTTTAGGCTTGCATGCCATAAAGCTCTTGTAGTTGCACGGAGGAGGGTTCGAGTGCTGATTCTGGTTTTGGTTTTGATTGTTCTGTTGTTGCTGTTGCTGTTGTTGCTGTTGCTGTTGCTGTTGTTGCTGCTGGTGGTGGTGATTGTTGACGTTGGCGTTGATTCCGGCGGTGATCTGCGCGATCATGTTGGGCATAGCCGCGTTCAGCTGTTCAGCAACTTGCTCGGCAATGATGCTAGCATTAGTGCGAGGGGCCATGATTCTACAAGCAGAAGAACAGATTTAGTTTAGAACGCACGAATGGAATGTGATAAGAATATAATTTAAGTGACCATAGATAGTTATAGCATGAGATTAAAATGACTGATCGAGTAGTACACGCAAGATTAGAATTCAAGAGATAGAATTATAATGACCATATCAAGCACAAGATTCACAAAATACGACAAGCACAAAGACAAAAGACAAGATTTCCATTAATAGTACTAAAGTTGGTACAGGTACTGAACTGAGAAAATATTGTCACAATACATAAAAGAAAATTAATAAAGTCTATGTCGTGTACAGAGAAAAATTACGACTAGACTAAGTACAATACAATGAAGAAATAACTAATGGCGCCTGTCCAGAAACATCTTGGCTGCCATAACCACGATCAACGTGCCCATCACCAGGCACATACCAATGAGGCGCTGCACAGTGCGGGCCGTAGCTCGGGTCGATGCGATGAGTTTTTGGTCGGATTACGCTCCAAAAACCTTTACACAACTAGTCCTTTTTGAATAAAAACGACACCCCCTTGCTCCTCTAGATGTAAGGAACGATTTGTATGGATTGAAAAGGTGTTTAAGTCACTGCAAATCACTGGAACAAGTGGTTTTCTTGAGAGAAAGTTGAGAGAGAATAAGTGTGTGTGTATGTGTGTGTGTTTTTCTATTTTGTAAAATGAAAATGAAATGGAAAAGAATAGGTGATGATAATCTGCTCTTGGGACTGTTAATTTGCAGTAAGGGTCGTTTTTAATTGGTTGATTTGGGTGGTGGTTGTGTAAAAACGAGGCAGGGACTAAAATTGTAATTATTTGAATTCTAGCGCGAGGTGCTGCGCACCTCAACACTAGGTGCGGCGCACCGGGGCATTTTTTCAGCCTTTTTCAAATTTTTCGTTTTTACGTTTTTGCTTCGTTAGACCTTTATGTTAATTAAGAGTTCTTAAGTATGATTTGTTATGAACTTAGGAAAGTTCAATAGGTGTTTTCTTGGTATTAGGACTTATATAATTGATTCCGGAAGTTATTCCGACACTAGTTCCGACAAAGTATAGACTCAAAAGTTACGAACTAGGATAAAGCGAACGCGATAAAAGAGTAACTAACGTTTCGAACCGATTTAATAATTGAACAAGTACCTGAATTTTGACGGTTGTCATATTTTAAAACCGTATTGAAAAATTCTATCGTAAAACCCTAATTTCACATTGTTTCGTGCTAGGGCCTACAAACTGATTTGGGGAAGTCGATTTTCATATTAGAAACGAGTTTTGGACAGCGGGAATAAGCTCCTTCTTTGTGCCTTAAAAAGGTTTGTAGTCGAATTTCTAACCTAATTCAATTCTGTTCGTTATTACTAGTAAATTCGGGTAGTTTACCTTTTCTTTGTTTCGTGCCAATTTGATTTGAAACCGTCTTGATACATAAGTTTATTGGTGATTCTAATCCTAGATATCCTTGTATTATTACAGCTCTCGAGCCTCTAATCAAGCGATTTCAACTCATAACGGTAACCGACTCCCGATAGAATAACCGTTACGACTAACGGTATATAATCTTTCTTACTTCTTTTGTGTTTCTGTTTTTGGTGACGTTTGTTTTGCCATTTATTCTTTACTTTGTATATTTTAATTGCGGGTTGTTTATATTTCTCGTGTATAACTGCGTAGTTGAATTTCGTTATTCGTATCTTTCCGTTTTATCGTAATTTACGAGCAATCTTGTATTTGGACATTTTTGGGTCTCTTTCCGTTGTAATCTGTATTCATGCATGTTTTTGTGTATCTTGAACTGAGAATTAGATTTTGTGACCTGAACATAAGTTGTAGGTCTCGGAGTCTAGTTTTCAGAAACGTAAATTTTATTTCCTAACTCCTTATATGTTTTCCTAAAAACATAAAATACCAGCTAGGGGTCTAATCTGATTATTTTGAGTAATATGTCTAGGTTCATTAATCTATTTCGGGTAACCACTTAGACAACCATAATAAGAATTGGTGAATTTTTATTAAGTTAATAACAAGTCTAAAAGATACAGAAAGGGTTCGTCTTGTCTACACTTACACCATACGACATTTTAATATAATAAACACAACATACATAAGTATAACGTTTTTGGACATCTTAGGTAACCGTTTTTACTTTTGTGATATCTTACTCATATTAAACTCTTTTATAACAATGTCTTTGTCTAAAACGTAGCTCTTGGTGTCTAGTTTTCGAATATGTTTCCGTCAACATCTAATTCCTCCTAGAACCATAGATATCTCAGTTTGAGTGAACCTATGTGTTCGTTGAAAAAATTCATTGTTCAATTCAAAGTCGTTAACCGTCAAACTCTATTCTTACACAATTATACTTTATTCTAGAGGAGCTCAAGGATAGTGAGGACTCTATTTGCGACCTACCTTACAAACCATATACACACAGTTCGATAAGGTGAGTCATCGCCCCTTTTACTTACTATTGTTTTCTTTATATAAATCGGGGGAAAGTAAAGCTCAACCAAACTATTTTGAGAAAAATGATTTACGATAAACAGATTTTACTTCCATACTTACTATATATGGAAACATTACTATTTTCGGAAACTTGCCATTAATAGATACTTCTATTTATGGAAACTTTCTATTTTTAGAAACCATGAAATGTGTACCAAAATTAATGCAAATTTTTCTAAAAACGTTACGAGACAGTTGGTTGATACACATCAGTATACCTTTCCTACTGATACATGCACGCTCATTAGTATACCTTTCATACTAATGAGGTGTACTTACGGTAGCGTGGCTACTACGGATGATACATATGAGTATACATTTCCTACTGATATCTGCATGCTCATTAGTATAGCTTACCTACTAATGAGATGTACTTACTATGCTTACTTGTGATACATGCTTACGTTGTATCATTGTGAATGATGTTTTATTACTACTTACATGCATTAGCTACACATTTGTTTACTACTGATTTCGAGATATGTTTTCTACCTTACATTTACTACTTACTCGATGTACTCGCTCAACTTTATGTTGACGTTTTAAGCTTTACTTTCAGGTAACGAGCAGGCATAGGACTTGGACTTAGGAATCGGGCTTTAGTTGACTTCAGGATATCTTTGCATTGCGGACATTTAATACTTATACTTTTGGTTTTCATTTCGGGCTTGCATGCCCAAGTATTCTTTCCTTCGTCGATTATTTACATTTGAATATGCTTCTTGTAGTGTGTGACGATTTTCGTGTACAAAGGTTTATACCTTGAGTATGGCGACGTCATAACAATACATTATTTATTTATTCATATAGATTATATTCTTTATATTACTGTTGTGTTATGACGATCGCCAATCGTGTTGCACCCTGCGTTTCCGCCAATGGCGGAGTGTGACAGCTCTCCTCAACTGTATAGAACCAATCTCCTCTTTCACCTCTTCCTTAAGGTTGTTCAACAATAGGCTATTGAGGAGGAGGGGATGGAATAGGAATGACAAGAGATTCAGGTTGCTCTGCTTGTTGTTGTAGTTGTTGTTGTTGTTTTTGTTCTGCTTGTTGTTGTTGTTGTTCTTCTTGTTGCACATTCTCTCCCCACTGGCTTTGTAGCTCCAAAAAAAACTAAATTTCTCTTGCCTGATTGATAATGGGTGGGAAAAAAGGAGTGAACAGAAAATACCACTCTTGCCTTGGGGAATGAATTTCTCATATTATTCATTATTTTCCAGCTTTTCATCTTTAAGTGTAGGACCTTCTAGCATCAGTCTCTGAACTTCGGATTGCAAGATGATCTGAAGGAATCTTGGATAGATTCCATCAAGAGAAATTAAACCTTCTTGAGTAATCATACAAACAAAAGCATATGCTAATGTTTGATTCATCTCATAACCCCCCCCCCCCCCCCCCCCCCCCCCCGACCTTCCAGATATGCTACACACCAGGACATGGATAAGATATCTCCAATTGAATGAGACTCTTTTCTTCTTCCCCATGCTTTCTGGGAAATCACCCTCATACGCAGTTTGTCTACAAACATTCTTTATTTCTTCCATGTCCAACCTCTCCACATCATCAGCATCATCCAACTGTAAAACTCTCCTCACCATATCTTCTGTAATGGTAACATTTTCCAGTTGCATAGTGGATGTCATAGTCCTCACTCCATTTACTATGGCAAACCTTGAATTCTAGGAAAGTTCCAGGGGAATATCTCTATATAGAACATGGCTCTCTGAAATGGCAAATCTAAGGTTTGAATTTATCACAAATCCCAAAGTAATCTTCCAATCCTCATCAACCTCAGAATCGCCCATATCCAAGAATGCAGCCACATTATGTCTTTGTTTATAAGGAAAAGCCATCTGAAATCAGTTACAAATCATTAGTATTCAATCAAAAGAATATAACTGATTAAACATATATACAAACATTGAAAATACCTTAATAAACTCACAAACCAGAGGAATGAAACACTAAAACCGGAAACACTCTAAAAACTATCTCAGAGGTACTAAAAATCTATTGAAACGCTCTAATGGAAATCGCTAAAGAAAAGAGATGATAGAAACTTTTATTGAGATTAGCAATTTTAATCTGGATAAGAGATCCAATTTGCATTAATTAAAAATGATTATTTAAATTTAAAAGTAAAAAAATAAATTAAGGAAGATATTATATTTACTTTCCTACCAAAACGTCACCCTACCTAAGTAATAGTGTCCCAGAGTTAAAATAAATAAAAAATTTAACCCCACTTAAAATTTATAGAACCCGACTTAAAGTTATGGTCAAACTAGTTGTTGGGTCAAGAAATGGAGTGGATGAAGCTATGGAGTCTTCGGTGTGATTGAATAAAGATGATTTCAGTTCGTGGAGCGTCCGAACTGAAATCATCAAGAATAATCCGAAATGAAATTTTTAGTTCGGGGAACAAGTTAGTTCAGATACTCTGAACTAAATGAAGTTCCTCCGAACTGAAAATAAACCAAGGTTTAATTTATGTCAACGGAAGTCAGCATTGAAGAAATCAACATGAAGACTTTAGTTCAGAACTGAAGTGAACTCCCCGAAGTGAAATTAAAATGTTGACAATGTTGTAATAATTTAATTCGTGGTGTGTATGTTCTTAGATTTTGTCTATAAATAGTGTGATAGGTAGTTCGAGTTTGTTGTCTTTGAACCCAGAACACTCTCAAAGAGGTTTCGTGAGCTTGAATGTCGTTGTAACAAGCTCGGTTCCAAACCTGTCATCACTATCAATGAAATCTATGAAAACAGTTACGCTCAAGTTGTTATTCAAATCAATTTCACAAATTCAAACTTCAACATTTCCTTCAATTTTGATTCCAAACACAGGTCATGAGATTCCGCATCATGACATGTTGTGTTTCAATTCGATTCGCTGTTTTAGAGAGTTCAAGGACCTGTCACTAGTCAACTCAAGTACCAGATTTAAATAAATTTAATACCCGAGATAAAAATATGGTCAACAAAGTCAAAGTTATTACCAGACATAAATTACATCAACACCCCACTTAATATATTTAATACCCGAATTAAACTAAATCAGAACTAACTCATTTAAATCGTTCTAGGTTAAATTCTTAACACCACATTTCAAACCATTAGTTAATCTTGAAATTGTTTAAAAAACAAAATTTTAATTTCAGAAATCAAAAACTTATATTCTAGGACTTCATAAATTAGTTCATATGAGCAAATTTTCTTCAGAATTGAAATGTTTGTAAAATGCAGAAACTTGTATTTTTATTAGAGTTCAACTTGTGTCAAAAATTCATAAATTGCATGTTTTAATAATTTAAAAATGACACGATATACAACCAAACTTATTCAATTCTTATCAAGTAGAAATAAATTAAATAAATATTTTACTTAACTATGACATATATACTTTATTAAAACAGAGCAATTTTATGACACAATCTAACCAAACGAATTTATATGAACACATGAATAATCTTCAATCTTTAATTGAGAGTCCCCAGAATATGATTTCTCAACCTTAAAAACTGTTTTTTCTCTCAAGATATTTTTGATTATATGCATGTTTTTATGTTTAAAATAAGACTTAGTACTATTGTTCAACTCATTCGCCTGTCTCTGCCGTTTATCAAGTTAGCATCAAGGATCTAAAAGGTCAATAGACTACTTTATTAAAGAATTTGGACTTATTCACCGGTCTCTGCCGTTTTTCAAGTTAGCATCAAGGATCTCAACGTCAATAAATTATTAAAAATTACAATAAAATTTTATAGTTTTTATGATAAATAGAGTTAAATGCCAATATATACTGAAAATATATCTTTTTTTGTTTTTCTACTGGATAATCACTGATTTCACATTTTGACAGTTATCAATTTTAATCTCTATGCAATGTATAAACCACAGATTGCTAAAGGTTTCAAAATACAAGAATACGTGCATTTATGAAAGCTTTTGGTTTCAAAAAATTCTTTAAATACTAAACTCTGTTAAATTATGCTGGAATTTATGTTTATGACTCCTTTCTTAAAAAATTTGTTTTTGTGAAACATTTTCAAATTTTATAAAGTTTTTGGTTTTTCATCTTTTGTATTTGAATTTCTATAAAACAGACTCAAAAACTTAAAAATAGAATAGAAATAAATCATTTTGAGTTATATACATATATATATATATATATATATATATATATATATATATATATATATATATATATATATATATATATATATATATATATATATATATATATATATATATATATATATATATATATATATATATATATATATATACTGAAAACACATAAATTTGGATTTTATCTATACAAACAGAAAACATATATTTTTTTATTTTATCTATACAAACAGAAAACACATATTTTTAGATTTTATCTATACAAACCACTATCAGATTTAAAACAAAAAACACTACCAGGCTTAAAAGTATTTACCAGAGTTTAAAAAAATACCACCAGACTTAAAAAAAAAATACTACCAGACTTAAAAGTATTTACCAGAGTTAAAAAGAAATACTACCAGACTTAAAAAAAAATACTACCAGACTTAAAAATATTTTTGGTATTTCCCATTTTCTCCCCCTCTTTTTCTATGTTGAAATAAAAAGATAAAAAGTGTAAAAAGATATGTACAAAAATAATTTGAAGAAACACTCAATCAAAATTCATTAAACTAATAGCCTAACAAGATAATTAAATCTTGATACATCAAATGCCTTGGTGAAAAGGTTTGCTAACTGGAGGTCTGTGTGAATCTTAACCAAGTGTTTTTCAAAACAATCTCTTATGAAGTGGTGTCTAATCTCAATATATTTTGTCTTGGAATGTTGTACAAGGTTCTTAGTAATGAACATGGCAGCAGTATAGTCTAGCATCTGATTCCGAATCCATAAAACTTGGGAATTACAAGAAGCAGCAACAATGTATTATGCTTCAGTAGAGGATTGAGAAACAAAGGTATGTTTCTTTCATTGCCAAGAGACTAGCCTATTTCCTAAAAACTAGCACCCTCGTGTAGATTTCTTATTCAAGTAGAAACCTCCATAATCACTGTCAGTGTAGGCATAAAAGTCAAAACTAGAATTCTTAGGATACCAAAGGCCTAAAAAAGTTTGTCCCTCAAGATATCTAAAGAATCTCTTAACAGCAATTAAATGGGAAACTTTAGGATTAGCCTGAATTCTAGCACAAAGATAAACTCTAAAACATAATATCAAGTCTATTAGCAGTAAGGTAAATTAAAGAACCTATCATAGACCTATATAAATGTTGATCAACACTCTCACCATCTAAATCAGGATGTAATTTGGCCGTAGTGTCAACCGGAGTAGAAGCAGATTGACAATCAGTATAACCAAACTTAGCTAACATGTCTTTGACATACTTAGACTGTTTAATAAAAATGTCATTATCCAACTACTTAACCTTTAATCCTAGAAAGAAAGACATCTCCCCCATAGAGCTCATTTGAAATTTTGAATGTATTACAGATTCAAATTCTTTGCAAAGATCATCATTAGTTGAGCAAAAAATGATATCATCAACATAGATTTGAACAAACATAGATTCATGTCCAACTTTCTTAATAAATAAAGTCTTATCAATTGTTCCCCTATGGTAACCATTGTCAATCAAATATTTGGACATTGTGTCATACCAAGCTCTATGAGCTTGATGTAAACCATACAAAGCTTTGTCCAACTTGACCACATGATCAGGGTATTGAGGATCCAGGAAACCAGGAGGCTGACTAACGTACACTGTCACTTCAAGATCTCCATACAAAAAGGCTGATTTAACATCAATTTGATAAACCCTAAAGTTCTTATAAGAAGCATATGTTAAAAACAATCTAATAGCCTCTATAATAGAAACTGGAGCAAAGACATCATCATAATCTATACCCTCTTCTTGAGTATAACCTTTAACCACCAGTGTAGCCTTATTCCTCACAATAATACCTCTATCATCCCTTTGTACCTTAAAAATCCATTTAACACCTAGAACATTCATATGAGTAGGTATTTCCACTAAGGTTCGTACTTCCTGAACCTTCAACAGCAACAGTTCTTCTTGCATAGCCTCTACCCAACTCTTTATAGTCAATGCAATATCTACATTCTTAGGCTCAAGTTAGCCAGAAAGCAAGAAAATAAACACAAATTTTCTAAACCACTACTACTTCTAGTCTTGACCCCGTCATACAAATTTCATATAATATTACTTATAGGATGAGTTTTGTGAACTTTTAAAAATGAATTTATTTCCTCAGTAATATTAGTAGAAAGATTTGTTTGATAAGGCACAATAGCATCAAAGAATAGAGAATCAGAAGTTGATTCACTGGGTTGTTCATGGCTTGGTTCATTAACATGAATTTCAGATTTTGCACCAGAGTTAAATTGTGCTTCACCAGAGTTGTTTAGATTTTCAGCTTCTGCACCAGAGTTGTTTTGTGGTTCACCAGAGTTTTCTCCAATCTCATCTTGTGCACCCGAATTAACTTGTGACCCACCAGAGTTATCTTAAACTTCAACTTGTGCACCCAAATTAGATTGAGCTTCACTAGAGTTATCTTCAATATCTTTTTGTGCACCCGAATTGAGTTGATTTTCACCAGAATTCATATCTTGATCTTGTACAACAATGTCATGTTCTTCACAGGATACTCGAATGTCTTCTTCTTGAAGAATGTCTGCTTCAGTTTAACTCCCTGAACTATCTTGACTCACAACTGTTGTAGCTTCTAATGAAATGGTATGATCTTGAATTAATGATGAAGGGCTTGCACTTTTACTTCCTTGATTACCAAATGCAAACTCATCAGTGTCCTCAACCTTGGTAACATCTTTTGTCGATACCTACATTTCTTTTGAAACAACTGAACAAAAACCATTAAAAGAATTCACAAATGTATCTCAATCAAACAACCATTCACAACCTGAATTCTTGACATTTAGTGTGTATTCATTGAAAATCACACTAGAATAACCAAAACAATATCCATCATCAGTCTTAGAATCATATTTTCCTAGGTAGTCTTTGGTGTTTAAGATAGAACATTGACATCAAATGCTTTGAAAAATTGTATAGAACAATTCATATGAAGTCTTTCCTAAGCTCTTAACAATATGAATCCTATTGTTCACATAACACATGGTATTCACAGCCTTTGCCCAAAAGGTAACAGGTAAAGAATATACACTTTGCATGGCTCAAGCTCCCTCATTTAATGTTCTATTTTCCTCTCAGCAACTCCATTCTGTTGAGGTGTTCTGGGTGAGATATATTGCCTAGATATACCCTTGAGTGCGCAAAACTCATTCATGGTGGCATTCTTAAACTCAGTGCCATTATCACATCTAATGACTTTCACCTTTTTATCATAGAAATTTTCAATTTGAATAACAAAGTCTTTTACAATTTCAGATGCCTCATACTTATGAGCAAGGAAAAAGACCCATGAAAATCTTGAGTAGTACTCAATGATAACTAAACAATAAGATTTCAGGCCAAGACTCTTTACACTGACTGGACATAATAGATCCATGTGTAGAAGTTGAAGGAAAGTATCTACTGAATTATGTTGTTTAAGTCTTAACTTTTAAACCTGATTTATGTTGTTTTCCTTTTAAACATAATATACAATGGTCAAGTAATTGAAATTTCTTTTTAGGTAATCCAGAAACTAGATTATATGTGACCAATTGATTCGCTTTTAAGATTAACATGAAAAAGCCTTCTATGTCATAAATCAGATTCTCTTTCAGTAGTTTTAGATATGAAACAGTTTGAAGATTCAGTAGTGTACTCATTGTCACATACCTGAGAAACTGAAAGCAACTTATAGTTCAGTTCTTTCACAAAGTTATCCTGCTCCAGAGTCAATGGACCACTAGAAACCTTTCCTTGTCCTGTAATTGTTCCACCCATATCTCCTCCAAATGAGACATTTCCACCAATGAATGCAATGAAATCTTGAAGCAACTTGATATTCCCAGTCATATGTATAGAGCATCCCTTATCCACCACCCATATATTTCTCTTGCACATAATCATTAGTCAATGATATTTTGGTATCCAAGTTTTTATAAACTTGGAATTCGATCTTTTAAACTTGTTAAACTTAAAATGATCATGCATTTTTCTTTCTGGAATAAAAATTTCATAATCATAATTAAATTTTCATCACCCGTATTAAAAATTTCTTCACCCGAGTTAGATTGTGAATTTAAAATTTCATCCGACTTAAACATTTGTTCCTCCGAATTAAAATTTTGTTCACCAGATTTATTCTTGAAAATATGTTTACCAAATTTAATATTCACTTTACTCGATTTAAACATATTACTACATTTTTCAAGCTTTTTAACTCGGAAACAAAATATCTTAACTTGGGTATTTTCAAACCAGTTAGCATTTCAAGATTAATTCTACCAAATTTCATCACATTCACATTCTTTGACTTTTCATAATTAATTATGCAATTTTTAAAATTTATTCTACCAAATTTCAATTTGTCAGATTTTGACACACATTCAGAAACACATTTAGCTTTAGATTTCATCCAACATTCTTCAAATTTTTGTTTCTTTTTGCATGTGATACACTTTTTTTTTCTTTGACTTCCTAGACTTGACTTTTCTGATTCAACAATTATACATTCACTCACATAATCATTCACACATTCATTCACATAATCATTCACAATGATTTCATTTAAAACCAATTCATTAACAAACAATTCAGAAAAATTCAAATTATGCAACACATAACATTTTTCATGCAAGCAGTTATGCACATGTTCAACGAACTCTTCCTCAATCTCAACATGTTCTACATTATTACCATTTCAAAACAATTTTCTTCAGATAGATCTTCCTAATTACTTGACCCTTTTAAAGTTTGATCTGCTACAAAATTAAAATCTTTATTTAGACTAGGAACATGTTTAAAATAAATCAAATTATTCATAGAAGAGCAAGTTTCATTCAAATCTACTGAAGAATTTAATGCGGAAACATCATCAAAAGAGTTTTCAACATATAAACCACTCTTAAAAGATGTAGATTCGGGTTTAAATGAGTAATTATCATTGAATGGAGGTGGTACTGCATTAAACCCAATACCTACCTTTGCTTCATGCACAATTTGATGTTCTATAATCTCATTTAAAGTTTTGGAAGACAGATTGAACTTCCCAACATGAATTTTAGCATCTTTAAATTCATTTGTTACTTTTTGAAATCTTTCAAATAAGTTTTCATGTTGAGTTTCCAACTTTCCCAGTTTGCCCTTATATACATCAACATCATTCATCAAAGAATCAATTTTTTCTTTATACACTTTTTTAGTGATCATAAATTCTCTTTGATGAAATTTAATTAAATCAATTTCTTTTATCAAGCTCAGGTTGTGTTCTCTAGTGTATTTCACAGTATTTAAGCAAGAAAGAGAACAAGTTTTATAAAGTACCTTATCCGTGGAAACTGAACTAATCTTACTCATTAGAGGAGAGACTGATTTGTTCTTAAAATCATTTTCATGAACATCATCCCATTCTCCAAAGGTAATCAGTGCCTTTCCACTAGAGTGTCCATCATCTTTTCTATTCTTCACATCAACACCAGTCAGCTTCTTATGTTCATCATTTGTTTGATAGTTGTTTCTATGGTAATTTTTTTTGCGGTTCATCCTTCTTGGTGCCCTACACTCCCTAGCAAAATGTCCATAATCTTCATAGTTGAAGCCTTTCACTTTGGACTTGTCAAATCCCATCTTGTCACCGTTATCCTTTCGAAATTTGTTTCTTCCAGTCTTCTTGAAGAACATGCTAGCTATAACCCTCACCATTTCCATCTGCCATTTCAGGTCAATTTCTTCCAGATTACCATGATGGAGTTGTTCCAGGTCTTCTCTTGCAAGTTCAGCTTGGTTCAAGCTTCCAGCAACAGAGGCTTCATAACTTTCCAACAATGCCCTACACAGAACTTCCTTATCTCCCATTCCATTTGCTCCAGAGTTTATAGAAGGTGAATGATGCATACTTGATTCAACATTTTGACCAGAAAACTCCATAAGCACTTGAGTTATAACCAGCAGATGTTTGATTGGTTGGACAGCAGCTTCCAGAGTGATAGCTTGCATATGACTGAGATTGATTTTGAGCTTGACTTGAAAAATGAGGTGAATTGATAAGATCTTGAGCCTTCAAAGCACATCCATATGAGTTTCCAGTTTGTTTCTTCTCATCAATTTGCATGTCAACTTCATATGACTGCAGTTTCCAATCAACTCCACCAAAGTCATAGCATTCAGATTTTCTGTTCTCTTAATAATCATCAATTGAACATACCATTTTAAAGGTAGTGACCCCAACGACTTCTTGCAAACATCACTGTATTTCATTACCACCCTAGAGCTCTTCAAATCACTAACCAGCAGTGTATATCTACTAATTTGCTCAGACAAGTTCTCACCCTAACATGCTCAAAATCTTCATACATTTCTTCAGCATATCTTTGTTGCTTTCCTTCAATTCCAAGCTACCTTCATACCTCAACTCCATTGCATCCATAAATTTCTTAGAAGAAACACAATCCTTGAAGTTGTTGTAAATCGCAGTAGGCAAAGCAAGTATAACAACTCCTCGTGCTCTGAAATCCCTATCAATCAGCTTATTTTCAGCTTAAGTGTACCTCTCTGGATCTACATCTATCATTCCAGATCCAACAATTTCATGTATCATCGGTCGATGAGGACCATTGAAAATTGAGCTAAAATCTATCGATCACTATAGTACCCAAAGGACTTAAACCGTAGCTTCCACATCATAAAGTCTGATCCAGGTAAGAGTTTTGGAGGTCTACCACCAGAAGCTGTCTCGTTATCATAGTTCACTGTTGGAACATTCATACTAATTGCAGACATGATGATTGATTTTAACTCGGATGAGCACTTTTTAATTCGGATGAACTAAGTAATACTAAATTGATGCTAATTCAACCAAATTTGCAGAAAACTTATCAATTACTCCTTATCAATACTCGTTAACACACAAAATAACTTAATTTTGATTATTAAACTAAAATACCTCAAAAATGACTTTTATCGCCAAATTTCAAACTTATGATATTCTGAATGATCGTTGATCTTAATGCTCTAATCCTTATAACTTTTCCAAACACTTCGAATGTAGCTTACAATTGTTCTAATAAACAAGTTGAATCAAATTTGATTAGATTTCCAGCTCTGATACCACTTTTCAGGTCTGATCAATCTTAAAAGCTATAACACTCAATGTAAGGAATCAATAACGGAATAACAAATTATTGATTAAACTAACTAAATTTAGAACACAGAATTCAACGATTGAAGATATTATTTTCAAAGCCTTAAATGGCGAGAAAGTTTGTTACAGAGTAACTGATTCATAAACTCACACATTCTACACTGCTCTCACCACTATTTATAGGCTAAGCTAACTAACTATTACATATTCTCTCTTGGTTGATCACGTGACCAAGGAAGTGCACCTCTCGGAGCCAGAATTCACATTTCGAGAATTTAGCGTACAATTTCTAATCTCTAAGGAGTTCTAGAATGAGTTTCAAGTGCTTTTCGTGATCTTGCTTGTTCCGTGAGTAGATGAGGATGTCATCTATGAATACGATCACGAACTTATCTATATACGATCTACACACCCGGTTAATTAAATCCATGAACATTGTTGGTGCGTTGGTCAGACCGAACGGCATAACGAGAAATTCGTAATGCCCGTAACGGGTTCGAAAAGCTTTTTTTGGAATATCGGGTTCACTGACTTGAAGTTGATGATACCCTGAGCGTAGATCGATTTTTGAGAAGTAAGTTGCACCCTGCAACTGGTCGAACAGATCATCGATTCGAGGGAGAGGGTATCGGTTCTTGACGGTCATTTTATTGAGTTCACGGTAATCAATGCATATCCGGAAGGATCCGTCTTTCTTTTTCACGAAGAAGATTGGGGCTCCCCAGGGGGACGCACTAGGACGAATTAGACCATGGTCTAAGAGTTCCTGCAGCTGTTCAAAGAGTTCTTGCATTTCGGGTGGTGCCAGACGATACGGTGTCTTGGCAACCGGAGCTGCGCCGAGAACGAGGTCAATTCGGAATTCCACTTGTCGGTGTGGCGGTAGCCCGGGTAAATCCTCTGGAAAGACCTCTGGATGATCCTTGACTACGGGGATGTCTTGCATGCGTTTCTCCTTGGGTTTACGTTCGACAACGTGCGCTAGAAAAGCATCGCAGTCCTTCTCGAGGTACTTGCTCATTTTCATGATTGAGACAATACGGAGTTGTTGTCCAGGTTTTTCTCCCTGTACAACGAGGGTTTCGCCGTCTGAAAGGGGTATTCTGATAAATTTGTCGAAACAGACGATTTCGGCTCGAAAACGAGACAACCAGTCCATTCCGACGATTGCGTCGAAACTTTTCATCTTAGTGGGAATCAGGTCGATGGGGAAAATCTTATCGGCTAAACACATTGAGCATCCTAATATTACATCCTTAGCTTCAAACTACATCCTTAGCTTCAAACTCTTGACCATTAGCATATTCTACGGTGAAGCTATCCTTAAGAACTCTAAATCCGAAATTGATAAGGGTCTAAATTCTAAGGACACGAAGCTTCTCTCGGCTCCTGAATCGAATAATATTGAGGCATAATGGTTGTTCACTGAAAACGTACCCGTTACTGCATTCGGGTCATGTCTTTCTTCCTCAGCGGTGATTAAGAACGCCCGTCCTCGGCCGTGCCCGGCCTGGTTTTGTTGAGCGCTTTGAAGTTTAGGGCAAGACTTTCGGAAATGCTTGTCACTTCCGCATTCGAAGCACACTGGCTTCTTGCCTCGATCATCATTTCCTCATGGGCAGTATTTGGGGTAGTGCCCGATCTTGTTACACAAGTTGCACACCGGGCAATTCCCGGCATGGTGGAAATTGCATTTTCCACATTTGGGGTGCGGCCCATTGTAAGATCGGTTTCCGGTTGGAGGTGCGACGACAATTGCATAGTTGCGAGTAGTTCTGGATTTCTTGTTTCGATCACTCCTTCTCGGAGGGTGATCGGATTTCCTTTTGTCGTTCTCCTCTTTCTTGACGGGTGCTGAAGGAGGTTGTTTGTCAGGTGGTGCGATAGGACAACATCGCTCTGGATTGTTAGTGGTTCTGAGGAGATGACCATCCCTCTGATTTCAGGAGAGAGACCGGAGATGTAACGGTCTATCCTGTTCTCCTCCGGGGTTTCCATCTTTGTTAACAAATGCGCCAACTCGTAGGAGCGGGCAGTGTAATCGTCGATGTCGTTTCCGACCATCTTGTGGTTCCATAGCTCTGCCTCAAGCTTCTGTACCTCGCTCTTTGAGCAATACTCATCTAAGATCAGCTTCTTGAATTCTTCCCAGGTTAGGGCATAGGTTGCGGCTCGTCCTCGGGTTTGGACCACGAGGTTCCACCATGATAAGGCTCGTTCGTGGAGTACACAAGAAGCATACTCCACTTTCTCAGTTTCAGCACAACGGCTGATGTGTAGGACTCATTCGATACTCTCGTTCCACGAGAGTAGCCCTACAGCACCAGAGGTGCCGTGAAGCTGTTTTGGCGTACATGCCATGAAGCCCTTGTAAGTGCAACCAGGGCGGTTTCCTTGCTGGTTTGGGTTAGGTTTTTGGTGTTGATTTGTGTTTTGGTCGTTGTTGTTGTTGTTGTTGTGGTTTCGTCGCTGGTTTCCCTGGTTTCCATTGTTGTTGATCCCAACAGTGATATGGGCGATCATGTCGGGAATGGCAGTGTTAAGTTGCGTAGCAACTTGCTCAGCTATCAGGCTAACATTGGTTCTCTTGGGAGCCATGATTCTACAACAGAAAAGGGAAACCAGTTTAGAACGCACGAATAGGAATACGCGAATAGACATCAAATAATGAATAACGATAATAACATAAATAGTATATAGGAGGGATAGATAGTGCGCGCACGATTATCGGTCAATGAATGATAACACAACTCAAGCATAATAGACAGGTACGGAAATAAAGATAGAAATTCATTCCATAACAATAATAGTTGGGTTACAAGGTTCATAATAATAATAAGGATAATCCGAAATACAAATACAAGTACGAATACAATACGAAATAAAAGGAAATAATCTAACGGCGCCTGTCCAGGAAAATCTTCAACAGGATGACAACGATCAGAGTCCCCATCACCAGTCATGCGCTCACGAGGCGCTGAACAGTCCTCGAAGTAGATTGAGTCAAGGAGATGACTCGGATGGACTGCTCAGACAAATAGTGAGCGTAAGTCCCTGAAGGTCTCGACGGAGTGCTTGATACTCGGCGGGGAGAACCTCTGACTGGGCGGCATCATCGGCGGTCGAGACGGTCCTGCGCCGTCGAGACACTGCATCGAGTAACCGTGGAGCTGATCCCATCGGTAGCGGTCCATGGTCGACATACGCGATTCCGAAGAAGAAATTTCTCAAATGATTGCACTTTGACCTTGCAATCCTTTGCGAATTGTCCATGCTCCATCCACTTGTAAAAAATCACCGAAGATATATCTTTGATTCATTCTTTGTTTGCTTCTTGAACATTCTTGTCATGGAAGTTTGTTGAATTGGTTGTTTTTGAAGCTTGATTGTTGTTGTATGAAGTTTGATTGTTGTCATATGGAGTGTGATTCCTGTTGAAGTTAGGAATGGTGCTATTGTTGAAGTTTCGTTGAGAAAGTTGATATTGTTGCATATTAGTTCTTCCGAACTTTCCCTTTTCAACCATGTTTGAGAGAAGTGCAATCATTTGAGAAATTTCTTCTTCGGAATCTTCACCATCAAGAGTAATTGTTTAATTTGTCTTCAAATGTGTCGTGGTTGAATGGCCTTGAGTAGTTTGATGATGGTTGAATCATGTGAAGAAACGCCTTTGAGTTTGAGTTAGATTCAGAAAATCAGAAATTTTTCGTCATCTCATCAATTTTGTTCAAAACAAGTGCAAGAGGATCATTTTCTTTCTTTGACCTCAGCTTCATTTCACTTTCAATCTCCATAACCTCTTCTTCATTTTGCATCAAACACTCAAACACATCATGAACTGGAATTGTTTGAATCTTGACATTTTGCTTGATTTTTGAGGTAAATCGTTTCCAAGACGGCCTTAGAGTATTCATGAACTTTACATTTGCTTCAAGATGAGTCTTTACAAATCCATTCTTCCTCATTTGTCACACCCCGCTAAAGAGGAAACACAAAATGTGAAGAGCGTCGATATCATAACACGAGACATAGTAAATATAAACTGTTTCAAGTCATTTAAATTAAGTAATAAAACGTTTACAAGTTCGAAATAACCAAGCGTTTAACATTTCATTACAAGGACAATACATAAGAAAATTTTTCAAACAACATTCCCAAAAGGTGAAACAAGGTCTTCTCCCGATTCATGAATCACGCGACTTGCCTGACCCGTCCAAAATCTATGCACTTCGAGTCTTTACACTTGGTTTCCTGAAACATGAGAAAAAGTGTCAACTACAAAAAGTAGTGAGTGAGATACAGTTTTCTAGTCCTCGACTAAAAATGATTTACGAAAAAGGATAGTAATCCTTTTAAAGATTTTCAAAGGCTCCGCATATATCTCTAAATATATATACGTGCAAGTAATAAGGCTCCGTATATCTCTATATATACGTGCAAAGATATGCGTATAAAGAAAACTATTGATTGGAATATTGTATAGCAACCTCTTGGCATAATATAACCATAAGTGTTCATAACTAAACCGATTAACCAACCGTGAGGCCCCTTACCCCGCACTATCTACGAGGAGTACAAGAACTAGAATATGTACTTAGGTTGCCATCTAAGTAAGGAATGGTTATTTCCTAAGTATCGATACCCATAATTCTAAACGGCTTAAACAAAGCTAATAGTGTGTAACGAAAACTGGGCACTAATTTAATTTAAAACTGTAAGTAGGCCCTTACGAGCAGTTATATTCTCATCAAGAGTCAACAGAGGTGCCGAGTGTGGCTATTACATGACATACAATTAATCATAAGTTTATAAGAGTGCCAAGTGTGGCAATTAAAAAGCGTACGCATATAAGTAAGTAAAACGTTTGATTCTCATGTTTCCCGCAAAAGAGTTGTACAAAAATAGTAATAAAAGTGGGGATGTAACTCACGGATTGTGAATATTTAACCTTGTACGGAAGGAAGTCGAACGCGTCGGAATCAAATAAGGCCTAGAACATTCGAAGTTTCGAGTAAGTGATAAAATTTATTAAATTATATAGTGGTTAGTCAACGAAAATGTTAAAGTTTTAAAGGTTATGTTAAGGTCTAACGAAAATTGGGCAGCGCTTCCGCGCTATAATTTTTAAGTCCAAATTTTCCAACACTTTCCCGCTTACAATATCATAGCAATATTCTCTTATATTTAACAACACAATATTATGTCTTATAAGTCCAATTAATCACCTTAAACACAAGTATATATTCATTGCAGTTCCGTATATTTAGTTTCGAAAGAACAGGTTCAAGGTGACGATTTTTATCGAGTTAAAACGATTTTCGGGAGCTGTCAGCAACCAGGTGTGCAGCCCAGGTGAAGGAGGGCGGCGCCCCTGTTGACAGATCCTTCCAAAAATCATTTCCATGGTAAAAATGGTCGTTTTAATGGTATATTTTTAATATGCAACTGGTATAAACCTCAAAATACATCTTCATAACAGTTTATGTAAGCTTTTTAACCACAAAAATAAGGATAAATGTAATAATTTATAAAAAAAAACTGTTTTTGTTTATAAATCGTTATGAAACTTCATAAAAACATGTTTATAGATTATTGATCTAACATGCAATGAGTTTTATGAGTAATAACAGTAACTAGGAGAGTTTTTACCGGAGAGAAATGCTTTGATGGTGATTTGTTGAAGATTTAAGCTTCAAAATGAAGAAAAACGTTTATGCAAACCAAATAAGTGAAACCTCTTGCTTTCTTGACTATAAGGACGATTTTTAGAGGTGTTTTTAGTGTGATTTTCAGCAAGTTTGTGGCTGGAAATGGAGCTCTAGAGAGAGTGTTTTTGGTGAGTGTGTGTGTTTGTGATGTTAGAAATGAAAGAAAGAGAAAGGAAAATGGGGTAATAGGCCTCAAACTCTGTAACTTTGGGGGTCCTCTCGTGCTAGGACAGGTGTGTGATTTATGTTACATGCAGAAATGAGTCACCAAAGTTAGAAAAAAAAAAAAAAAAAAACAAATGGTTTTTGTAGGAGAGGGTGCCGCCCTACGTAGTTACGGGTGCGCACCGTGCAGTTTTTCAGCATTTCTCGTTTTTCGTTTTCGTTATCGTTAAGCATTTTCGTTAGTTGACAGTTTACGATTTGTTATGCAATGAACTTAGGCAAGTGATATCGCTCAATTATATGCACATCTTATCGCGATATTTGTTATGTTTTTTGTGTCAAAACATAATGGATAGGCCTCGTATTACTTATGTTTGTGTAAAGTTTATGTTTTAGGTGTTTTAACATGTTTGGAGTGAAAAAGAATCATTTTGGGACCAAAAAAGGATAAGAAAAACAAGTTCAGAGGTCGCAGGGCACCAATGAGCCGCATTAGAGACCCTATGCGACGCATAAGCATGTGTACCAAATTATGGAGCTTGCTGAGTCCACTATGCGGGGCGTAGGAGGTCCTATGCGGCGCATTCCAGCCTCCTGACAGTTACAAGTCGTTTTTAATGATTATTCAAGAGGAGAAGTGAAAGGTTTTTGTTACCAGCTTCTTAAGGAACGATTTGGGCACTATTATCATGATCACACACCATCTTTGGGCAACATCATCAGTCTCTAATCATCATCATATCATCATAATTAATCATTGGAAGCAAGAATCAGTTGGAGTTTTCGTAGTTTTAGAAGAATCATTAGCAAGTATTTTATAGTTACTTTCACCGTTTGATACTTTGGATACTCATTGAAATCGTTTATTTCACTTTGGTATTAAACTCTTTTCATTTTAATTTCACTATTATCATGTCTTTTATAATTTCACTTTACGTTTGCTTGGATATGTGATCGTTTGTATGATTAATCTTGAGGATGAAATTGAATGAATGATGTGTTGTGGTTAATTGGGGATCCGTTTGGGTTTAAGATTTAAGAGATTATAAAATTGCTTATGTTCTTATTTATAAATCGGGTATTCGAAAGGAATTCGATTTTGACATAATAGAGAATGAATATATCAACCGGTCTACAGTTGATAGAAAATTAACGGTATTCGAAAGGAATCGTTAATAGTAATTGAAATAAATAAGATTAAACACGAACGCTAATTGATAAATTAAGAGAAATCGGTTTATTGATTAGTAAGCTATTCGAAAGGAAGCTTAAAGATTAATTCTCACACATCGACTTGGTACTGTATGCACAATTATTTGGGGTGTTAACCGTATTCAAAAGGAACGGTTACATGGTTGGGTAATTGGAGAAATCCGGTATTCGAAAGGAACTTAGGATTTTATATTAGAAGTTTATCATCAATTCATACTTAGGAAAGATTATATATTCGTGAGCGGTCCAAGCAAGCGTACTTTATACATACGTGAATTACAAATCATCTTTGCTCGTTTTTACATTAAGTCTTCCTAAGACTAAAACCCCAACTTGTTACGTGTTACTTGTTACTTTTAATCTATTATCTCAATTATAAATAGTCCCCGTGTTCGACCCTGGAATTTGCCCATACTTTACTACGATCGATAAGGGTACACTGCCCGGTGCGGTAATCTAGTAAAAAGCTAATTTTAGGAAGACTAGATTTCGCACATCAAGTTTTTGGCGCCGCTGCCGAGCACTTGATTTAATTGAGATTTTAGTTTTTGTGCTTTGTTTGTGTTGAATAGAATTCATGGTAACTTTTTTGTTAGTTTTGTGATTTTCAAGTTATTGTTTGTGGATGTTCACGAGGTCCCAAGGGAAGCAAGTAAACAGCCCGCTTTCTGACCCGGAAAGGATTTTGAGAAAACGAGGATTTGAAGCCGTGGTATTTAGTGATAAGGGATCTTCCGAGGAGGAAGAGGAATTAGTTTTTGAAGAGGTGAATTTTGAACCAAACGAAATGGCAGAAAATGGAGGTGGTAATGCCGTTATTAACCCACCCAACCCGTTTGACGAACCAATGATTAACCGGAACCGACCCGTGCCAATCACTCGAGGATCACCAATTATTCCACCAAACGTGGGGAATAATTTTTCCGTCAAGGGACACCATCATAAAATGATTCAAGAAAACTCCTTTGACAGAAATTAGAAAGCTGACCCGCATAAACATATTGCTACATTTACCGAAATTTGTAAGATGTTTAGGTATGGAGAGGGTTTAGAGGAAGGAGTTATGCTGAGTTTGTTTCCATCGTCTTTACGGGGAGAGGCTAGGACATGGTTTTACGAGTTGGAACCGGAGTCGATTGAGACTTGGGAGGAGATGAGAGAATTATTTGTGACCCGTTTCTTTCCGCCCATCTTGGTTAGGAAATTGTTGAATCAGATTCGAAGCTTCTACCAGTATGATAACGAGACAACAACCGAGGCGTGGATTAGATTGAAGGATCTCTTAAGGAATTGTCATGGTCAGGGTCTTGATAAATAGCAAATAGTTGACATCTTTTACCATGGATTGGATAACCGCTCTCAACATGACTTGGACTTAGCGGGTGGTGGAAATTTTTCGTACAAATCACCGAATGACGCACATAGGATGATATAGGATCAAGTGCAAGCCGGGTATTCTAGGGATCGAGTTAATAAAATAGGAAAGTTAGAGGGTCGGTGAACCAAGTTGAAGGGAGTAGTGGTGGAAATAATGAGATTGTGAACGAGATTAAGTCGTTGGATGATGAAATGAAAAACAGATTGGGTCGGTTGGAAAAAGATGTTCATTTAGTTAAAAATGGGTGTAGGAAATGTGGAGGACCGCACTACACGGAGGAGTGTGAGCCGAAAGTTGAAGACGTTAATTACGCTAATTACGGTTATCAAAACCGTGTAGATTATCAGATGCGTCAACGACAAGGAGGAGGAAATTTCGGGTATGATGACCAAAATCGGGATAACAGAAATGAGGGGCAAAATCAGTTTAGGAGAAACGAATAAAAGGACCCGAGTTTAAAGGAACTAATGAAGGACTTCATCCACATGCAAAGTGCGAAAAATGACATAGTGGCAAACTCGTTGAAAGGACTCCACGAAAAGATCGATCAAGTTCAAAGGAACACTCAGGCAAACGTTCAAGATTTGGAAAGGAATATAGAAAGGATCAACGATCGGTTATCGAATCGACCAACGGGTCAGATCCCAAGTTCTACCCAACCCGAGGCCAAATAATTCACACAATCAAGGAGGTCAATCTAGCCAAGGTCCGAAGTACCAAATACCAAATAATCTGGTTGAGAATATGAACGCAAGTTCTACACGATCAGGTTTTAAGTATGGGGCGAGGAAGAAAGTGACCTGAACGGGAACAAGACGAGAAAAACAGCTGAAACTGAACCGATGCGCATCAGTGAGCCCGTAGAGAGTGATTCGGACGAAGAAGATGAGATCGAGATGGAGAAACGACCTGGGAAAGAACCGATGGTCTCAAGCGAAGAGAAAGGGGTCAAAACGGAAGTAAAAGGAGCCTACAAGCCAAACATCCCTAACCCTCAACGCT
The DNA here is from genome assembly GCA_910822075.1 of Senecio squalidus. Taxonomy (NCBI): domain Eukaryota; kingdom Viridiplantae; phylum Streptophyta; class Magnoliopsida; order Asterales; family Asteraceae; genus Senecio; species Senecio squalidus. The sequence continues at coordinate 42,042,054 of CAJVGC010000582.1, read as the reverse complement.
TGAAAAAGGAGAAAATGAAAGAACAGTACGGTAAATTTTTGGATTTAATTAATTCTGTTCATGTTAATGTTCCTTTGGTCGATTTGATTGCAAGTATGCCCAATTATGAAGTTCATCAAGGATCTTGTGAAAGAGAAGGAGAATTCGATGGAGGATCAAGTTGCTTACTTGAATGCGGAATGCTCGTCGATTGTAAAGAACGACAAGCTTCCGCCTAAGCTAAACGATCCAGGGAGTTTTCTAATCACTTGTGCTTTTAATTAGACTTTTCATTGCAATGCTTTAGCGGATTTAGAGGCTAGTATAAATTTTATGCCACACTCTTTATACAAAAAATTGGCTTTGAGGGTTTTAAAGCCAACAAAAATGAGCATTAAACTAGCCGATCAAACTTTTAAATACCCGCTAGGCATTGTAGATAACATCTTAGTACAAGTAGGAAGATTTTCGTTTCCAGTTGACTTTGTTGTGTTAGAAATGGAGGAGGATAACAAAGTTCCTCTAATTTTGGGTAGATCATTCTTAAACACCGTGGATGCTATCATCCTTGTGAAAAGAAGGGAGATTTCATTGGGTGTGGGTGACGATAGGGAAATTTTTACTTATCAAAAATCTAAAAAACATCTGTATTCCACCAATGAAACGTGTTTTAGGATAGATGTTATTAATAATGACATGTTTGACCCAGAATTGCAGGAATTTAGTGAGGAGGAGGAGTTGGACGAAGAAGAGAAGAGTTTGGAAATGGGATTAGAGGAATTACTTGGAACGGGTTTGGAAGATGTGGTTGATTCAAATAACAATATCAATGGAGATATCACCTTGGAGGATTTTGAAAGCATGTTTGATATCAGCAAGGACCCGATTACCACCAAGAAAGGGAACGAGGAGGAGCAGAACGGGACAAAAAACCAAAATCTGGGAAAACTGGGCCAAATGCGCCGCACCCGGGACCTTATGCGGCGCATTTGGGACTCATTTTGCCCAGAAACTTTTTCCAACTTGTCTAATGCGGCTCATTCAAGTCTAATGCGGGTCATTGAGACCCCAGACCCCGAAAATGACCGAAAAGATGACTTAGAGGTAGAGAATCAAGTGGGGGATGAACCAATGGTTAAAAATGAAGACGGGGCACCAAAACGGGACATAACTACACCTATTAGCTTGGATTTGGAATTGGACGAGCATATTGGGTCGGAAATGGTGGCGGTTGACAACCCGATTAGTGTAGACATAACTTTGGAAGATTTGAGAGGTTGTTTGATTTGAGTACGGAACCGGTTGTCACAAAAGTTGAGAAAAAGGTTGAAGTCAAGAAGGAGAAAGAAATCTTTAAAACAAGTGAATTGTGCATTAAGCTGAAAATCGATACGGAGCCGAAACTGAAAGTTAACAAAGACGAGGAGTATGTGAACTTGGATGACTTAATGGATGGAGAACCAATTGGGAATGCTACGGAAGAAGATAAGTATGGGGGAATTGTTGGAGACTTTAGAGAGCGGAAAGATTGTTCGGTCATGCGTAAAACCAAGGAGTGGCACGACGAATGGGCGAAAACCCGCGATGAGCTCGATGTTTCTAACGATTATATTTTGTTTGATGTTTTAACTTGTAGGTATATTGAGGAAAGTTACATTTTGAGAAGATGGTGTTGGAAGGAAATTGGGGGAAGCCTCGATTTCAAAGTTAGTTGGTTGGTGTGAACGGGGGAACGAGTCAAGCTATAGACTCATGACAAAAACAAGCGCTTTACGGGAGGCAACCCGGGTTTTTCTTTTACTTTTATTTCGTTTGATTTTTAGTTTTTAGTTTTTAATTTCTAGTTTGGAAGGCATTCGGGACGATGCGTTAGATAAGTATGGGGTGGATGTCGGGAAATTTGTTAGTTTAATATTCCCTCTCATATATCCATTACGTGTTCTTATTTTGTCCCATTTGAGTCTTTTAAAAAAAAAAAAAAAAAAAAAACAACGCTTAAACGTAGTTAGGAAAATGATAGGGGCTTTTATATTTAACTTTATTCCGGTACTTTAACGTGAAATTGTTTAGGAACATCTCTAGTTAGTAAAATATGTGTAAGTAAGAATTTAGGTTTCCTAGTTTTAGTTCCTTAAGTTTCCCTGAAAAAACTTAAATCCGGATAACCGCTAGATATCCTTAGTACCGAGCCCTTGTAGTCTCTTGCACCCTTTCAAGGGTAGTTGGGGAATACTAGTATCACTTAATCTCAAATGAGAGTTAGAGGCGAAGAAAAAGGCCATAGGTCTTTCCCGTCAACAAAATTGAACTCATCCTCACTTTAACGAAGACACAAATCCCGTTACAAAAACCGTTAACTTCAAAGAAAATATAAAATTATAAATATATAATATTTGAAGTGAACAAAATTGAGAGGAAAGCAAAAAGATGTAGACTAACGAAAAATTCTCAAAGAACGAAGAACCAAAAAGAAGAAAAAATGATTTTGTGATATTTTAAGGTTTCCCAAGAACGCAGGGCGGTATAGGGGTCGGCCCAAAAGGTTGATCGCTCCAACTTCGGTTGGAGAGTGAGGGAAAAGGGGTGGTTATTTAGACATATCAAAACTAGGGGATAAATTAGGAATTGACATTAGGAAATTGCGGTTTTTATCTGCTTAAGTAATTTAGTAGCTTTTGATGTTCGTAGTCGGTTTTACGATCTAGCAATTTCACGCATATCTTTATTTTGAACACCGGAATGTAGTTAAATGTTAAAGCCCGTGATTCCTTAATTTTTCTTAAGTTGTAATTTTAGAGTTAGTTTGAGTCGGATTTGCTTGGGGACAAGCAAATGCTTAAGTATGGGGGGTTTTGATATCGCTCAATTATATGCATATCTTATCGCGATGTTTGTTATGTTTTTGTGTCAAAACGTAATGGATAGGCCTCGTATTGCTTATGTTTGTGTAAAGTTTATGTTTTAGGTGTTTTAACATGTTTGGAGTGAAAAATAATCATTTCGGGACTAAAAAAGGCAAAGGAAAACAAGTTCGGAAGTCGCAGGGCACCAATGAGCCGCATTAGAGACCCTATGCGATGCGTAAGCATGTGTAACAAATTCTGGAGCTTGGTGAGTCCACTATGCGGCGCATAGGAGGTCCTATGCGCCGCATAGTGGACTCACCAAGCTAGGAGGTCCTATGCGGCGCATTCCAACCTCCTGACAGTTAAAAGTCGTTTTTAATGGTTATTCAAGAGGAGAAATGAAAGGTTTTTGTTACCAGCTTCTTAAGGAACGATTTGGGAATTATTATCATGATCAAACACCATCTTTAGGCAACATAATCAGTCTCTAATCATCATCATATCATCATAATCAATCATTGGAAGCAAGAATCCGCTGGAGTTTTCATAGTTTTAGAAGAATCATTAGCAAGTATTTTATAGTTATTTTCACCGTTTGATACTTTGGATACTCATTGCAATCGTTTATTTCACCTTGGTATTAAACTCTTTTCATTTTAATTTCACTATAATCATGTCTTTTATCTATAATTTGTGTTTGATTAATATTATGCGTAGCTAATTTCACTTTACGTTTGCTTGGATATGTGATCGTTTGTATGATTAATCTTGAGGATGAAATTGAATGAATGATGTGTTGTGGCTAATTGGGGATCCGTTTGGGTTTAAGATTTAAGAAATTATAAAATTGCTTATGTTCTTATTTAGAAATCGGGTATTCGAAAGGAATTCGATTTTGACATAATAAGAATGAATATATCGACCGGTCTATAGTTGATAGAAAATTAACGGTATTCGAAAGGAATCGTTAATAGTAATTGAAATAAATAAGATTAAACACGAACGCTAATTGATAAATTAAGAGAAATCGGTTTATTGATTAGTAAGCTATTCGAAAGGAAGCTTAAAGATTAATTCTCACACATCGACTTGGTACTCTATGCACAATTATTTGGGGTGTTAACCGTATTCGAAAGGAACGGTTACATGGTTGGGTAATTGGAGAAATCCGGTATTCGAAAGGAACTTAGGATTTTATATTAGAAGTTTATCATCAATTCATAGTTAGGAAATATTATATATCCGTGAACGGTCCAAGAAAGCGTACTTTATACATACTTGAATTACATATCATCTTTGCTCGTTTTTACATTAAGTCTTCCTAAGACTAAAACCCCAACTTGTTACGTGTTACTTGTTACTTTTAAGCTATTATGTCGATTATAAATAGTCCCCGTGTTCGAACCTGGAATTTGCCCATACTTTACTACGATCGATAAGGGTACACTGCCCGGTGTCGTAATCTAGTAAAAAGCTAATTTTAGGAATACTAGATTTCGCACATCAACAAGTTCATTATGTGTTTTCTTGGTATTAGGATTCATTTATTGATTCCGATTCGATTCCGACACAAACACGTTTACGGTAAAAGTACAGTTAAGAACAATCACATATATCTCGAAGATATAGAATACGGAATTCACCTGAAATTTAGACGGATGTCACACATTTCATTAAATAGACCATAAAATCTATTAAAAGGTTGTTCAAGCCTTTCATCTTCAAGAGCTTTGAAGTCTTCAGACTTGTTCATTGCCCTTATCATCTTGATACGTTGACCAACTTTACTTCCTTTCAATTTCTTCGTAATCTCATCAAACATATCTTTTACAATTTTGTGACTATCAATATTCATAAAAATGTCGTTAGGAATAGCATTCATGATATGTGATCTTGAAAGTCTATTTGCCTTGTGATATCTCTTTTCGTCGTCCGTCATTTGCGAAAAGTTTTTCAAAACCGTTACGTCCGTTTCCGTACCATCTTCACTCACTATCTTCACCATAATCGTCGTTGGACCTTTTTCAATAACTTCTTTCATTTCGTCACCTAACTCTTTCCTTTAGATGAAGTCGAAGAATCTTGCTTTCCATTGTTCGTAATCACCTCGGAATAATACTAGAGGTCGTGTCTAGGCTCCAATCGAACTTTGATCTTTTGAACACATGATTACTTGATTCTCTTGATCTTTTATGCTCGTTGTAAATCACTAAAATTTAACTTGAAAAACGTAAACTTTGATTCGGATTAAAAATCTTCAAATCGTATCAAAAACCAATTTGGGTCACTTTTTCCCGTGTTCGTGTTAAAATTTTGTCTGAGTCGGGACATAAATACTCGTGTTCGTGCCAACTCTTATATTTGCAATTCGGGCCAAAATTTATGTTTCGTACCACTCTTGTTGTCCGAGTCGGCTCAAATATCCCGTGTTCGTGCCAATATTTTGTCCAAATACACACTCCAATCGAACTCGAGTGAACCCAGTCGTGTCTGAGTAACTCCTATTCGGGTCCGGATAATTTCTATTCGTGTTCGGGTGACTAACAACCAAAATGTCTGAATACTTTGATCTTTCAAAACACTTATCCGAATATCAACTTATTTCTATTCGAATACAATTTCCATTCGAATACCAATTCGAATCACCTTTGATATATATCCTACGAATACACTACTAAAACCTATCCGAATACAAAAAACCATTTGAACATTCAATATTTCCATTCGCATCATCCTATTCGAATATTCAAACATCTAAAAAGCTTTAGTCGAACCGTTGATACCTAATTCGAACAACCCATTTCTCTTAACACGAATACACTTTTTACAGTAGCACGAACCAAAACCCATTCAAACACTTGAAATACTCATTCGAATCTATCTTCACACGAACAAGTTTCCTATTCGAACCTTTGAAATTCAAGTCGAACCAATATCCTCCGAACAATAAATCAACAACTAGGAACAGACTTCCATTCGAAGTAGTTGAAAATCCAGTTGAACCAAGTGATTTTTGAGTACCCTGCTCTGATAACAATTTTTAGGTATGAGAATCAGTATTGAACAATGAGAAATGAATCAAAAAGTTGTTTTTTCCATATGCACCCCTCACCTATTTATAGGCAAGGGTGTGCTTGTTGTTAATTACAAATTCCTACCTTCTAGAAACAATTAACATATTCTAACTCTTTCACTTCCGAGTTAAAGTTAAAGCAAAGACTTAGATAGTTAGTTCATCCGAGTTGGTTTTAAATAAACATTAGGATGATTGTTTTGTAATTTAAGTTTTATTCGTTAGTCTAAAAATAGTAGGAGAGGGTTATAGTTTATGTGTGCTTGAATGAGATATTTCTATAGAGAAACATTTATAACAAACTTTCCTGCCATTAAAGGCTTTTGCATACAATTGATATTTAGTGAATTCATGGTGTTCGTTTGATTATATTCAATGATTTATACACTAGATCATGATTATGCCATCAACTAGTTGATAACTAAACACTTAGACCACTCCCATCCGTAACACCAATAACACCATTTTTCGTTGCCACGTCACCATAACATCAACTTAACATAACACCACTAAACACCCCCATTCATAACACCAAAAACTGAGACCCACCACCTTTTCTTTTTTCATTTTCTTTCTTTTTCTCATATTATTTTTAAAACATTATTAATATTAAAAATAAAAATAAACTTAGATTAATATTTTTTTAAAAAAATACATAAAATATTAAAAACCAATACATAAATACTTAAATCACAAATACATTAATAAAAATACCATTTTCAATAAAATTTATTAAAAAAAAAAAAGGAAAAGATTAGTTTTTTTTTGTCTTTTTCTCTTTCTCTTTCTTGTTCCTCTTTCTTCTTCCTCTTTCTTCAAAATCCACAAAACCTAAACCCAAAAATCTTCAAAATCTTCAAAAACCAAAACCCAAAAATCTTCTTCTTTATTTTCTTTATTATATATACATATTTATATATATATATATATATATATATATATATATATATATATATATATATATATATATATATATATATATATATATATATATATATATATATATATATATATATATGTATATGTATGTATAGATAAATTAGGAAGAAAAAAAAAAAAAAAAAAACCCACAAACTCGGTGTTGCTGGAGGAACACCGCGCCAAGAACGCCGCCTAAACGGCGTTGCCCTAGCCATGAACGGCGTTCTTGGCCTTCAAAACGCCGTGGTGATGCTCCCGTTGGGAGTGGTCTTAGAGTATTAATCTTAGGTTAAATATCCTGTCACAATTATCGCAAACATCAAGGTCAAGCTAGAGAGAAAAGAAAACGATTCTTCAAGCACTTATCTTTAGATACAAAAGTGTCAAAGATTCCAACAAGCTACTCTAATAAATCCAAAGTTACGGTTGAAGATCAAATTAAACATGTACACGTTCAAGAAAACACCAAAGAAAGATGCTACATGACAAAAACTTTATTTTCTAACAACTCCAAATAAGTGGAAATTTTTAGGTATAGATAGGACTAACAATGTATTTCTATATTTTATTTGGGGCTTAAATAGGAGGGGTAGGGTATGAATAATGTAACATTTGGAGCTTATTGCAATATTCACTTACTCTCTCTAGAACTCACTTTCTCTCTTTAAACTGATCAGACATAACACATGTATATTAAGTTGAGACTTAGGTTCATAAGTAGAAATATCTAAGTTAAGATTTACAAAAATTTGATCAGTATCTTCATTTGATCACATAGTTAAAACAACATCACATTGCAGATTAGGTTCTTTAACAAAACAGGTTAAATCAGAATAACTATTTACAAAAAAAGATTGTTCACTTGGCATGACCATATTATTATCATTGAAAGGAAGGAAAACTTTGTTGCATCCAAGTCCCTCCTTTGCGTTTTGAATTAATTCAATAATATCATTTAAAAATATTGAATTTTTCAACTTGCACGTTTGAGCAAGCTAAATCCATTTGTGTCCTCTTAAGTTTTTCAAACAAGTTATCATTTTGAGTTTTTAATCTTTCAATTATTTGTTTTAATTGTAAAGCTTAACACTTTCTACAAAGCATGTATTGGAGAGTACCTTGTATTTTTATATTGTGATGATGTTATAAAATTTCAAGTTCATCATTTATTTTTTATTGTGTGTTCTTGTAAAATTTAATGTCTTAACACATTCTTCAAAGCATGTATCAGATAGTACCTTGTTTGAAGAAGAAGGAGTAACCTTATTCATAACTGCATGATTTATGAAGTCTTTCTCATTTAGTTCATCCAATTCACATATAGTTTTAGTTATCAATGTATGATTTTGAACATTTGATGTGCCTTCAGTTCGAATTTGATCAACCTTTATCATTTGTTGTTGACCTTGATTCCTAGCAGCTACAGATTGATAACAGCTTCTTTGATAACTTCCATTATCTCTCTTCGGAGCTCTACACTCTCTTGCAGAATGTTCAATCACAGTTGAGGCATCTCGTTTTAATTTTATTAAAACGAACTCTTTCACCGGTTTATTAAGTTGTTTCTCCCCAATCTTGTTTAAAAAATTTATTTGCTTTTAATGAGATCTTTATCATTTTCCCTTTAATGTTCAAAAATTAAAGGTGATGAGGATTAAGCTGCTCCATATCATCTCTAGCAAACTCAACTTGAGTCAGTGTACCAGCCATAAATGTTTCATAACTAGCAAAGAACGCGTTGTACAATATTCTTTTTTCTTCTAGAATTGATTTGCATACACTTGCTTGAGAGGTCATACAACTTGACTAAATAGGTCCTAGAATAACTATATGGAGCCAATGTTTGACCTTTTATAGAGTGAGTTTGATGAGCAACAAACTGAAATGACTTTGATCCTTGATTAGAAAACATAGCACATCCAAAACTTGATCCAACTGATTCTTTTTTCTCATTTGTGTTCATATCAACTTCATAAGATTGTTATATTCAAATTTTCTTCTAAAGTCAATGTATTCAAGTTACTAGTTTCTTGATGATCATCACTTGAACATTCAATTTGTTTGGCAAATAGATCAACAATTTCTTACAAATATCATTTTCTTTCTGAATTACCTCCATTCCTTTCAAGTCACTCACAATTACAGAAAATCTATTGATTTTATCAATCAAACTCCCACTCTTATCTATTCAAACAATTTATATGATTTCTTCAATATGTCTCTCGTACTTTCCTTTTAATAAGAGCTTCCTTCATACCTTAACTCCACATAATACCAAAATTACATTGCTCACTTGCATTCCTTGAAGTTATTGAAGATTTCATTTAGTAATGCCGTTGTGATAGCTCCATATGTCTTAGAGTCTCTTTCAATCAATTTTTTTTATCCCTTTCAGATGACCTATGAGGTTCCATAAGAATCATCCTTGTACCTCCGGTCTCTTGTACTTCGGGACTGTGAGGACTTTTACTGATTAGCTTCCATAAATTAACATCATTGTATTATATGAGAGACTTGAATCTCAGCTTTCACGAGGAGAATTTTGCCCCATAAGTTGAACGGAAAGGCTTTCTCATGTACCTATTTCATTATCATATTTCACAAACGACATGATAGATTAGTAAAACTTGAATGAACTCAATTGATATGATGAATTTAGAGAAATTGCTTCAATCTCACGCAGACTTCAATTCTTCACTAATTCAACCTAAATTGCTTTTAAAATCACACAATCACTTCTCAGTTTCAAATTCAAACTATTAATTATAAGATTGAACCTTACAGCTCAAAATTTATTCAAACTTTAGCCGACTTTCTCAATTTTCAACATAAAATCTTACGGTTAAACAATTTACTCCCGATTCAACTCAATTTCACATAAATCAAGTTGAATTGATGAACAAGTATCAATTTTAAATTTATTGATAAAACCTGTGTTGATACCAATTGACATGAACTTTATATCTCTTAGTACACAAATTCAGTGAAATGTTTATCAATTGTGATGTAGAATCTCACAGTTGATTGAATTATAAGCTTAGATTGATTAACAACTACAGTTTTACTAAATATTGTTCTTCGTTGATCTCAAACAGTTTGTTACAAATATCTTTCCAAAATATCGAACTCTTACACACTGCTACTTAACTTATTGACTTCTAAACATAATAACATTAAAGTTGTGCTTGGTTCATTTAAGGGAATGATAATGGGAATATAAAGTAATGCAAATAGGTATTACCATTGCATTATTAATGGTTGGTAAATTTTTAAATATATCATCAATACAATGAAATTGATTAATAAAACCATTACTATCTCATTACCCCCAATTTAGTTAGTAATAAACGATTGACCCATACTAAGTAATCATTAATTACATATTAAGTAACCAACCACAATTAATGATAATCATTCTCATTACCCACTATGTATTCCCATCTACCAAACACACCCTAAGTTAAATTACACACATGTTCTAATTAAAAAACTTGGTATTCACGGTTTCAAGTAATTATCTTCTTATGAATTCTTCTGAGTCTTTGCGGTTGATGATGACTTTACTTCGTTTTCAGTATATTTATATCGGCTAAATATTTTTTTTTATTGAAGTGATTAAAATAAGTAACCAATTACATTAAGAGAAACTCGGTTTGATAAAAATCATAAATTAGGAATCATTTAATTAGAAAATAAAAGTCTTAAAAAAAAACAAGAATGTATATAAGATGAATTATTTGTTTATTTATTTTTAATTTTTTTTCTTTTTCTGTTTAAGCGATTTAAATACTCTATTCCAAAAAATCGAAGGTTTGCATACAGTAATGATATTGAAAAGGGGTGTTGTTATGGAAACCCTCCCTATCTCCAACACCCCACCCCCCCCCCCCCCCCCCCCCCCCCCCTATTCTAGCCTACATTGTCACATCAACCCACATCAATCTATTTATTAATATTTTATTATTACTATTATAAATAACATTTGTACTATTATTATTCTTTTTCTTTTTTATTATTATTATTATTATTATTACTTTTTATGTTTATTTTTTACTATATTCTTTAAACTCACAACGTATAACTTGGTATAATTATGGAGAATGTGTTTGACGTAATGTCTTATGCTACTTAAGTTTTTCATATTTTTTCTACAAAAAGATGATAGAAACTTGTGTCTTATGACATATTATTATTTTATATTTATAGGGTTACATACTTTAAAGGGGTGTTCGTTTCAGCTTATTAAACGGGCTTATGAGCTTTTGTAATTTTTTATAAGTTCATAAGTCCATTTTTTCCGACTTATGAGTTTATGAAGTTGAGATTATGACTTATTTAAAGTCATAAGTTCAACTTGATAAGCTCATAAGCCGGAAAAATTGGCTTATGAGCTTATAAAAAAATTTATAAGCTTATAAAAAAATTTATAAGCTTATTATAAGTTTATAAAAAAATTTATAAACTTATAAGCCGGTTAAATAAGCCGAAACAAACACCCCATAAATCTAATAGACTCAAAGCCCATATGTCAGACTTTAACTAAATCTAATAGTCGCTTGCAGTTTGAGCACCGAAATCACGAAAACTCAACCTAGAGAATAAAACCGTAAAAGCTTTCGGGTTGTCAGGTTGACCCATTTAACAAAATGACCAACCCAAACCTAACGCGAAAAAAATTTGGGTTAGCAGGTTGACGGGTTAACGAGTTGATAGGTCGAGATTATACAACCTAACATATTAATTTTCGTATCACTTTTAGGTCGGATTTCGTATCATATCGAGTATTACCACCCCTAAATGATAATGATGGTTTCATTTTGTCACTAACTCATTTTAAAATATATTGATGCAATTCTAAAATAAATGTAATATTATATTAATTTTTATATTATTGATACCTTTATATTAATTATCCTCCATTTTACATCAAATGTTTTTATAAAAATAATATTTAGGATATAAAAATGTTTTTATAAAAATGTTTATATAAAAATGTATTATTAAAAATATTTATATAAAATATGTTAATGGTTTAATTAAATGTGTTAATAGTTTAATTAAAATGTCTTGATCCTTGTTTATTTAATTTTTATAGATGTTCAATACGCAAAATGAATTAAATGATTGAGCTCAAAATATAGCTCGAAACCTAGGTTTTGTTATACATCTTTGAGAAAAAGGTGGACACAAATTCGACAAGATTTGTTGCAAGCTATACATCTTAATAAGGATTTTTACATCAATATGTACTGTTTTTTATTATACGGAATATGTGAATAATATAAATGAATGTTGCATTTTAATATACAATATATTTTTTCGTTAAATTATGTATAATGTTTGTTATTATACGATACTTGAAAAATTAAAAAAAAAATCATACTTGAAAAGACAAAAAAACAAAAAAACATCACATCTATGACATATATGTCATAGATATGACATAAAGTTATAGGGGGGTTATTATAGCATATTAGGGGGTGGGAATAACTTGTGCCATTGAAAAGAATAACACAAATAAAATCCAACGTCCTAAATCTTGCAGCGACAGATAAAAACAAAAATTAGTCTACCAAATGGGAAAAGAAAGCGTGTTCCTCAAATTGACCCTAACCAGCAACCCATTTAGATTTTCATAGTCAGACTGGTAAACAGTTAGCCATCCTCATAACAGTTTAATATTACCCAACTTGCTAATACTTTAGACTACAAGTACCTGATTCCACAACCTCATTACCTCCAAATTCTAACTACTAATCTTTGAATAATAATCACCAACACAAGACCACAACACAAAATCACACACAGTTAAATATAACAATGTTCTCTAAGTCAGCAATGCTGAAAGGGAGAGTGGTGTTGCAGAAGAAGAACGTATTGGATGTGAATGACCGAGGTGAATCGGTTCTTGACGGAGTATATGAGTTGTTTGCCCGAAACATCACCTTCCACCTCATTAGTTCAATTCATCCCGACCCCGAATACTCAGGTATTTCATTATAATTACCTAGGATGACAAGGAATACATTTCTGATACCATTAATTTAGTTGGATAGTAGTCCAGAATTTGTTCTAAACGTACATGAAGATTTTATCGAAAAATGTATCCAAGGGAAATACCAAAAGCATGTTCCGTAAAATCATAGGAATTCAAGTGTATAACTCAACAACTTATTTCAAGAGACTAGCCATGTTTTATAGAAAAATGTATCCAAGGGAAATACCAAAACCATGCTCCTTAAAATCTAGAGATTCAAGTGTATAACTCAACAACTTATTTCAAAAGACGCGATATTTGAATACCAACTGAACAAATACGGGAATATTTATGTAAAACCAACAGGACAAATACTTAATTCTCATCAAACCCTTTTGCAATCCCCGTGCTACACTAGAAACACAACATTGGAAATCCTATTATTATACACTTGTAATTTGCTATCTTGCTCTATGCGGTTGACAATTTTCTAAAAAGTTTATGTAGAAATGCACCAAGGTTTAAATGATAATTTACAACAGTAGACCTTATTTCTTATTTATTTATATGAATAGAGGGAAAGTTGAAAGGAAAGTTAGGAAATCCAGCCATCTTGGAAGACTGGATTACTACAGGTACCCCAATAACAGTGAAGGAATTGGCATATCAAGTTAATTTTCATTGGAATGAGGAGATGGGAATTCCAGAGGCATTTTCCGTCAAAAATCATCACCACAGTGAATTTTACCTTAAGACCCTCACGTTAGAAGATGTTCCTGGACATGGCCACCTTCATTTTGTTTGTAATTCATGGGTTTATCCTTCCAAATTTTATGCTAAGGACCGCATTTTCTTTGCCAACAAGGTATATATAGTTCGATAGATCCATCTCAAAACATTTCTCACTCTTATTATTTACTGTATGATTAATAATGTTCTATGCATTAAAATTTTACTTTGACAACTTTTGACCCGTTTCCTTTTTACCCAATTATTACCCATTTGACTATATTTATTGATAGAAAAAACTGAATCCAAATCGAACCGTCTTTGTAGGCATATCTTCCTGGTGAGACTCCTGAGTTATTACGTCCATATAGAGAAGAAGAATTGGTCATCTTGAGAGGTAATGGATCCGGGGAGCTCCAAGAATGGGACAGGGTTTACAATTATGCATTATACAATGATTTAGGAAATCCAGATAATAACTTAGACGATTCACGCCCAGTCCTTGGAGGATCTTCTAAGTACCCGTATCCTCGTAGAGGGAGGACAGGAAGACAATCAACCAAATCAGGTGTTTTTTAAGTTTAAATTTATTACGCAACAGCTAATATATTTTAAAATATTTCATACTAGTTTTAACTTATTAAATCGTTTTATTCTGGCAGATCCTAATACTGAGAGTAGGCTTTCACTTCTTAGGAGCTTAAGCATTTATGTACCAAGAGATGAACAATTTGGACAACTGAAGTTGTCTGATTTTCTTGGTTATGGATTAAAATCCATCAGTCAGGCCCTTGTTGCCGAGCTTCAGGCTTTAACTGACAGCACTCATGATGAATTTGACTCTTTCGAAGAGGTGTTAAAGATTTACGAAGGTGGATTCAAGCTGCCAGAAGGCCCGTTACTTGAACGGCTCCGGAAAAAGATCCCTTTTGAAATATTAAAAGTACTATCTCAAACAGACGGTGAGGGACTAATCAAATTCCCCATGCCAAAAGTTATTGAAGGTACTATATCTGTAACTCGAAAATCATATTTCCATTATATTTAAAAAAAATAATCTTTGGTTAAAAAACATGTCTATTGGCATCGGATCAGGTGATAAATCTGCATGGAGGACGGATGAAGAATTTGCAAGAGAAATGTTGGCTGGTGTCAACCCAGTTAGCATTCGTCTACTCAAGGTAAATTCATATTGATAGATCATTTCTATAACCATTAATTTTTTATAAAAGAATATGAATGTTGTATGTCGACTTGATCATTTAATGAGTTCTTCTATTTATGTTTACAGGAGTTTCCTCCAAAAAGCAAGCTAGAATTTAAAGACTACGGTAACCAAAACAGTTCCATAAAACCTTCCCACATTGAGACGAATCTTGATGGCTTAGACATAGAAGAGGTAAGCATTTAAACTCGAATATCTTATTAATTGTAATGAAAAACAGTATATAACTATATAAATATTAATCCTGCAGGCTATCAAGTCTAACAGATTATTTATTCTTGATCACCATGATATGCTAATGCCATATGTGAGGCGAATAAATGCAACATCTACGAAGATTTACGCTACACGAACACTGCTATTTTTGAAACAAGATGGAACTCTAACACCATTGGCAATTGAATTAAGTTTGCCACATCCAGGAGGAGCTGAGCTAGGTGCCATTAGTAATGTATACACTCCAGCAGAATATGGAATTGAAGGCTCCATTTGGCAGTTAGCCAAAGCATATGTAGCCGTGAATGACTCGGGGGTTCATCAACTTATAAGTCACTGGTAAAAACGCCTGAACTAACTCTTATTTGAGTCAATAATGGTGAACAATATGAACGTTGTTAAAAACATCCAATTTGCATTTGACAGGTTAAATACGCATTGTGTTGTTGAGCCGTTTGTGATTGCAACAAATAGGCAACTAAGTGTGCTTCACCCGATCCATAAACTTCTCCAACCTCATTTCCGGGATACCATGAGTATCAATGCCTTTGGAAGGCAACTCCTCATCAATGCTGGAGGTTTTCTTGAACAAACCGTCTTCCCAGGGAAATATGCAATGGAAATGTCATCTATTATATACAAAGATTGGGTGTTTCCTGACCAAGCACTCCCTGCTGATCTTGTTAAAAGGTACGTACTTGATTTAAATATGAAATATATACTCATATTTCATAAACCGCATAAGTTGATTTACAACAACAGAAGAGCTGGAAATGAAACATGATATCTCGGTAATAAACCTAATAGCAACAGTGCTTACTTTTTACAAATTGTTACTAGAGGCAAATGTTTTTGACAACTCAAAATTTCACATTAAAATATAATTAAGAAAGATGTATCGATCATTTTTAAGCATGCGTTGCAATATAATTAATATACTGACATTTAATAAACAGGGGAATGGCGATTGAGGATTCAAATTATCCACAAGGTCTTCGATTGGTGATCGAGGATTACCCATATGCTGTTGATGGTCTTGAGATTTGGTTAGCTATCAAGACCTGGGTTGAGGATTACTGTAGCTTCTACTACAAGAGTGATGATTCAGTTCAAAATGACACTGAACTTCAGTTATGGTGGAAGGAGCTTCGGGAAGAGGGACATGGTGACCTGAAACACAAGGCATGGTGGCCAAAACTGCATACTTGTCGGGATTTAATGGACACATGCACTACAATCATATGGGTGTCTTCTGCCCTTCATGCAGCAGTCAACTTTGGGCAATACTCTTATGCTGGATATCTTCCTAATCGACCAACTCTAAGCCGCCGGCTTATGCCAGAACCAAACACTCTAGAGTATGACGAACTTAGAGAGAATCCGGATAATGTCTTCTTGAAAACAATCACAGCCCAGCTGCAAGCACTTATTGGCGTATCTTTGATAGAGATACTGTCTAGACATCCATCAGATGAGGTTTACCTTGGGCAAAGAGAGTGTTCGGAGTGGACTATGGATGCAGAACCTTTAATGGCATTCGAGAAATTTGGCAAGAAACTCAGAGATATTGAGGGACGAATAATACATAGGAACAACGATAAAAGTTTAAAGAATAGGGTCGGAGCAGTTGAGGTGCCGTATACCCTTCTGTATCCATCCAGCAAAGAGGGACTTACAGGAATGGGAATCCCAAACAGTGTGTCCATATGAAGGAAATCAACTGTATCTTTCATTCAACTTATGTAAAATGTTTTGATTTCATTTTAATAATATGATTTATTCAAATACCATGACAAAAATACTCTTCTAGAGGAGTATTCAAATTAGGGTAAAAGTGCTATAAAAAGTACATTCTCCATTTCAGGGCTAAACCTAATCTTTTCGGCATAGTTTTTACCTCATGAGCTTATTATCTACTTTTAAGTCATAACCTCGGAAAATAAGCTAAACCAGACACCCGCTAAAAACAAGTTCAGCAATAAAGTCTTCTTTCACAGAAAAAAAGCAGAAAAATATACTAAAATAAATCATCATCTAGTAACCACAAGTACGAAGCACATCAAGTTTTTATCACATTAAAAGAAAAAAAAGGAAAAAAAAAAACACAACAAAAGCATTCAAGTTTCTTCGATTAAAATCCGACAGTTATTGTACACATGAGACATTTTCATTATTTAACACTCCAAGATAAAGCAAAATAGGGAGAAAATTTACTTTAGGATCTTTTCATGGTCCCTTAAGAACATGATATTCATTTTTTCAGACAATACACATGAAACCTGTTTTCTATAAACAGTTTTTGGGTGCCATCAAGTGCACGAGCAGTTGAATTAGATCAACCGTAGCTGCCTCTCCCAGCTAATATCCTCAGAAAACTCCATCAAGGCACCTCGGGGATCACCGTTTGATAAAGATAAGTAGTACTGGGCAGTAGCATCATCAACATGCATGCTTCTCTTCAATGAGTCAATTACCCTTCTTTTTCCTCGCTCAGATGACACCTTATCCAATACACGAGTTACCACACTGTCAGGTGCACCATCCATATAAAATACAGCAACCTCCCTCTTAGCATGAGCATCCAATTCTATATAACATGTGCTATCGATGAGAATGTCTGGCTTGCTTACAGGGATTAATAGTCTGTCCCTAGAATGTATCCCATGGTCGCTCATCATGTTGTTTAGGCGTTTAATGTCAGTAACCTGAGAAAGAAAACAGAGTTAATAACATATAGTATAGGTATACAACTTGAGTCGTATTTTCAAATAATACATGGCAGCGGAAAATATGATCACATAGGAATAATTAAATCGGATTAAAGTCATACTTTTATGTCTTGAATTAACAACAAATAAGCGATAGATGTAAGTGTATCTATTACACGGTTACGTACGCGACACCTTCTCTAGCAACCGACTTGTATACTACTACACGTTTATAATATTACAACCCTTGTCTAGCTCTTCCACAACCTTTGTCTAGCTTGCTTGTTTACACCGTATGCTCAACCTACACCTCAGCTAGGTGTTCGAACAAGTCTGATCGAAGGATTAAGTCTTTACGGCATAAAGACCTTTACGGCGTAAAGCTTAATGTCTTTACGGCATAAAGCTTCTTTTCTCGAAAATGGAAAGTCGAATACCGTTATAAAGGGTTTCGGTCGACTAGAAAAGCTAGAAATCGATTAGGGATTAATCCTTAGTCGATTATACTGTATTGTGAATGAGGTTATTGTTTAATATATATACGTAAACAATTACTTGGTATACAAGTTGCATATAATTAGCAAACCTCCATAATTACATAATAAATCCTCATATTTTTCAATTATTACAATTAACACTTAATTAATAATTAACAAATAATAAACGTATAGTCGTGTCCAAATGTCGATGCGTGCGTTCCCGTAGGCTCACACATTTATGGCCACATATTTATTTAACTTTGTTCAAATACCAACAGCTCCCACTTTTGAATAAGTTCAAACAAATATGATAACATTGATTAATGTCCAGCAACATATCAATGTTCCCATAAATGCACGAGTAAAGTTTCGCCAAAGTCACTGTGAGTCTATGTTCGGTTTATATCCTTTTATTACATATACTCTAGTTAAACTTTGGAGAGGGATCAAAGTCATTTCATTTTAACTTATGTTTCTCATTTCGCGAATCACTTAAGATTACCGAATACAGTCGACACAGTTCTAGACTTATTTGTGTCCGACCAGACAAACATCTTAAGTATCCATGAGTGGCCCAGTAGGTATCTAACTTCAGTTTTCACTGAAGGAACAAATCCTTTATTGAATACAACTGGTAGTAATCGTATTTCGCAACATTACCAAAAGTAGCCTTTTTGCCACCCTTATCCAGGAGTGGTAATCCACCTTGGATACCCTTCACCTACGTCTCACATAGAGTGACGAGCAATTACAAGTTATCTAAGCAATATGGATAGCAATATGACTTAATTCCATGGGTAACAAAAAATTTATGTACGAAGAGGCATGCACACAACTTCGTCACATAATTTTGGTGTTTAAAAACAAAACGTTTTTATTACTGGTTTTAAACGTGTTTCTATGATTGCCTAATTCCTATACACCAAATGTATATAATAATCAAACGTACCATCGTCATCATAAAACCCTTTCGGTAGCTCTACAAAAGGTACGACCAGGAAAGCAAGTGAGGGTAGAGGATGACAAAGCATCTCTTAAAATCTGACATTAGGGGTAGATACATCCGCAAACTTTCCTAGACATCGTCCTTTATGTAGGTGAGCCTAGTTGGGAATTATACACTAAGGATGTGCTTCTAATTATGAATTACCAATCCCACGTTTTTAAAGTTTCAATTTTTTAAAGTATTTTGCAATTTAATACGTTCCATCACGGGAGCAAATTACGGTATAACCCAACCCATGGATTAAGAACGTATAAAAGAGTAAAAAGAAAAATCAAAAAATTCCTTACCTAATTTTTTAGTCACATTAAAAATTATTTCTTTCAAAAAACATTTGACAAAAATAATAACATGAAAAGAATTAATCTACGTAACAAATCGGGTGATGCCTAAAATAAAAAGTCTCTATGGTCATTGTTCACAATTTGATTCACTCCCGTTTCATAGGAAATGAACCACATACATCCGTTCAATTAAACAAGTTTGGATTGTGTAAGCTATCAATTTGTGAACAATTCATATATCAAATAAACCACACACAACTTTTTATAATCCAATATCCTACTAGTGTCGCACATATTCAATTAACAATTAATAATATGTCAATAATTCAATTTACCTTTTAACAATATCAATATATCTAATTATGTCCACAAAGTTATGCATGTAACTTTATAAACATAATTTGCATAAAAGGTAAACATGGCATAAAGGTATTTAAACATCAAATATTGCAAGTTAGATTGATTTCTAATTTTGTAAAAAAAATTTAACAAACAACAAAACAAAATTTAACCAACCCTTGATCCCCCCACAACTTTTGATGTTTCCGGATACAAAATAAAAATTAACCTATGTTTTGACGGATACCACTATATGTATACAACTTGAGTCATATTGTCAAACAATATATGGCAGCAGAAAAATAGGATCACCTAGGAATAATTAAATCAGATTAAATCATACCTTAATGTCTTGAATTAATAGCAAATAAGCGATAGATCTAAATGTAAAAACTATTACACAGTTACGTAGGCGACACCTTCTTTAGCAACCGACTTGTATGCTAGTACACGTTTATAAAATTACGACCCTTGTCTAGCTCTTCCACAACCTTTGTCTAGCTTGCTTGTTTACACCATATGCTCAAACTACACCTGAGCTAGGTGTTCGAACAAGTCTGATCGAAACTCCTTTACGGCGTAAAGGATTAAGTCTTTACGACGTAAAGCTTAATGTATTTACGACGTAAAGACCTTTTCGGCGTAAAGCTTAATGTCTTTACGGCGTAAAGACGGGATATTTTCCCTTTCATTCTTTTCTCGAAAACCGAAAGTCGAAACCCCTATGAAGGGTTTTGGTCGACTAGAAAAGCTGGAAATCGATTAGGAATTAATCCTTAGTCGATTATCGTGTATTGTGAATGAGGTTATTGTTTAATATATATGGGTAAACAATTACTTAATATACAAGGTGTATAATAATTAGTAAACATCCATAATTACATAATGCATCCTCATATTTATTAATATTACAATTAGCATTTAATTAATAATTAACAAATAATAAACGTATAGTCGTATCTAAACATTGATTGATACGTACGTTCTCATAGACTCACACATATACGGGCACTTATTTTTTTTAACTTTCTTCAAATACTAACATATACCACATCCTACACAAACAACAAAAGGTAAAAACAAAAACAATAACGTCACCAACTATCTATAATAACAAAACAAGAATAGGCCGACCAGGAATTGAAATTTGTTGCACTATTTTTAATTATATTGATCAGCACCTTGATTTAAAATTCACATTAATCGGATGTTTTAGTTTCTATGAATAAGAAAATGTCACGGAAATAGCAACAATCGATGAATTACAATGATATTAGCAAAACAGAGAGAGTTAAGGAAAACCTGAAGGGAGTATTTAAGAGCAAGACTAGGTAAAGTATCAGTGCGAAGCAAGCGATGAGAAATAGCGAAACGAGAAAGAGTATTATCTCTCCAAAAGCTGCTTCCAGAGGTAGGATTTCCAATCAAGTTCTTCAATTTCCATGGTGCTGTAAAAGCCTTAACCTGAATATCCCTTTCAGAAGCCACTAAACTCCACAGCTTGCATACACAAGCGGATCGTGCTAGATCCACCACTGATAGCTTTTCGAAGATGGAACCAAGGATGTCTTTACATATTAAAGCTGAACAATTAGAATTCATAGTGGTGTCAGGTAATTTATCCATGGAAGATGATGATGATATTAGGGTATGTTGTTGCTGTTTTAGTGGTTGGATGATTTCTTCGTCTTCTTCTTCACCACAACCTCCCATTTCTATTTCCCTCTTTACCTATCTATCTATTAATATAAACCGCATAAATTATTTTTAATTATTTATAAGACCGAAAAACATATTTTGAAAAGTTAATGTATAAAACAGGGTTGTGGAGTCTTTTTTGCCCTCAAAATATAAACAAAGCAAAACAGTGATATTTTTAATTAAATTAAAGACATCTTCTGACCTTAAACTATAAATCAACCCAAAATATCCATTAGAAAGGAAAGAAAAAATTAATTTATTAAGAAAGAAAAAAGTTAATTTTTTATTCCGACATGACTTGACGCACCCGAGCCGAGCCAAGACGGCAACCAAATGGCTTAGGAACAGTGCAAGTAAAACTTGTTGACATGTTTTGATCATTCTCAAACTAACAACTAGGTGATTAGAATCACTAATATGTTGCGGAATAACGAATTAGTGATTGAGTTAATGAATTAAACAATGAATCAATGTAGATTTGAGTAAAATGAATATTTCATTCAAAAGCCAAAAATGTCGAGGAAACGGTTACAATCGGTATTTTACTCATTCAAGCGCTATCTCACATGACACACTTCTCTCACTATTTATAGGCTAACACTAACACTAAGTATAACTCTGGTGAACTTCAGTTAAGTCGGGTAGACTACTTTGTTCACCCGAGTTAAAGTCTTCAATGCATGACTATCTAAGTTTAAGTTCAAGTGATGAACATTGTTCACCCGAACTAATTCCCTAGATACAAAAACACTATAATGAACTTTTGGAAGCTTCAGATATCACTCTAATTTTACAACTCATGTGAAATTTTCTTGAATAAGTTTTCATGTTGAGTTTCCAATCTTGCCAATTTACCCTTGAACACATCCACATCTTTCAAAAATGATTTAATTTTTTCTTTATATTTTTGTTTTCAAAAATTCTCTTTAATGAAATTTAATCAAATCAGCTTCTTTGATCAAACTTTGATTATGTTCTCTAGTGTATTTAAGAGTGTTTAAGCATTAGATAGAACAAGATTTGGAAAGTACCTCATCAGCTGAAACTGAATCAATCTTACTCATGAGAGCTTGAACCTTTTTTTTTATGAAATCATCCTCCTGGACTTCATCTCATTCACCAAATTTGATCAAAGCTTGCTTCTATCCACTTGAGCTTGATTCATCATTCCCACCTTTTCCTTCTACGGCTGTCAGCTTCTTTGTATCATCTTTCACTTGGTAACTGTTCTTTGATAGTTATTGTTCATCCTTCTAGGTGCTTTGCACTCTCTAGCAAAGTGACCAAGTTCATCACAGTTGAAGCATTTCACCTTTGACTTATCAAATCCAACTCTATCACCATTATCCTTCCTGAAGTTGTTCCTTCCTGTCTTCTCAAAGAATCTGTTTTCCCTCACAATCACCATTGCCATTTGCCACTTCAAGTCAATATCTTCCAAGTCATCAGGATGGATTTGTTCAAGATCCTCTTTAGCCAATTCAGCTTGAGTCAAACTTCCAGCCACAAAAGCTTCATATCTAGCAACAAAAGCTCTATACATAATGTCTTTATCTCCTAACCCATTCATACTCAATCCACCCATAGTAGAGTTCAAACTTGATGACCGATATGCACTTGATTCTCCACTTTGACCAGAATAACCTCCATAACCAGATGCATTGTCTCCAACTAATGATTGATTTGGTGTATAGCAATTTCCAGAATGACACACATCGTGAGGTTGAGGTTGAGCTTGATTACGATAATGAGTTGAATTCACTAGAATTGGAGCTTTCAGAGCACATCCATAAGTGTTACTTGCTTGCTTCTTACCATCAATCTTCATATCAACTTCATATGACTGTAGTATTCCAATCAATTCCATTAAGGTCATTGCATTAAGATTAGCAGTTCTCTTGATAATCATCACTTGAACAGACCATTTTGTAGGAAGAGATCCCAAGAGCTTCTTACAAATGTCACTATCCTTCATCACAACTCCGTCACTTTTCAAATCCCTCACCAATAAGGTATACCTACTAATTTGTTCAGCTAAACTCTCACCTCTCACATATTCAAACGACTCATGCAACTTCTTTAACATGCCCTTCTTGCTTTCCTTTAGCTCTAGACTGCCTTTATAGCGCAACTCCATAGCATCCATTAGTTCGTTAGCTGAAGAACAATCTTTGAAATTGTTATAAATCTCAGTAGGTAATGCCAAAATCACAGCTTCAAAGTGCTCTAAAATCTCTGTCAATAAGCTTGTTATCTGCTTCAGTGTACCCTTCCGGTTCAACATCTACCATTCCAGTACCACCATTCTCTTGCACTCTAGGACAGTGAGGTCCATTCACAATAGAATTCCAAAGTGGCACCTCACTTTAGTAGATAAATGCCTTGAAACGAAGCTTCCACATCATAAAATCAAATCCAGGAAGAAAATTTGGAGGTCTTCCTCCTGAACCTGTTTCGTTATCATTATTCACAACTGGAGCAGCCATTATAGTAACAAAATTTTGAATTTAAGAACTGACTTTTAAATCGGATGAATGAACTTCAACTCGGATGAACTAATTTAACTCGGAGTGATCCAAACTCTATCAAATTTGCATAAATTATCAATACACTCTTCTAATACCACTCTAATGAACAAATTCACACTAAAACAAACAATTAATACCTCACATGACACACTTCTCTCACTATTTATAGGCTAACACTAACACTAACTATTACATTAAACAACTCTTATGTTCATTTAGGAACACTTCGGGTGAACAAAATACATTAAGACATCATTTAACTATATCTCTGGTGAACTTCAGTTAAGTCGGGTAGACTACTTTGTTCCGGAGTTAAAGTATTCAATGCATGACTATCTAAGTTTTAGTTCGGGTGATGACCATTGTTCACCTGAACTAATTCCTTATATATAAAAACACTATAATGAAATTTTGGAAGCTTTAGATATCACTCTAATTATGCTCCAACACTTGCTAAATGTTATATAGGTAATACGGAGTTTGCTAACCATAGCCTCTATGTGACAACCGTCACTCTCTCCGTCCATAGTTAGTCTAATATGCCTGTAGATCATTACTGCATTTTACTGAAAAATTTTAAACTTGATTATTACTACGGTTACGAGATTAAAAGTTATGTTTTTTTGATATAAGATGACTTCTATGTTATGTGTGTATATTTGTTATGATGCTTCCGTTAGTTAAGTGCACAGTAGATAGTTCCCTAGTCGAGCTCCTAGATAACTTAACGAGTAAATTCCGTATTCGAGTTATAATTATATTTATTTATATGTGAACTCTTAATACTTTGATAACTAAATCTCATTTTATCAAACTAAAATATTTTACGTCTAATAGTTATTGTGTTCGTCTATGGTTCGCCTTCGTCTCGGAAATTCCTTTTTATTCCGCTGTTGGGCCTTGGAAGCAAACAATTATTAGTGTTCTATGGGCTGGGAAAATCAGCCTTAAGGCCCTGTTTAACTTGGGCTAGCAGCCGACTACACAAGCAAATTTATAATACGTTTGCCTAATTTGCCATGCATTCATTTTCCAAACAATAAACCCTAATCCCTATTTGATCCCATCATCAAGAACCTACAACAAATCATGTAAGCACGTGGTCCTATTTTGATTTCCTCTTAGTCTAAATTCTCATATATATATATATATACATATATATACAGATTAATTTGATTTTGTTTGGGTGACATGCTGATCGATCTTAGCAGCCCTTCGACCCGTACTCGCGGTGATTCCAGCAACTTCTTTCGGTACATCTCGTGGCTAAAAGCTTAAGACCCGAGTCTTCTTTAAGCCACATATACAAAAGGGGTATAAATCCTAATCATTAAACACCTGTGATGTTTCATTTTTATTTCCGAAATCGTGTTCGTTTGTATGTGAAATTCTGAATTTGAACATGGCACTGATTTTAAACCCAATTCTTAATTCCTTTCGATGTTCGTTGGGTGTGGTTGTTCGTGTTGTGAATCTGGTCTTGACCCTAGCAAAACCTGAATTATCATATCATGAATAGGATTTACAAGTTTCATTTACAAAAGTATCACATAAGAACCTTAAAATTGTTGAAGTTCGGTTTACTTGCTGAAATGAAGTCTAGGTCTGTGTTCTTCGTGCTATATCTAAAAATTGGTCGTGAATTAGAGTCTGAAGTCTAAATATATTTTGTAGCCCTTGAAATCTAGTTTTCGGAAATATACGATTTGTAATCTGAAACATTGTAGAACTCCCAGAATCTGCGTTTTAATACACGTTGGTCTAATCTGAATTTGGTAAGATAGCTGTTGTGTTCACCTGTTTTATAAAAGTCATAACTACTAAACCGTCTTGAATTCTAATCAGGTATAAAAGCCAAAGTTGTAGGTCTTGGAGTCTAGTTTCTGGGAAAATTGGTCTCGTTGTCTAACTGTTCGTCAAACTCTCTAAAGGTGCAATTTAGTGAACGTATGTAAAACTTGTTGAATTGTATTGGTAGTCTGTCTTGTTCGTGCTATATCTATAAAACGATTTGGAATTTAATTAAGTTGTTTAAATATAAAATATAGCCCTTTGAATCTAGTTTTTGAATATATAAGATATTAAGTCTAATTCATTTTCAAACTCCCGTTATCTGCATTTTAGTAACAGTATGTACAGCTGAGTCTTTCGGGTTGTTAATCTTGAATTTTTGGTGTTCTCTTGCGGGTGTTCATTTAACGAGTTTTGGGTATAATTATAAATGGAATTGCTACATGTTTTAAACAGATTTTTATTGATTAGATAAGTGTGGGTTAATTTGATATTAATATTAATACTTCAAACGGTTTATAACTTTAAAACTACAACATTTATACTTTTGGACAGATTATGAAACCCGTTTTGTGTTGGTCATATCTTGGTCTTAGAAACTCAAATAAACTGAATCCGGGGTCTATAACGTAGCTCTCTGAGTCTAGTTTTCGTACGTTTCAGAATCATGGTCTAACTCCTTTTCAAACTTTAGATATTCCAGATTAAGTGACTAGTGGTACAATCTGAGTTTTTCCAACCGTTACTCAATAATCATCGTTTCAACTTCCGAGTCACTACTTAACATAAATTGTTAATCTTTATACTTAAACGGGATTATAAACATATCGAACTCACATTTACGAACCTTACTTGTACTTTAGGGGAGCTCGATACCTAGACGGGACCATACTTGTACTTAGCTAGCTTACACGGTTGTAATAACATCTTGCTATTTCGAGGTGAGTTCATTGCCCCTATTTTCTACTTCTTTACGTGTTTTATACTAATCGGGGGGAAGTAAAACTCAACTTACTATTTAAAGAAAACGGATACTATTTTCAAACGTACCACAAATAAATATTTCTATTTATGGAAACTTACTATATTTGGAAACCTTCTATTTCGAGAAATTTACTACTTTCGATAAACTTACTATAAATAGAACTTCCTATTTATAGAAACTTACCATTTTTAGAAACTTACTATTTTCGGAAACTTTCAATATCTGGAGACTTACTACGAATTGGATTTAATAAAACGTTTACAAACTTATGCATGGTTTCAAAATACTACGAGATTACTATTGTGGGATTACGGTTACTTCAAACGTGCTCATTAGTAGATATGTTCTACTAATGGAGTCTTCTAAACGTGCTCACTAGTAGATGGGTTCTACTAGTGGAGTATTCTAAACGTGCTCGTTAGTAGAGATGATCTACTAACGGAGTCTTCTAAACGTGCACATTAGTACCAATGGTGTCTTCATACAGTAGCGTGGCTACTACTACGGATACTTGTGGGTTTGCGATTACATTTCTTACTTACATGCATATGATTACCTGTTTTCTATTACTTACATTTATTACTGCTGAACTGAGATACAAATGCTTATTAATTACCATTTTTAGAAACTTACTTTCAAATGATTACTAAACTATTTTATTACATACTCGATGAACTCGCTCAACCTTTGTGTTGACTTTTTAGTTTTACTTTCAGGTAATGATCAGGCATAGGATCTAGCTGGACTGGACTCCTAGAGACTTAGGGTTACTCTTGCATTGTGGCTCGTTTATGATACATTCATTTTACTTATATTTCGGGCTTGCATGCCTAAGTACTTTATTTTCATTTTCGTATTTTATTTTGGATATTGTTTCATTGTAGTGATTGACGTAATTGTGTACCAATGGTTTTACCTTGGACATGGCGACGTCATGACATACAAATTTTATTTATTTCATGTAGATTGTTTTCTTTATTTACTAATGTGTTATGACGATCGCCAATCAGTTGCACTCTGCGTTTCCGCCATTGGCGGGGTGTGACACTCTAGAGCTATGGTTAACGAATTCAGACACGCATAGTGTGATTGTACGAAAGAGCGGTTATTTATAAATGGAGTGACATGATTTTTCACCAGGAGAACACGAAATCAGTGAAATGTTTGATCAAATTGAGAAGCGGAATCTCCCAATTTTAGTGAATCTAAAACAGTAACTGAATTGAGGATTTGATGATAGAAAAACAGAATGTAAAGATATCATTGATAGTGTGATTTTGACGGGAATAGAAATTTTGCAAAATGTTGAAGCTCTACGGTACTTCAATGAGTCGGGGTTCAAATACGAGTAACTAAACTTACACATCACTCTATTTATAGACATCTTAACATTAAACAAAAAAACTGAAGTCTTCATATTGATTTTAACTCCGAGTCTGTTCACTTTAACTCGGAAGTAGAGTCTTAATCATCAGAGTTATAATCTTCAATGTTTACTTGTCTTTATCAGCTAAATCTTCACTTTAAATTTAACTCGGGAGAACTTCATTTTACTCTGGTAAATAAATTTGTTCTCCCGAGTTAAATTCTTCACTGAAAGACTTTCTAAGGTTTAAGTCGGGTGATGAACTTGTTCGTCCGACTTAAAGACTTAAGTGTAAACACACTTTGAAGATTTCTTAGCTTCATCTATAACTTTCAAAAACCAACAATCTCCCCCTTGGATGATGCTAAGAACATCTTCAAATCAATCACAGATTCTCCATACTTCAGATTCTTTAATTCAAACAATCTCCTCCTCAAATGAACATCTTAAAATCAAACAAAAAATCTCTCTCTCAACTGATTCTCCATTATAAGTTTCACAAACTTCGGATTATGCATTACAACAATCTCCCCCTTACCAACTGAACCATCTGAATTACCACTAGCCTCAACACACAACCTCATTACTAACAACTTCCGAACTAAAATTTGCAAGTGATTCAACTGAAATGACTTGATTGAACTGAATTGATAAAACACTCATCTAGACTTGGATAGCATGCAGACATGAATTGTGAGAAGATTTTTAGCTTTGTGTTCATCAGTTTCAACCTTCTCTTCATCATCACAATTTCATCAAAATTCAACTACTTCGTATCTTCAATTTTATCACTAGTTGATTAGCTCCAAACACATCATAGAGAAATTGACTTAAGTAGATTGAATTGTAAAATCACTAATCTAAGCTTGTATTAGCATGCATAATTAAATTTCCGAGTAGATCCTTAGCTTAATGATCACTAGATTCAATCTACTCTTCATCAATCACAAATTCAATTTAGTTCAGATGAACTGCTTCATCATCCAAATTAACACTTCAAATCATCAAATCTCAGAACTCTAATCTTCATGTATTCATCAAAAACACCTTCAAATACTGATCATCTAACCAATGAAAAGCAATCCCTCTAAAATATATGAATAACCTTCACGAACTCTTCAATCAGCTTATCTTCCATTTTCAATTCGAGCTTTTATGATTCTACAAAACACTGAAAATTTGACTAAATTCATTTAAATCGAGTCAAATTGATGAACTAGAATCAATTGAATCCAATCAATTGATTTTTACGGCTCCGATACCAATTGACAAGATTTTTTACCAAGACAACAAAAAATCAGTAAAATGGTTGATCAAATTGAGATGCGGAATCTCTCAATTTGATTGAATCTAAAACAGTAATTGAATTGAGGGTTTGATTATAGAAAAACAGAATGTAAAGATGTCATTGATAGTGTGATTTTGGCGGGAATAGCCATTTACAAAATGTTGAAGCTCTACGGTACTCCAATGAGTCCGGGTTCAAAGACGAGTAACTAAACTTACACATCACTCTATTTATAGACATCTTAATATTAAAAAAAAACATTGAAGTCTTCATATTGATTTTAACTCCGAGTCTGTTCACTTTAACTCGAAAGTAGAGTCTTTATCATCAAATTATAATCTTCAATGTTGACTTGTCTTGATCGGCTAAATCTTCACTTTAACTTTAACTCGGGTGAATTTCATTTTACTCTGGTGGATAAATTTGTTCTCCCGAGTTAAAGTCTTCACTGAAAAACTTTCTAAGGTTTAAGTCGAGCGACGAACTTGTTCATCCGACTTAAAAACTTAAAACTTGTTCATCCGACTTAAAAACTTAAGCAGAAACACTTTGAAGATTTTTAGCTTCATCCATAACTTTCAATACCCAACATATAGGGACATTTATTTAAATAAATAACGGTTAGTATTAATGTAAAATACAATTTTACGTGTTTGGCAAATTCTATAACCGTTTAAAGTGAATTCATTCGATTTGATTTTTTTCCAACCAATTATAAATGAGTGAGCATAAAAAACATAACAAATCATACTCCTATAGATATCGAAGGAAAATGTTGTAAACGAGTAGAAATACCATGTTGTCACATATTTTTTCGTACTATGTTTTCGTATTTTAAAATTATTTTGATATTATAAAAGATTTGACCATATACCTTAATATTCATATAAAGTATTTTATATGTAAATGTGTACATACACAATATTCATGTTTAATTTTCATATAAATTTATATATATATATATATATATATATATATATATATATATATATATATATATATATATATATATATATATATATATATATATATATATATATATATATATATATATAGGTTTATTAGAAGATGCCTCTTAGCCCCTTCTATACATTTTTATACCCACCAATCCCATCATGCAAAAGACATGCGCCTGTAAATTACGCACCCTGATAGAGCCTCGAACCCGAGACCTCCCACAGATAGACAACATACTATAACCACTTGGGCAAACCCTAGTGGTTATATATATATATATATATATATATATATATATATATATATATATATATATATATATATATATATATATATATATATATATATATATATATATATATATATATATATATATATATTTCGCTAAAGGGGAAATTCCCCGACAAAATATATTAACAAAAACGCTTACAGAACGAGATGAAACAAAAGAATCATCTAAAAGAAAACATGGAGAAAAAACTCACAACCAAAAACTAAAAACTAACAGCACACCTACTAAACTCAAAAAACACCTAAACAAACAAACATTCAGCCACCGAAACCTCGCCCAAGCCACAACCTACTCTAGCCCATTAACCAACTTCTAAGTTCCAGATAGTAGAAATATTCTTCCATTCTAAGTTCCAGATAGTATATATATATATTGTGTCACGTAACAACATTTAATGTACTGCGAAAGAGCATTGTGTAGCTCGATAGTTTCGCAATCAAAAAAAAATGTAATCAAGCATTTCGTAAGGATCTTGTGGTTGCTATTCCTGTTGGTAAGGATTTGGGGCATTCGTTGGTTACAATATCTATTGAATATGAGTGGACACCACCTAGGTGTTCCACTTGTTTGATCTTTGCTCATGCGACTGCAAAGTGTCCTAAACTTCCTAGAGATGTGGAACTAACAACAACTACTGTGGGGGTCGATGCAAATGATGGGTTTCAGATTGTAAAGAAAGAGAGGAATAAGAAGAGGAAGGGCTCGCAACAACATGTGGTGGGAGTAGTACTAAATAAACCATCGCTACACTTGCAATATCGAAAGGTGGACAAATCTACCAAGACTAACATGAAACCTAGGTCTAAACCTGCTATTGTTGATCCGGGTGTGTCCACGTCTAACAAGTTTAATGTTTTGGATGATGATGCTGATGTTTGGGGTAATAATGGTAAGATTATTGCTATTAATGGAAGTGATAGTGACGATGTGGATGAGGAGGTTATTGTACCGGATGATAATCATCCTAAAGAAATGAACACGGAGGGGGCAAGCACTCCCATCTCTAAGGTTGTTAATGTGTAACATCGCAGCATGGAATATTCGGGGCTTAAACTTTTCCCATAAACAAAAAGAGGTTAGGCAGGTTATTCATGATAACAATTTGGCGGTGTGTGCAATTTTAGAGTCTCATGCTAGTGATTCTAAGTTAAATACATTATGTTCGTTTGTTTTTCGCAATTGGAGTTGGGTTTCTAATAGCAGTTCGTGTACAAAAGGTTCTCGTATTATTTTGGGATGGAATAGTAATGATGTCGATGTCTCTATAATCACTCAAGATGATCAGGTTATCCATGTCCGTGTATGGATCAAAAGTGATAAGAAGGAGGTGTTCTGCTCGTTTATATATGCTCATAATCAGTACATTACACGTCGGAGGCTATGGCATAATCTTGGAATGCATAAGGTCTACATTCGTGATAGGCCTTGGTGCATTTTAGGAGACTTTAATGCAGCGTTAAACCTTGATGATAAACTGATGGGGTCTTCATGTATTGATATTTCTATGCGAGAATTCAAGGAGTGTGTTGATAATATTGAAGTTATGGACGTGCAAAGCTCGGGGCTGAAGTATACTTGGAACCAAAAACCAAGAGGCGAAGCTGGAATTCTTAAAAAGATTGATCGAATTATGGCTAACCTTGTTTTTTTTTATCATTTTCCAGGTGGTTATGCTAATTTTCAGCCGTATTGAAATTCGGACCACTCTCCGGCTGTTTTATGCATTCCTATGTTGGCGCCTAAGAAACCAAAGCCATTTAAATTCGTGAATGTTCTTACTCAGCACAAGAAGTTTCATGAAGTGGTAAAGGAAGGGTGGACAAAGGAGTTTAGTGGTTTTCATATGTATAAAGTTGTTATGAGACTTAGATATATGAAGAAAATGTTTCGTAACTTACTGTATGATCATGGGAATCTTCATGATAATGTAAAGAGGCTTCGTTTTGAGCTTGATGCTGTTCAACGTGATCTTGATCGTGACCCATTCAATATTATTCTTAGAGAAGAAGAGACGATGTATGTGCAAGCTTTTAATGAGGCTAGTTTATTGGAGGAAAGGTTTTTACGGCAAAAAGCAAAAGTAATTTGGCTTCGTGAGGGGGATTTAAACACGGCTTATTTCCATAAGTCGGTTAAAGTCGTAATAGTCGAAGTCGAATTGATGTTATTTCTGATCATAATGGGAATATTTGTGAAAATGAACAGGTTGCTAGCTTGTTTGTGTCTCACTATGAAGTCTTTTTGGGCCAATCGGGTATGGTGTCTAATTTATGCACTACTGATTTGTTTCATAATAAACTGGATAATGCTTCTGCTTTGTCTATGATTCGAGAGGTTAGTGATCAAGAAATTAAGGATGCGGTTTTTTCAATGGGTAATGATAAGTCTCCAGGTCCGGATGGCTATTCAGCGACGTTTTTTAAGGAGGCATGGCAGATTATTGCTTCTGATTTCATAAAAGCGGTTCGTGAATTATTTGTTAATGGTACATTGTTGAAAGATCTCAATCATACTATTATAGCTCTTATTCCAAAGGTTGCTGCTCCAGCTCGGGTTAATGATTATCGTCCTATATCTTGTTGTAATGTTATTTTTAAATGTATTAGCAAAATCATTGCTAATCGTGTTAAGAATAGTTTGAAATTGTTGGTTAGCCCAAATCAATCTGCTTTTATACCGGGGAGGAATATTGCGGATAATATATTGCTTACTCAGGACTTAATGCATAATTATCACTTGAATCGTGGAGCTCCAAGATGTGCATTTAAAGTGGACATCCAAAAAGCATATGATACGGTGGATTGGAATTTTCTTAGAGATGTTCTAAACGGCTTTGGTTTTCATGAGCGGTTGATTGGTTGGATTATGGAGTGTGTTACAACTACTTCATTTTCTATAAGTATTAATGGTTTGTTGCATGGCTATTTCAAGGGTAAGAGGGGTCTTCGTCAAGGGGATCCTCTGTCCCCGTATTTGTTTACTTCGGTTATGGAGATTCTTTCGCTTATTATTAAGCGTCGTGTGCTTGAAGCGGATTCATTCACTTATCATCTGCATTGTTCTAAGATTGATCTTGTCAACCTATGCTTTGCTAATGATTTATTTTTATTTTGTTATGGCAACGTGAATTCAGCTAGGGTAATCATGGAAGCGCTGGAAGAGTTCAAACAAGTTTCGGGTCTTGTTCCGAGTATTCCAAAGAGTACGGCTTATTTTTGCAATGTTCTGAATCATGTAAAGCTCTCTATTCTTCGAATTCTGCCTTTTGAAGAGGGTAAGCTTCCGGTTAAGTACTTGGGGGTTCCTTTAGTGTCATCTAGGTTAATGATACGTGATTGTAAGGAGCTCATTGAGAAGGTCCAGTTTCGTGTGGATAGTTGGAAGAATAAGTCTCTTTCTATAGCGGGAAGATTACAACTTATTCAATCGGTTCTAGGTTCCTTGCATGTATTTTGGGCTTCGGTGTTTGTCCTTCCGAATCAGGTTCTGTATGATATTGAGCAAATAATGCGGAGATTCCTTTGGTCTCATGATTCGTCCAAAAAAGGGACTCCTAAAGTTGCTTGGAATGATATTTGTTTACCACGTCAGGAAGGGGGTCTTGGCATTCGAAGGTTAGACTTGTTTAATATTTCTCTTATGGTTACGCATATTTGGAAGCTTATTAATAACAAGGAGTCGCTTTGGGTACAATGGATACATTCATACAAACTGGTTGGTCGAAGATTTTGGGATATCCATGTCGTGGTAACATGTCATGTGGGTGGCGTAAGATTCTGAATATTCGGCCTCTTGTTCGTGAATTCATTTGTCACAAGATTGGGGATGGGTCTACGATTTCAATATGGTATGATAATTGGTGTGAACTTAGCCCTCTTGCTAATTTTATATCAAATAGATATATTCATAGGGATGGTTTTACTACGGAATCGAAGCTGAAAGATGTGGTTGTGAATGGACAGTTTATTTGGCCTATTACTTGGAATGAACGGTATCCAGCTCTTAATTTGCTTGAGGCTCCGAATCTTCAACATGGTATGCAAGATACGTTACAATGGAAGGATCTCGATGGTACTATTAGGCCATTTTCTGTTTCGGAGGTATGGAATTGTCTTCGTCCTCGTGGTGATATTGTTGATTGGTACCATTGTGTTTGGTTTTTTGGCTGTATTCCCCGGCATGCAGTTCACTTGTGGTTAATCATGAAATGACGGCTGAAAACGCAAGATATGTTGAGGGCTTGGGACAATGTAGATAATGCTAATCTGGTTTGTTCGCTTTGTGAGGGTCAACAAGACTTTCATGAACACTTATTCTTTGCATGTTTGTTCTCATCACAAGTGTGGGCAAAAGTGAAACATATGGTTGGTTTATCACATACAAACCATCATTTAGATTCCACTATCCTTGATATTTCTCCGTTTGCAAATCGAGGAAGTATTAAGAGTGTTATTGCGAAGCTTGTTATTGCAGCGGTTGCTTATTATGTGTGGCAAGAGCGAAATAATCGCTTATTTCGTAAGGAGAAAAGAACAGTTGATCAAGTTGTGGAATGTATTCTCAATTCTGTTCGGCTCAAGTTGTCTTCATGTACTTGGAGGAGGTCTCGTATGGCAGTGGATATTATCCAGTAGTTATGGGGTCTAAAGCCTATGTTTATTCTAAGCTAGTATTTAGATATACGCCATCTGTACTATTTAGATGGCGTTTTCCTATAGGTGTTATTGCTTATGTAATAGGGTGTTGATCTTTTTTTGAATCTTGTTTTTAGAGGTTGTTCAAGCATTGCTTGAGGTTATTGTGGTATTTCAGCCACAATCCATTGTACTTAATTGTTTTTGGTAATTAATATATTTAACCGGGGTACTCATTCCCTTTTACCAAAAAAACCTAACCAAAAACCATACATTTCCTACTTTGTTTCCCATCATTCTCTCACTCGAAGTAGCAAATGATCATTTTTATTTAAATTTGACAAGGTGGGATCCATGTCATCAAGAAGTTGACATGTATGGCCATCATCCAATTATAGTGTGTTACAGTTTCCATAATGTGTTTGGTTGATACCTTTGGAATTAATTTTCAAGAAAGTTTTTCCTAAACTTTTCTCATTCTTCTATTAGAATCTTTTTTACTGTTTGTCCGTTCTTTAGTATTTTGAACACTATTCCCCAAGGATCACTAATGGTTATTCTGAGTCTTTGGAGACATCACTTTCTGATGTTTTATAGTTTCCTATCTTTTTGTTATCTTTTTGTTGATATTCTTCTAACATCACATAAAATTATAATTGTAATGTTGAAACAAAGTTTTGAGATGATTCACCAAACTTGAAGATTGTTGTTCTGGAATTAGCCTCTAAAGACTTCTATCTTATGCACTTCAACATAATGGATGGTGTCATTAATAAGAAGCTAAAGATTATCCCAAAGAATGTGACGTGAAACTTTGCACCCTCTTCTGAATTTAATGTTTTTTATATGAGGTTCACAGTCTGATCTTATCTTTTAGCAGTTATTTTTTAGTACTTATCAGACAATTTCATGAGTCCGCATATCAACAAGTTGACTTTTAAGGATCACCAAGTTGACTTTTAATGATTAACATGTATTTTAATTTGGGATGACTCACATTGTTTTAGTCTATAGGTCGATAACTGC
The DNA here is from genome assembly GCA_910822075.1 of Senecio squalidus. Classification (NCBI taxonomy): domain Eukaryota; kingdom Viridiplantae; phylum Streptophyta; class Magnoliopsida; order Asterales; family Asteraceae; genus Senecio; species Senecio squalidus. The sequence goes on along the minus strand of CAJVGC010000582.1, from coordinate 42,005,707 downwards.
TAAATGCTGGAGTTAATATGTCAATATATTTTGGGCTAAGTAAGATGTTTCCTTATGCAATATTGCTTGTCATCGAGACAATGCATATAAGTAAGTTGATTTGTTTTTATTTATCGGTTGATCTCGTATGTGCAACAAAGGGAGCTAAAGCATGGGTTGAAAAGCTAAGGTAAAGTCAATTCTCTTTCTTTATGCCAAATATGATGTTTATTAAGGTTAAATTACCATATTATCTTTACGCGATGTGTTTTTTTTTTCGAACAAAGATGGAAGGGGTTAAAGACATTCTTGAACATGGATAGAACTCCTTTGTATTGTGATGATGCCAAGAGAACCATATAATTAATAAAGTCCTACACAAACTTCCACTTAAATTGGATCCTCGAAGTCGGTCACTTGTAAGTTTTCCAATTTTTCATAGGCAAAATACATGTAAATTATATGCAATAAACTTCTTAAGAAGTCTAAAATTTTTAGTATTGTGATCTTTAGGTGTCGGGTGGATCAATCGTGTGTAACATTGGACATGGTGGGTAATAGGGTGAGCGTGGTACTAGTTTCGTAACGAATTGGTTGGTATCAGTTTTATTTTAGTCATTTTTTATACCGAGTACCGTACTGAAATAAACCGATTTGGTATCGGTCGGTACGGTACCATATAAAATAACTAAAAAACCGCTAAAATATCGGTACTATTGGGACCGAATACCGAACTTTTGAAAAATGTGGTATCGAGTATCGTACCGCTTGTACTCGGTCGATACCAATACCTGTTTAGTACCAATACGATACCAATATTTCGGTACTTTTACTCACCCCTGGTGGGTTACATCACTCACTCACCCGTAACAACTAAATAAGTCTTAACGAACAAATGCATGATGACAAGAGAAGTCGTTAGAACAGAATAAACAAATAGAGTTTATTTTTATTCTTGATTAATTCTCGGTTTAAAAAATTTTAAATTATTTATCATATTAAAACTAGAGCACATATTATACTTTAACCATGATTTACAAGGAGTATTAACTCTTAAATTTCAGATTTGTCGACTATATATTCCAAAACTTTCAGTTCGTTTGATAAACGACATATAAAAGAAAAATAGAATAACGAAAAGTATCTTATAACTTTGATATTTGGTTAAAATCATGAAATTTTATTTTCCTTGTACAATAAACACATAAACAAGACACAGGAAAATATATTAAGGAGTGTAGGTTTAGAAAATCAGAAAATGGTTTAAATAAAGAAAAGATACATTTGCAAGTATAATATAAATGCAAAGGATAAAGATGATATTAATTGTGTTTAACATTGATTTTAGTAATTAATAAATAACAAGTATGAAAGGAAAGAAGGAGTAAAAATCCCTTCATTCTCTCCGTATCGAAACAATACATATTTGACTCTCTCTCTCTCTCAAAAACTCATGGGAGTGGTATCTTTTAACTAGGATGGATTTGTTTTTCGATTTGGAAAAAGGCATGTCATTCAGCATTGAAGTTGGCTACTTTGATACCATTCAAGAAATCAAAGAAAAGGTGTCAAAGTACCATGGTATTCCTATTGATGAACAAACACTCAAATTCGACGGAAAAACACTACCCGAAGATCTCAACATTCACACCTCTAACATCTTAGCAAACTCGCATCTTAAGCTTATTACTACCATGGACACCGATCCTCAACAAACTAAGATCAAAACCGAAGAAATAACTCCTTCCCCCTCACAAAAGATCAAAATCCTAGTGAAAACGTTGGGAGTAGCAATGGAGATGGACGTGAATGATTCCGTGTTAAAGATGAAAGAAAAGATGAATGAAATACAAGGAATCGGGACGTTTTCTGCTGTTTATGCAAATGGGATTGAGTTACATGATCATAATAAGACTTTGCATGAATGTCAACTTATTGATGGTTCAGAAGTTGAGCTAATATTTAATAAGACTACAACCGCAAGCATGGGTTTAGTCAAGAAACTCAAGGTAGTCGTGTTGTCAAAATGTGGCGAAAAGATGACATTAGAGGTAAATCCATTGAGTAATGTGGGAGAGTTAAGGAAAGAGTTGCAGAAAGTAAGAAATCAAGGGGCGGGATTTCGGTTACCAGAAGAAGGATATTTTTTTATTTATAAACAAAATGTGATGGAAGAAGATCAGTCTTTCAGATGGCATCGACTTGTACAAGGTGACACAATTGAGATCTTCAATGGATGTGTCACCGGTGGCTCTTGAAAATCCTTCATAAAACAGCTTAGCTCACGTTCTCGATATTCTCACTTTCTTTCCAGTCACCAAAACGGAATTTACTTCTACTTTACAATTACACTAGGTATTTTTTTCGCAATAATATACATCCGTTTAACCATGGCCACTGGTTAACATATTTTGTTGGATGTTCTTGGTCTTTTCGATTTGTACCTTTAACTTTTGATTTTACGATATCGTTAGTCCCAGAATGGACTAAGTAGAAAGCATATGATGTGATCCTTCTTATAATAATATACAACATTTTTCACCTTGAACCTATATGTTACTACACCTAGGTAGGCATATATTTTGACATTCGACTTCACTCCATGTCGTCAAAACACTGATATTACCCATTAGAGCGTCATATATTACCCGTTAGAGCTTCCAAACTTCAGATACATGGACGTCTAAAAAAAATGAGCTGATATTATACAATTTTTGCCATTACAACCTGATTTGGACACCAATCTTTTTCTTCGTTCCACTTTCATCTTATACGAGAAACTAAAAACTCATCTTCGGTAACCAAACCCAGTTGAACAGTCCTACTCATAACGATATCAGTTACTCTGTATGTTCCATTGTCTTAAAGCTAAATTTAAAAAATTAATATTAGACATTGAAAAAGTTCAAGTGCTCAACAAATAAAATACCTCCAGCCTCCAGGTCTATAGATAAAATAATTTTGCCACATATGTTATCACAGAACATGGTACAAAACAAAAATGCTTAGACTAAGAATTCATGTCCTACTTGGCACATAGTTTTGATTCAAATGATGGTGTACGTTTAAAAAGAACTACATACTTTGAGATATGCAATCAACAAGTTCCATTGTTCACTTCGGTTATTTCGTCAATTCACATTGAATACTTCGACTATTAAAATCTCATTCACAGAGCAAACAAAACTATATATTTGAGTTATTAAACCAACGGAAGTTGGGTACTAAGAGAAAATTATTGACTTATCGTCCACAGGTTTTTGGAACCCTACAGCTAAGAGGGGTCAACAAATGTAGGGGTTTTACATGCCAACATTCGGCTAAAAAGTAAAGATCAACAATTCAGACCCTCATTGGAAGCCATAATATTTTATCATCTTAACATGCCCAAATATATTACACAGAAACAAACTCTCATAATAATGGTTTATGAAGGGTAGGATCCATTGTTGAAAGCTCTGCATACATGTTTGATATTTCCTTTGCGAAGTAAGTTTTTGCCTGAGGTCTCTTTACCTGGAAGAAGTACATGCCCACTTTTAGAATTCAAATCCTTTTTTAACAGTATTTTACGTTATTAAAGTAAATTTTTCTAGTATCAATTTCGACCCATCTACTTATCTATACTTTTTAAAATGGAATCCCTTTTTAGAATTATATTTTATGGTTTTTAAAAATAACTTTTTTTCAAGAAATATCGATTTTTACCCACTTACTTTTGAATGGGTGGGTTATTTTTGTCTCTTACAAGTCAAATAGGCCAAATAAAAAAAAAGATATATATAAAAAGGAAACAAGTCAAATGAAGTCGCCCAAAGTGTACTTTTTAATGTATACAACTCTCCAAAATGAGAACAATGCAGATACCTTGAAGAAGATATTATGGTCAACCCAGACCATTTCGACCCATACAAAATTATTGGTTTTGCCACATCTTAAATGGCGGTGGGTTTAAACTTTAAAGTTACCATCTTAATTGAGAACAATGTAGTTTACCTTGAAGGTTGGGGTCAGAAGACCATTCTCCACACTGAATGGTTCAGACACCAAGGTTACAGCTTTTGCAAACTCGAAACCTCTCAGCTGTAAGATCCAAGATATATTTATCAGATGTGATGAAATTATGAAATTCAAACCAGTAGGCAATAGCCGTCACAACAATCAAATCACCTGAGCTTCCCTGGCTACAACATCCATCTCAGCTAGAACAGCTGCCTTTGCCCTTGGATCGTTACAAAGTTGTCCTAAATCATCATACTGCACACATACAGTCCACAAAGAAAATGATCAGGTCAGAAGCAATATATTTGGACGAAAGAGAAGATAACATAGCTCTAGATCCGGGTTGTTTTGGCAAGTTATGTTTTTACATTATTCTGTTTGGTTGTGCTTTCGTCAAGTTAAAACAGTCAGATAATCAGATGTCTGAATGTTTGGCAAATTCTGATGATTTAACAAATTCATAGATAAAATGATCAAAAGAATAATATTTTTTCTAAAAAAAAGAGTAGAGACGCTTTGTAATTTGGAGAAAAGATGCTTCTCAAATAAGGTTCAAGGAAAGGGTAAATTAGTTATTTTAATTTACCTTACAAATAATTAGTTTGTTGCAGAAGTAAAAAAGTGATTATCGGAACATTAAGACTATTAATTCTGACTTCAAGTTGCACTAACTAGATAATCGGTTCCAAACAGAAAATACTTACTAAATGCGAGGAGAAAACAAAAAGGTTACTACTTTAACAGTGTATCTGGATGAGGAAGATTAAGGTAGCCTAGTGGTTTAGATTAAACAGAGTAGCAGAGTTGATACTAGTATATTACCTTTATGCCCTCAGATGCAGCCCAGTCCTTCATTACATCCGGATCAACAGAGATGATAGCTACCAACGATGAGTTCAAACTATCGCCTATCACACAGAAACAGTCAGTTGGAAAGAGTAAAACAGAGTTTTTATAAGAACAATAATTAGTTTTCTTACCATATATAAAAGACTGAGCAACAAATTTGCATTTGGCATATACATTTTCAATTTTATCAGGAGCTATGTACTCTCCCTGCGCCAGCTTAAATATGTTCTTTTTCCTGTCGCAAATCATAAATCACTTGGAATAATTTGCCAAATTCCAGTGTGCAATTGGAAGCATTGCAATAATTTTGAATCAACAAGAAGCCAAAATCAGGGATTTCACCAACGTAGGCAATAATATGCATTCATATATTAACCTCCAAAATCATTCGATTATAATTATCAGTCTTTATTTTGTAATCATAATTTACGCATTAAATACCTATTAAAAAAAGATTAAGAAATGGAAAGCAAAAAAAAAAGTATTTCAGGTCAACACAACCAAATCCAGCCCTTTTCAAGCCTCCCAGAATCCAACAATCTTGCCACCACTAAACTAAACTTATGTTCCTTATGATTCTCAAGAAGGATTCAAGGTTACCTGTCAATAATCTTCAGGCGGCCTCCAGGTAACCACATCCCAATATCCCCTGTATGAAGCCAGCTCTCATCATCAATTACTTCTCTTCTGCTCAATTATGTAAATCTTTAAATCAATACAATCAATTCAAAACAAAAAAGATTAAACAAGACATATTATTAGTTACACACGTCTGGACTTCATCTTTGTAGTAGCCTTGGAAAACAATGGGGCCCCTGACACAGATTTCTCCTCGAGGATGAGGTTGATCATCAGCGGTATAGTTCATCTCAGGAACATCAGCAAGCTTTACCTCTGAAAAAAGGCTCAGCAAAACTAGAGTTACGAAAAAATAAATCAAAGCAATTGTTAATATAAAATGGAACTTTTGCTACTGTTAACTGTTGGAGAATGCACATTTTAGATTCAATAACAATTTCCAAAGGGCAGAAGAAATGTGTAGAAACAAATAAGAAACCAACAAGACAGCAAAGATATCAAGGTCAATCTGCATGCATAATATTATATTTATGCATCTGATAAAATGATAATTATAAATATTTATTTTATCCACAAGTTAGATTTAGTTGTTCCCTATCTCAAGATCTCCCAAACAAAAAATGTCCCTATACTTCTCAGCAAATAATTTTTTCTTATAACATTTATTTTAAATCTGCCCCACCCTGACAGGCTTATTTATACTCCTTAAGTTCGCGAAACTACTCTTAAATCCACAATTTCATTGACTCATACATGCATACACATATTCTAAAGTCGATGTTTCTTCTTAGGTGAAAGTGAGATCTAGATCAGGATTTTCAAATGAGCAATGAAATCCAAGATACCCATGGATATCCTCTAGTTCACATACATAACATAAAGGAAGTCCAAAAAGTTGTTTAATAAACATTGCTGCCGAGGACATTTACAGGCTCAAAATGAGTCATTTACTCAAAAAAACAAAACAATGACAGGTCATGTAACGGACAGGCGGTCTATTAAACATTATCTAACGAACATAAACTCAGGTATATTTACGTTGTACACTATGAGAAAAGTAGTTATATTTATGTTGTCCACTATGAGAAACTACTTAAAGAGGTCATAAAACTTATATAAGCATTTCATGTCAGATCTCTGTAGATAAGAGTAAAATACTGATATCCTTTTAAAATGACTTTTCCTAGTTCCACTTCATGACGTATCTACAAAGTGTCACATCAATAGCAAAGTGCTCGCCTGACAAACAATTAATGTACAGAAGATTATAGAAGACCAATAACAGGCGAATTACATCTGGTATGGTTTACTTTAGATTATTCTGCACCTGCTCTTTTTCTTATCTTAGGTCAAACTTCTTTTCTACCCGTTCCCATCGTTATCACATGAATGATCTATTAATCTACAAACTCACTGCATTTCCTGTTTATTAATCAATAAAGAAAGAAAGAAATAAAAAAAAACTCACCACATGCAGGATTAGGAGAACCAACATGACCAGTCAAGTTATCACCATCATCCATGATAGCTATGACACAGGAGGTTTCTGTCATCCCATAGCCTTCAATAACTTGACAGCCAAAGCATCTGCAAAAATATCATTGTAGATATTGAACAATAACAAATGATAACAATAGAAGATAGTTCAACGACAAGTAGATGGGTGCAGAAATTTATTAATAACCAATAGATGATTAACTTACACTTTTAAGAAGTCCATGATATCAGGAGATAAAGGTGAAGCACCTGAGCCCAAGAAACGAACCCGGCCTCCAATTTTTGCCTTTATTTTATTGAATACCAATCTATCCCAAATTGGTGATGGCTTTCGACCTAAACAAATACAACACATTGCTGATATGGATGACATTGGAACTCCAATATTTCATCACAGACCAATAAGATAACCTTCTCTACTGAATGTGACCACAATGGTCCATGGTTACTTTTCCATTTTATTTCTACAAGTCTCTATACATTTTTTCACAATTTGCACTAATGTTTTGTCCAGAATGTAGTATTGAATTATATAGACCCCAATAAGGAAATATATTTTTGCACCTAGTCACCATGTAGATGTGTGTGCTACGACTCGGCTGATAATTTTAATGAAAATAAAGGAAATTACTAGCGAGATAAATACTGCAAAAAGGGAACTAAAGAAATCCGACCGAACTTTATTCGTTAACATAAGCCCTAAGGGCACATGTTAGGTGCATTAATTAAACTCCAATTTCCTTTTAATAAAAAAATACTTTTATTAGTTAATACACATCAAATAGAAGGAAAGTTTTTAGGGATCATTATTTTTTTAAAAATTGGCCTGCTTTAGGAAGGGGGACGTTTCTCTCGATGACACTCAATGCCTCGATTCAACCCTGATTTGCTAATCAAATAAAGGATACTGAAAAAATATGTCCTAATCTCCATTTATAAGGTTAAACCTAACTATGGAAACAATATACTTGACCTAATTTATTAATATATCATAGATGCAATGCAGAAGGGACACTTAATTTTGCTTGTTTAGATAAATAGAGATGAAAAATGCATCGTAAGATTGTACACCACACTAACAAACGAGATCCAACAAAAACTTCCACTCAGGAGTTAAAACCAGGACATACCACTCATTATTGCTTGCTTCTTAGAATGGTAAGCCGCATTAAATAGTTTTTGCTTTAAAACCCCAGATGTGTTTACAGCATTTATAATCCTACAAAATACCATCACAGAAAAGTTAACACATGGAAACTCAAAACATGGTTTAATTAGCTAGTAGAAATGCTCTACCCGGCATATATTCTATTGTAGAGGCGAGGAACGCTGCAGAAAATCGTTGGTCTTAGAACAGCCAAGTCATCCATCAATTTCAAATTATCCTACAAAGAAGAGAGCTATGCCAACTATAAGCAATCAAACATGTAATAAACGATGATTACTAGAGACTGAAAAATGGGTCTAAACAGACAATTTTTAGCACTAGTTGAAATGGGTTTGGGTGGGTCCAGAGATGGCAATTCCCGCCCGATCCAATGGATATCCACCCGATCCGATCCACTATTGGTGGATATGGATGACGTAAATGGATGAATAATGGATATGGATATGGATGTTTAGTGGATCGGATATGGATGACGTAAATGGATGAATACTGGATATGGATATGGATGTTTAGTGGATCGGATATGGATGACGATTTGTCATCCATGGATTCATCCACTTACCCGAAATGAAATATATTTATATTCAATTTTCTTATATACTATAACTACTAGAATCTCCATGCTATATTTATATCACATTTCACGTGACTTTTAAAAGCCTAGACATAATATTCTTCATTTGCTATCTTAAAAATAGATTTGTAACTACACAATATTTTGTTAATTTTTTGAATTTGAACAATTAATCATACATATACATAGAACAAGTTTTACTATCTATCTAGATGCTTACACATATATTGATACTCTATTATATGTACTAGTGTAAGAATTGATAATAATATTGTTGTTCATATACACTATTATTAATATTAATAAGTTACTATTTTATAAAAGTAACGACCTAAGTAAAATATTAGGCTGCGTGTGCTTCGATATATATATAAAATAAGGTTGTGCTTCCTTAAAAAAAAAGAAAAATCGAGATCCAATGTATATCCATTAACCTGCAATATCCAATGGATATGGATATGGATGGATTAAACTTTGTTAAATGGATATGGATATGGATATGGATGACGAAAAAATAAATGGATATGGATATGGTCTCACCCGATCCATATCCGAACCATTGCCATCCCTATGTGGGTGGAATTGGCCAGCCTGCAAATGCATTTTTTTACTTTTATAAACATCTAATGTGCTAGATATTCACCACGAAAAACAATCTACCTTAGAATTAGGTCTTTTTAATGATCTTATCTTAACCCATTTGATCCGGAAAATACAAAACATAAACCAAGTAGAGCCATTTATAAGTAAATGGGTCAAATTTGAAACCTCTAGAAGTGATGGGTAGGCCATGAATATAAATGGCAACTATAAGAACAAAACAAAAAACGGTTGGGAGGAATTTAAATGAATTCTGCAAATGAAAGCAAGATACAGATGTGGACTTACTCCCTGATAAAAACCAACAGCAACACCGCAGTAAACTGACATAATCTGGTTAGCTCGCTCGTAGATATGCGCCAGAGGAAGATAAGATATGTAACTGTCCATATAAAAGAAAACACAATAACTAAGAGAAAGTAACAACAATTTACCATAAGAAGGGCAGGTTAGGTAGGTTCAATAACAGGTCAAGAATGCGTCTTTCATAGTCCGAAGAACCACACGCACTTTTGTCTTTTCTTTTTTTAACTGCAATAAAGTAACTTACAAAAACTATATGCTAAAAAATGACGTTTTTTAAGATAGTGATTTAAAAGGTTTTATATATTTTGAAATCATTTTGAACGGATATCAGTCTATCAACCCGTAACCAATCTCAGTTATTTTAATACTATCCACTAGGACCACTAGAAATGAAGTAAAACCCAAATCAACCCATTACTCGTAAATGGGTTGAAAGTGCCACCTCTAATATTGAGCAAGATCAAGAACTTTGGTAATAGAAGAGAAACGCACATGTCTGAGGCATAGAATTTGATGGACAGGGTCATGCCTGCAACACTTGAAATCAAGTTCTCATGTGTCAAAACGACACCCTATACACAGAAAATAACTAGCGTTAATTATGAATAGCATTATCCATCCTGTAAGTATTTGATAAAAAAACTGTCTGCTTAGAAATGTTACCTTTGGCGTTCCGGTAGTACCACTAGTGTAACATATGGTTGCGATATCATTAGCCTTTGGAGGGCAAAAGGGTTGAAGATTACTATGACCCTACAAGATTATTAATTATAAAAAGCATAAAATATCATAAAGGTGAACATCTATTAATGACCGCTAAGAGAAAGATAATAGTTCAACGAACCTGACTGATAAGTTTTGAATATGATACAAGTTGAACACCGGACGTTGCCGGAAGAGAGGGAAGGTGTTCTTCTGCCCCTCCCACTACCTAAATATTTTTTATAACATAGCAATGGGATGTGTGAGAGTGTATTGTGGCCAATAAATATTAAAAGAGGTTTGAGAACATACCACTATTATGCGTACGCTACTAATTTCAGATAAGAAGCTCAACAACTGCAAGTTGAGAAAAGATTTGTAAGTTTCAATTCTACAAGGGGAAAAAAGTTCAAATATATATGACATGAATTAATAATTTAAGCTCAATACAAAGTTCTACCAAAAAAATATCTTGCAGCATCCAAAATATTTGCAAGTGGATATAAATGGATAGCTTAATGTGAAATGACATGATTAATCTATTTAACCATATCCACATTCAATTAACATTTTTCTCTTTACTTTTCCAAATGGTGTGCAAACATAATGTAACATGGAAATGGGACACTAGAAGGACGTTTTTGCCAATGTGGTGAGCATAGATTAAACTTACAATATTCAATGTACTTGGCACACAGAAAACTGCCTGTAAATCAGCATGGTTTATGATATACTTGACAGCATCAGGACCTGCAGATCAAGCATAGGTATTATGAACTCACAAAAGATTTACTTACAATGGAAAATTTATTTATAACCACAGCACACTTACACACCAAGAGTATCATATAACGGCACCGAAACATATGAATAGGATGAGCAGGCGTGATCCACAACCAGCCACTCCGGTCTATTTATGAAATAAAGTCCAACACATGCTCCCTGCTCCAAATAAGAACCAAAAAGATGTGGGTGTTAGAGCAAGAACTCAAATAAAGTCGATTGTGTGGTTAATTGCATGAACATATTTTAATGCCAATGTCAGTAATTGCATAAAGGAGTAAAGTAAACAAGTTTGGTACAAGTTCTCTTTCAGGTAACCAACTTTTGTTTTCACCCATTCTCAAACTTTGAATTTGGATTGAAGATAATCTTTAACCTAGACAGCAAGTAACCAATTCTCAGTGCTATGTAAAAGGGTCAACATTTTCAAGAGTACTGACATGTGATCTGTCTCATCAGCATTTTGACCTGGTAAAGTAGACAGATTACCATATTTCGGAATTTTGAAGGTTTAACAGTTTATAGGTGAAAGAAAAGTTGGTTCCTAAAATAAAATTGGACCAAATATGCAATTAACGTTCAACAGAACCAGAAAACTGTACTTACTTTTGACAATCCATAATACTGAAGGCCAGATCCTATTGCAGATCGAGCAGTGGCTGTTTCTCCATAAGTCATCCATTTGTACCTTCAGGTACAGATCAAACATGTTAATTAGCTAGTCTACACTCTAGTCAGCATGGAATAGAACTTGCTGAATTATCAGTAGACTTACTCTCCAACGGTTCCATCTACTCGTACACGTGAACCCAAGTACTTGTAATCTGGGAATGTATCAACTGCATGTCTGAAAACAAAATATTATTTGATGTAAAATTGTCTTTTAAGATAACTAAGAAGATCATAAATCAGTTATGTCAAGATACTTTTTAATCTAAGTACAACTACTGAAACATCGGAAACTCGTAGAGGTGGCAAAAAACTCAAAATGGGCTCGAGTCAAGACAGGTAATAATGTGTACAGGTAACATAAGCCGGATTGGGTTGGGTGACCTGCCTACATTTTTGTTCACATATGTATATGATTACAACTAACAATAAGAAATATGATTAAAAAAACTACATCATTCAACATTAAGATAATATCTTTTATATACACAATTTAAGAAGTTGAACACAAGTTAGAACACGTTCAACCCATTTGAGTTGCTTCATTTTTGGAACATTTGACCAATTGACCCAAAATCAATTAAATAAAACCCGATTGACCAGTTTCCACATAAATGGTTTAAATTGCCACCTCTAGAAACTATTAAGAAGGTAGACAATTTGTGACACAGGGTTACAATAAAAGATGATTACACAAAGTTGTGATGCAATGTTTCTATCTCGGGATGATGAGGGAATCGGGTGACAAGCTTCAAAGGAGAACGTACGGATCTGTCAGAAACCAGTTACAATATAAGAAGCTTGTATATAAATGTTGGAATTACGAGTGTAGCATATCAAATGACCTGTAAACATTCCACTTTCCGGACTTCAATTTTTCTGGGAGAACAACACTATATCTCTGATCTGCAGAATATACAAATGTGCCATTAAAACACGGGAAATAACCAAAGGGCTTGTAGCCTGGCGGGGGCTGACCCATTGACCTATAGGTCTTTGGGTTCAAGTGCCGCCAGAAAAAGAGTATTTATTAAGTGGATAAATATTTACTGTTCACGCAAAGCAAATAAAATTTCTTGAATTTCAAAAAATAACATAAATATAACTATATTAAAAATTGGGATGGGGCAACTACGCACTCTTCTTCCCGTTTCGGTTCCGCCTGAGTCCCGAAACGACAAAAGGAGAATAAATATGTGGTATGATAACTTCATTTTATACGTATTGATCTCTCAAGATTAGTTAATAACTAGATGAGATGAAATGATGGAAAAATGGAATTGAATGATTACCATCAAAGAATTCTCCAGTAGCAGCAGCAGCAGAAGTATGATTAGTTTGAATTTGTTGCTGCTGCGAGTCACTAGTATTGTCGACTACATGACCTCGAATTGCAGCAAGACGTCGAGTAGCTATTGAATTTGAATCATCCATTTTTAATCAATCAATTACAGGGTTGGTTTTTGTGTAGTCGAGGGTCTGATCATGTAATACAATTATAGATACAGATATAGATACAGATACAGATGCGTGTTTGAGCGTATAAAGATAAAACCAAAGGCACGCAATTCTATGGTGAAGATCACACACTCAGACTAAATAATAATAATAATAATAAATAATAATTATCAAAGATAAACATGTCTATTCAGAGAAAGAATTGGATAAGGGTTAGGTGAAAACTTACAACAAATCACCTTCCATACTTCACACATAAATATCCAATCAAGACAACTTGTTGACTATTGTTAGGTTGCAAAAACCTTTAAAGTAAGCATATTATTATTATTATTATATAAAAATGTCATTTTTAATATATAATAGAAGAGGTGTCTTGAATGCTACATGTCGAAGTAAGGTCCATTGAATGGGTTATCTTCTTTGATTTCAGCCGTTAGATCAGATTGATGATGTCATCAAAGACTATTTCTATTTTACACCCTCTTACAATACATAATTACTTTTTCTCTTTCATTTACATCTCCACTGAAATAAAAAAACATAAGTTTATTTTACATATAAATCGCTCAATTTAGACTATGATTTAACATATTGTTATTCTAAAATCTCCTCATAAAAATATCAAAACATGAATATAAACGTAAATATATATATATATATATATATATATATATATATATATATATATATATATATATATATATATATATATATATATATATATAGAGAAAAGATCATTTAAGACCACATAATTGATTAAGACAAAAAGACCTATTTTGGACCATTGGATCAAGATGATCAATGGTCCAGATTTCACTATCCAAATTAACTTAAAATTATACAAAATTAGACACGGAGGGGTATCTTAGTAATTTCACAACTTTCTACTTTTTCCTCCCTGATTATTTTCTCTCATTTCTCATCTGATTCTTTTCTCTCTCTAACAAACACACTCTCCAGAAATTTCAAACGGTGCTAAAATTCATCTCCAAAAAATCCGATCGGTTTTGTATTCACTGTTATAATCAATTCCGGAATCAGGATTTCACGTTTTCGTCACCGGCGATCATTTTACGGTAACCTAATTTTAGTTTAATTCTTCGATTGCACGCAATTGGTTTAATTTTAGAGCTGAATTGATGTGGTTTGATTGTAGATTGAGGATTGGAAATTTCGATTGAGTTTAATTGATTCTAAAACCCTAATTTTGAGAATTAGACATTGAGGGGTACTATGGTAATTTTAATAATAATGATATTGGTATTCGATACACTTCTCCCAGCAGGTCCTTTTTCATATCTATATCTATATCTATATCTTTATATAATTAGGGTTTACTCAATTTGATTTATTTTTATGTTTACTTTCTAGTGTGAAATTAGTTGAACAGGAATTATGGCAGAAAGAAGAGAAAGGTTTGATTGGCATTTTACCCGTTTGAGATGCTGCTGCCGATACGATTTCAGTCGCTTCCATTTTAACACAAGGTCAATTCACCTTTACAATTCCTCCGTTTCTCTTCAATTTGTTCAATTGATCTTACTTATTTCGCTTGATTATAGTTATTTATTTTGGGAAACTTATTATAATCATTAAAGTTTGTTAATTTTAGGTTTTTGATTTTTTAACAGGTGTATGTATCTGTATTTTGGCTAATTTAAGGTACTATTTTCATGTTATTTTTTGCTTTTTATTTCTAATTTTTCCATATTTAGTTAATGTCTTGAATTCCAAAGTATTGAGTCAGAATAGAATGCTATTGAGTATTGTGGTTAGAAACTAATAGAACACCTGCTTGAGGGAAATTAGATTTGTACCAAGCTTTCTTTTCTTTCTGACTTGTCTATTTATGATACGTTCATGGTTGACTTTCAGGTTATGGAACTGACTACAGATGTAGAGAAAACAATGGCTGTATTCGAGTTTCTTGATTTCAAGCGCAAAAACAAGGTGTCTTTTTGGATTTTTCAATAATATTATCATATTTTGGTTTCCTAGTATACATTTTTTACTTCCACACTGTTACAACTTACTGCATAGCTTGTTTATAACACAAGTGATTTAAAGTAAGGGGCGACAATGTTAGCCTGTTTATGTGAAATCAGGGATATTTGAGTTTTATTTACTGCTAACGGGTCAAATGGGTAAACGTTAATAACTCAACTTTAGAAGGGAAGTTGGTCAAACGGGTTGAGCCGGTGAAAAGTAGCTTATGACGTAATCAAGTGTTCGCAACATCCTAAAATGTTTCACTTGTTGGAATTATTGTTATAACTGTTATCATTATCATATTCGATATAATAATTATTTATAAACTTTAGAGAAAAAATTGTTAGCAGGTTAACCAGGCCCATTTTTACGTCACCGACCCACCTATTTTGCCACCTATTGTTTGAATGTGCCAAATTCGCTTGCTCAATTTTAGTCTTTATTATGTTTATTAATACAGTTTTGTAAATCAGTCTACTAATTTCGCCATTCTTTTTGCAGATACGAGCATTTGTAGACAGATTAATCGAGAGGTATATGGTTACGAAGACAGATGCAAAATCCGGATGTTCGTGAAGAAGGGCGAGTTGTCCGCTGAGGATGCCCACAAAGGTAGCATATATGTTGTAAGCTGGAGTCCGGACAGTAAACATGTAGTTTTCATTTTAGCCGGTTAAATGTATGCTTTTTGTACAGACTAAAATTCCCCCCTTCATTTTGAATAGCATCACGGAACTGAAAATATCTTCATATTTGGTTGGTTTCATTTAGAGGTGGTCGTTTTGACCCATTTACCTGTAAATGGGTCAAATCGGATGATGCTTTGTCTTTCACAGATTAAATGCGTAAAATTAAAAATTTTAACTGAAAGGGAATCGTTTTAACTGTCCTTTTTTATGCATTAAACTGTAATCACTTTATTAAAACTTAAAAATTATTTGACAAAAAAGTGTACCCGATCAACCAGGGAAAAAATATCCGTTTTGACCCGTTACCCAACTTGCCCGTTTTGCCACCTTTACATTTTTAGGTTTTTCTCCCCATACAAAACCCGTTAACATTTCTTTTTTTGACAAATCAGATGCTCCATCGTTCTCTCTTGGGTTATCTGATGGTGGTGGTACGTGTCTTGCAAACATATTTAGTGATTTTGTGCCTAAATTAAATTGAATTTACTGATTATGTTGAATTGATTTGCAGAAAGCCCAAAAACCGCTGAACCCAAACCTAAAGCTGAAAAACGTCAGAAAAAGCATTCATTATATCTTTCTTCACCATACGTGAAGAAATAGGTGTGGAGGATTGATAATTATGATGTTCAAACTGTAGTTTAATATTTACTATCATATATGATTAGTCATGGAGGATTGATATATGTTGATGTTCAAACTGTAGTTTAATATTTACTATCATAATATATGTAGTCATTTAGGATTGATATATGTTGGAATAGATTTAATGATTGTCAGTGATTTTTGGTTTCTAATAGTAGTTTAATTTTTACTATCATATCTCATATATGATATGCCTGTAACATGTATGATGATTATTGTTTTTAAATGCCTATGATATGATATAACTATCATATATGATATGACTATCACATATGATTTGTCTATCTTATTTCATATGCCTATCATATATGATATGCCTATCACATATATGATGATTATTTTTTTTGAATGACAACAATATTATACGCCTATTACATATTACAGGAAAATCATATATGATATGTCTACTTTATATGATATTCCTATCATATATCATATTTCTATGACATATGATATGTCTATCATATATGATATAACTATTTCAAGTAATAGTTATATCATATATGATATGCTTATGATATCTGTTATATATCATATATGATATACATATATATGAAACAGATAATATAAGCATATCATATACGATATAACTATTACTTGAAATAGGTATATCATATATGATATACATATTACTTTGAAATAGGTATATCATATATGATATGTCTATGATATCATAAACATATCATATATGATATACTTATGTCAAAGTAATATGTATATCATATATGATATACCTGTTTTCAAGTAATATCATATATGATATGTCTGTTTTCAAGTAATAGGTATATCATATATGATATGCATGTTTTCAAGTAATAGATATATCATATATGATATGGTTATGTTATTTGATACATATCACATATGATATACATACTACATGTAATACGTATATCATATGTGATATACCTATCATATGTGATATACCTATTACATGTGATACACATATCATATATGATATACATATCATATTTGGTATACCTATAATATTTGGTATAACTATTACATATGATATACATATCACATGTGATATACCTATCATATGATAGGTATATCACATTTGATACACATATCATACGTGATATACCTATCACATATGATAGATATATCACATGTGATATACCTATTACATGTAATACGTGTATCATATGTGATATACCTATCATATTTGGTATACCTATAATATTTGTTATAACTATCACATATATGATATGCCTATAAAATGTGATATACCTGTTATATGTAATATGCCTATCATATGATATGCATATCATATATGATATACCTATTACATGTGATATGTCTATCATATATGATATACATATGATATTGTTACATGTGCAAGACATATCATATATGATATAATTTTATGATATACCTATTACATGTGAAAGTCATATCATTTATGATATGTGACATATCATATATGATAACAATATCAATATGCCTATGATATACCTATCACATTTTTGAAGTACATATTACATGTAATAAGCCTATCATACATGATATGCCTATGATATTTGATATATTATATGCGTATCATATATGATATTCATATGATATGCCTATTTACATGGGCAAGGGGTATCATATATGATATTTCCTATGATATACCTATTACACGTCGAAGATATATCATATATGATATATATATTATATCTATTATACATGTTACATGCAATAGAATTATCATATATGATATGTTTATGATATGTGATATGCCTATCATATATGATATTCATATATGATATGCCTATTGTTTGGAATATGTATATTATATATGATATGCTTATAATATATGTTAGTTTTTATCACATGTCAAAAGCATCTCATATATGATATACCTATTACTTGGAATAGGTATATCATATATGATATTTGACATATTTTTTACTTTATAATCAACTTCAAAAAATTAAAATATCAGATTCATTATCATATATGATATAGCAGACCCATTATCATATATGATATTTGACATAATTTTTACTTTATAATCAATTTCAAAAAATTAAATTACTAGATCCATTATCATATATGATATACCATACCCATTATCATATATGATATATGACATAATTTTTACTTTAAAATCAACTTCAAAAAATTAAAGTACTAGATCCATTATCATATATGATATACCAGACCCATTATCATATATGATATTTGACATAATTTTTTACTTTATAATCAACTTTAAAAAATTAAATTACCAGATCAATTATCATATATGATATACCATACTTATTATCATATATGATATTTGACATAATTTTTACTTTATAATCAACTTCAAAAAATTAAAATATATGATATATGATATTTCCTATGATATGCCTATTACATGTGCAAGGCATATCATATATGATATACATATTATATGTATTGAACATGTTACATGCAATAGCATTATCATATATGATATGATTATGATATGTGATATTCCTATCATATATGATATGCTTATTATATGTCTATTAAATGTGCAAGCCATATCATATATGATATAATTTTATGATATACCTTTTACATATCATATATGATATCCATATCACATATCATATGCATTTCACATATTGTATGCCTATCATATATGATATACCTATTACATGTGGAAGTCATATCATATGCATTTCACATATTGTATGCCTATCATATATGATATACCTATTACATGTGGAAGTCATATCATATATGATATGTGACATATCATATATGATAACAATATCATATGCCTATGATATACCTATCACATTTTTTATGTACATGTTACATGTAATAAGCCTATCATACATGATATGCCTATGATATTTGATATATTATATGCGTATCATATATGATATGCCTATTACATGGGCAAGGGACAACTCATGTTTTATCAAAAAGAAGAACTTTACAGGAGTTGCACATTCTTCTTCGAGCTAAAATGTTTTGTTCACCCTAATTTATAATAGTGTAATGATTTTAAACAAATCCGAATTCAGGTTAACACGGATGCAGGACTCTAAAGCCGACTGTTATTCTAAAAATTCATAACGAAACTTGATACAATACTCCAAGGTAACAGAATTCCATTAAACTAATTTAAGAAATAAGATTACAGCAAAAGAAGATGAGCGCAAAAAGAAGAGTAGTCAAAGCAAACTCAACAAAATACTGCGAACAGCAAGGCCTCCAAGAAGCTTGTATCGCAAAGGCTCAGCCTGGGCAATGGCGCAAAGACCTCT
Source organism: Senecio squalidus (assembly GCA_910822075.1). NCBI lineage: Eukaryota > Viridiplantae > Streptophyta > Magnoliopsida > Asterales > Asteraceae > Senecio > Senecio squalidus. The sequence goes on along the minus strand of CAJVGC010000582.1, from coordinate 41,985,985 downwards.
GTTGTTAACTCTTTCAGCATAAAGTTCGACACTGTTCTCAGGTAACTTAAATCGCTTCTGAACAAGAGATGTCAACTCCCTCATCCTTCTTCCCTTCTCTCCTGTAAAAAAACAAGTTCAATAATCCATTATAACATCATGTTGTGTTAGGATACAATGACAACCTTTTCCATAAACAAATAAACGCATTAGGGAAAAAAAATACGTAAATTTTAAGCACAGTTCATCTCGCCTGACTAATAAACATACGACAACCACAGTTCATCTCCTCTGACTTCTAATATAAACGATAAACTGCATTTACATAATGTAATCTAGTAGAGTACACTATGAGAAATTTACCAAGAACATTTTGGGTTCGGGTAGCCCTGATGATGATCTCGGTCCGCATAGGCGTAACCCTAACTTCAACACCAGAATAACCGTCCTCAGCGAGTTCCCTGGTAAGGACCCCATTCAACTCGGCGAAGAAGACACCATCAGCTACAAACTGATACACAAAAGCAAATTAAACTATGATGTATAATTAGAAATGAAACAAAATATGAGCCTGTAAAAAGGGACTAATAAAACCAAACCTTTCGTTTCTTGCTCAAATTAGTCGCCATTTTCAACAGCACTGTTTACAATAGCACCGACACTGTAATTTGGTAACAAAAATAAACTAACAATTAATGACACAATAAATAAAACAGCAAAAATAAAATATAAAGAGACAGCTTAATATTCATATTCATTTCTAATAATATAACAACAAATATCAATCAGTTAATAACTAATTTTGACAGGCGGAACAGGGAAATGTAGCATCCCCATCTCAAGAACAAAGCATACCTTGTTGATAGACAACGTTTCTGATGCCAATCACCACAGACTGCAGAACCATAAAACCATCGGTTGCCGGATAAGATCACTTCATGGCAATGGGTGCAAATATGTTGTAAATGGACAATCATAAAGTTTTCCTTCACGGGAAGAATAGTTTGACCCAGCTGTAGAATGAAAAGAGTAAAAAAAATTAAGGAATATTGTCGATATGAATAAATAAGCTGAAGTCACTACTTATTTACCTTTTGCAAGACTAAGACATCTTTAATGGCAATATCAACTTTGTCCTGTCCCATGGCTTTCAAGATTCTCTTGTTAGGCAGCTTGCTTTGCAATCCACCAACACTACTTTCTTCTAGTTCGAGTTTCCTAACTATATTTTCAGCCGCACCTGACCAGTAATCACCTTCAAAATACGGTAAACGGGCTGCAGTTATCTTGGTATTATTCCCCTCTCCACTAGGAACAAAAAACTGATTGTATAAATTAGTGTGGTGCACAACCAAATTTTCTTCTACAGCTTTCTTCGACATTGATTTGTACCTGTACGAGAAACGAGATAATTTGAGTACTTTACCCGAATTAAAATTTGTAACTCTAAAAATTAGATAAACTTACCACTGCCGGAGCTTATCCTGCTTTGGTGTTCTCTGAGTTTCTGGATGGCAGTAAAAAATGTAATCTTCGCCTTTTATAAGAGGACACGCCCATATGTAACAGGTGGCAAAACCCCGTTTTTTGCAATACTCCAGGTATCCAATCTGATGACCACGAATTAGCATTATGAGGTAATGATATTAGGATAGACTAATTTAAAGAAAAAAAAAAGAGTGAAGTACCAATATTTCATGATAAACAAAGGTCCGAAGAGATTCACCGGTCACACTCTTTCTCTCGGATCGAAAGTACTTTACTGAATCAAGATACGAGATATATACACAACGTTGATTCGCGCCAGCACATTCTGATCCAAACTCCTGAACACACATTCCAAACAGGCAAACATCTACTCCTTCTATATTCTGGAACAAAAAAATTAACTAATGGCAAAAACAATACGTTAGATACAGTGTTTAAATCGCATAAGTGATTGATTTCAAACAATAATAAAAACGATATTTTATCCTACCTTTGATCTGTATGTAAATCCCGATGGATAATTTTCTTCATGAAGTATGTCTATAAATTTCTGCCTCACTTCCAACTGTTTCTCAACAGATACCACTACTCTCACAACAAGACCTTCGGCTCCAGGTATCTACACAGATAACAAACACTCAAAATATTAACTATGTTAATAATTTAAAACCCGGAGGTGTTTTGATAATTTTACCTCGTTTGGTTCAATTCCAGAAATTTTACCTCGTTTCAATTGATTCGTATGGAGGTTTTACGAAGGTAATCGCGATTGATTCGAATGGAGGTTTTAGGTCGATTGATTCGCCATTGATAACAAGAGGTTGGGGAGCTTGAGGTTTTAGGTCGATCTGTAATTTTTTTTTATTTTGTTAAAAGGACGAAAATGCCCTTCCAATACAAAATTTTGTTTTAATCTCAACCCTTAGATTTTTTTTTTAAGGGCTGAGATCAAGTCTTTAGGTCTCAAATAATTTACATGTCTTAATTGATCTCACCCCTATATATATATATATATATATATATATATATATATATATATATATATATATATATATATATATATATATATATATATATATATATATATATATATATATATATATAGAGTTGGTTTCATTTAAGAACCATGTAAATATTTAGGAACCATTAGGAACCAATATTCACCAGTGTATATATATGATATTCACCAGTGTATATTTAATATGATATTCACCAGTGTATATACATATAATATTCACCAGTGTATATATATATATATATATATATGCTTTATATACACTGGTGAATATCATATATATACACTGGTGAATATTGGTTCCTAATGGTTCCTAAATATTTAGTGGTTCCTAAATGAACCCACCTCTATATATATATATATATATATATATATATATATATATATATATATATAGAGGTGGGTTCATTTAGGAACCATCAATTATTTAGGAACCATTAGGAACCATTTTTAGGCAAGGTGGCAATTTTGTAATTAAGTCAAATCCCCAAATTGGAAATCAATTAAAACCCACTTTAAAATACTAATTAACTTTAAATTAACATATCTAGAGTATAACTAGGTTTTAGGAAAAACTAAATACACCATTAAAACAAGCATTTAATTATCTTTCCAACGAGCACCCACTTGATATACTTTTGACGACTTTTTTTTTTTTTTTTTTTTTAGTGAGTTTCGGTATATACACTAGTGTATATACTAAATATTCACCAGTGTATATACTAATTCACCAAAAACACATCTAAACCATATACACTATACACTAGTGTATACACTATATTCACTAATGTATACGAATCTTTATATTAATTTCCTTTTAATTGTGAATACGCAATACACAAAAGTGAATATACAATATATATATACACAAGTGAATATACAATATACACCAGTGAATACGCAATATACACAAGTGAATATACAATATACACCAGTGAATACCATGTATTCAATAGAGAATACATCTTATACATTAGTGAATATAGTGTATACACTAGTGTATATTGTATAAATACACTAGTGTATAACTATACATTAGTGAATATAGTGTATACACTAGTGTATAAATACACTACTGTAGTGTATAAATACACTAGTGTATAACTATACATTAGTGAATATAGTGTATACACTAGTGTATAGTATATATGGTTCAGATGTGTTTTTTGTGAATTAGTATATACACTGGTGAATATTTAGTATATACACTAGTGTATATACCGAAACTCACTGTAAAAAAAAAAAAAAAAAAAGTCGTCAAAAGTATATCAAGTGGGTGCTCGTTGGAAAGATAATTAAATGCTTGTTCTAATGGTGTATTTAGTTTTTCCTAAAACCTAGTTATACTCTAGATATGTTAATTTAAAGTTAATTAGGATTTTAAAGTGGTTTTAATTGATTTCCAATTTGGCTCTCAATTTTGACTTAATTACAAAATTGCCACCTTGAGTTTAATTACAAAATTGTCACCTTGCCTAAAAATGGTTCCTAATGGTTCCTAAATAATTACATGGTTCTTAAATGAAACCAACTCTATATATATATATATATATATATATAGGGGTGAGATCAATTAAGACATGTAAATTATTTGAGACCTAAAGACTTGATCTCAGCCCTCCAAAAAAAAGATCTAAGGGTTGAGATTAAAACAAAATTTTGTATTGGAAGGGCATTTTCGTCCTTTTAACAAAATAAAAAAAAATTACAGATCGACCTAAAACCTCAAGCTCCCCAACCTCTTGTTATCAATGGCGAATCAATCGACCTAAAACCTCCATTCGAATCAATCGCGATTACCTTCGTAAAACCTCCATACGAATCAATTGAAACGAGGTAAAATTTCTGGAATTGAACCAAACGAGGTAAAATTACCAAAACACCTCCGGGTTTTAAATTATTAACATAGTTAATATTTTGAGTGTTTGTTATCTGTGTAGATACCTGGAGCCGAAGGTCTTGTTGTGAGAGTAGTGGTATCTGTTGAGAAACAGTTGGAAGTGAGGCAGAAATTTATAGACATATTTCATGAAGAAAATTATCCATCGGGATTTACATACAGATCAAAGGTAGGATAAAATATCGTTTTTATTATTGTTTGAAATCAATCACTTATGCGATTTAAACACTGTATCTAACGTATTGTTTTTGCCATTAGTTAATTTTTTTGTTCCAGAATATAGAAGGAGTAGATGTTTGCCTGTTTGGAATGTGTGTTCAGGAGTTTGGATCGGAATGTGCTGGTGCGAATCA